>JACVBY030000332.1:0-335469 GCA_017589505.3 Metroxylon sagu
CGCAAATTCAAATTCAAACATTTTTTTTTTTTTCTTTCTATGTTTGATTTCTTTTTTTTTGGGCTGAGAAGTTGGCGGTTTGTTCCCCGTCTACGTTTGGTTGATGACAACGCACGCAAAGTTACAGTAACTTTGAGCTGTGAAACCTTTGAATCGTGAGAACGTTTGAAAGGCAGGGTTGAGTGGTGTTTTTGGTTTTTGAGAATAATTTTATTTTTATAAGAAATTTTAAAAAATATAAAAATATATTTGATGAATGAAAATGAGAACAGTCCAAAATAATAAAAAATTAAAAATAATATAAAAATATTTTTACTGTTTTTCATGAAAAGAAAAAAGAAAGTAGAAAATAAAGAACATGTTTAGCACCATTTTTGTTTCATATTTTTTATTTTGTAAACTAGAAATACTAAATCCATTAATATTAATTTATAATAATAATAATAATAATGTATTATAATTATATAACATGTTATTTTAGTATTACAATATATAGCATATTATTATTAATATTTAGTATTATTTTATTATTATAATATAATATTAACATGTTATATATAAAATTAGAATTTTTATATTAATATATAATTAATATTATATTAATATTTATATTAATTATATATAAAATATGAAATGATATTATATTAATAATATATGATTATCACATATTATAATATTAAATATTATACTTTAATATTATAATGTATAATAATATATATTTATAATATTATATATTATATATTGTATATTATATATTATAATACTAAATATAATTTTTACTTTAAAACATAGAAGTTGACGGTGTTCTCATTAATTTTTTTACTTACTTAAAAAATATTATTTATAATAAAAATAGGGAATAAAAAATAATTTTTATTTTCATTCATCAAATATATTTTTTAGAGATAAAAAATAAAAAATAAAAAATATTTTAAAAAATAAAAATAAAAATTAGAAATGAAAAATCTTTTAAAAACCAAAGCAACCTAGATATTCTTAAGATTTTACTAAATATCATCAGTATTATCAATTAAAGAAGAAAAGAAAACGTTTAACCATTCTTCGTGGCATTGAAAGCTGTGATTCTAACAACCTACCAGTGAAGTGGGTTTTGGAAAAAATTACTTAAAATTTCTTATAGGATATATTTTATTTCAAAATTATGAAACCTTTGGTGGGAACCCACAATAAAATTTTGAATGGGATTGTATAAATATATATATATATATATATATATATCTTTCGGTTCCATGGCTTTTTTATTCCCAGATTCTTGACTCGTCAAATTTGGATAATTTCATGAGTTTCAGAAAACCTCGTCCCAAACGTGGCCTTTGATTTATTTATGCTCGTTCTATGGCTGCCTTCATATAGCGCGGTAGTTTTTCAGGGGATGTTTGCTTAAGAAAAAATCAATGGTCATCGACAGTGGTAAGTTTCAGGACCCTCAAAAAAGATAATGGCAAGTTTCAGACAACTAGAAGCTTGGCCGTTCGATCTCTTCTATCACAAGGAAGTGTTGCATTCCTTTACATTTCAGAGCACAATGATGAACAGGTGTAGCCGACGAGAGATTAAATTTTGTTCACCACCAATCTTGAACGCTGCTACGGTTATATCAAATTTTCTAATGAGCTGAGGCATCGTGAGGCAGTCTCACAGCATGGATGCAGAATTCTAGAGAGTCAAAATTCACGAATAGATCTAAAATGGTGGCTCCTGGGCGATTGAAGTTTCGGTGGCTTAATTCAGATTGTCACCTAGTAGTCACTGGATCATCATTTTTCTAAGAATATCATCGCAAGGACGAAGGTCTGTTTCTTTTTCTCATCTCATCCCTTGTTGTGACTCTAGTCTAAGCCAATGCAGGTGATGGCATGTGCTATCTGGTATACCTTCTTCCCTATAGGTTCCAGCTATTTGATAAAGAAGCAATGAATTCATTCATATGGTCCAATAGTAGGTTCCACTTGCTTGGAAAAATATTAAAAAGGTAGATTTTTAGGATTGAATAAAATAAAAAGAATATACAATTACAGCTATTATATAAAAGTGAAAGAAAGCACAAGTATTATTATTATTATTATATAAAAATAAAACGATATCACCACATTTGGAGGGATAAATGAGTAGAAAATCTTCTCACATCATTTCATACTATAGTAACCTTTCTATATTATAATAATATATTCTATGATAGCCATTTCATGCCATTCCATATTATATTCATCATTCCATGCTATAATAATATATTCCATAATAAGGGCTAACATTCCGTAATAAATTGATTTTTAAAATTTTAATTCAAATTCAAGACCAGTTATTACTCTTATCGATTTTATTACTGAGTAAACTCTTACAACTATAGTTTTTATTACTCCAACGTTCATCCTTTTTTTTTTTTTTTATATATTCAATGCAATTATTACAACTTCAATATATTCCTATTTGTTGTAGTCATTCCATACCACAATAATATATTACATAACAAAGACTGGCATTTCGTAAATCATAATAAATAAATTCTTTCCAAAAATTAAATTCAAATTCAAAGTCAGTTATCACTCCTATTGCTTTTATGACTTCAATGTTTAATTTTGTTATTTTCAATTCAGCTCTGCGACATGCCCGGATTCGTTTAGAGGGTTTCTAACTTTACAAAGCTATGTTTTAAAGGCTTATATTGCTTCCAAGTGCATGTTTGTTTTTTTCTCTCATTTCTCAACTGCATGTTAATTCTTCTCTCATTTCTCAACCGCATGTGCATGTTAATTCTCACGGGTATTGGACCAAATAAACATACTTAATTCCTAGATTCATGTTATATTACTCCACAGCCTTTACAGCCTTTCCAGTAGTTTCTGTTTCCATGCAATTTTCAGTTACATGTTATCCAATGTAATGTAAAACAATAATTTTCTTGCTCGCTAGAAATCTTTTATAATTCAGCGAGATAACGGATTCGCCCTAAAATTCTTTATCTATTATTTTTATTATTTTTAAATAGAATATAGAGGCTGACAGAAAAGAAACGAAGTTAAAGAAATATTGACTTCTCTATAGTTCTTTTGGGCTTGGTGGTGATGGACAAGAAACACCTGATTACTAGATTGGAAATCTCTTGAACATCATATATTTTGAAACCTCTCTTGAACATCATATATTTTGAAACCTTGAGCTCTGGGACAGCAGGATGGAGATCTCTCCATTTTTGCATCTCCTCTTGGCAATCCTCATGGCTGGCGAACAAACCTCATGAGCTGCAGTCCCAACCACACTTTATGTGCTCTTCTTGGCTTTTTAGCTTTGTTACTCCAGTGGGACTCCCCACCCTTATTTTCTCCAGCGCGGCATTTCCATCTTCCACTCTCAAGGGACCATTTTATCTCAATTTATCCTCTAAACTACAAAATGTCCTTGCACAGCGATTCAAACCCCACCTTATTACAGAAGTCTGTGATCAATTACATGAAAGAACTGGTTCTCCCATTTCGTACTGTTAAGTATTCCCACTGAAGTTTAGATGAATGCAGTACTGTTACAAATAAATATTATCATCTTAGATGAATGTTTCCTATGACACAATGATAAATGTTTCCTATGAGACAGCTGCTCTTCAGAAGAGGAAAAAAAAACAAAAAAGAATTTCCTAGCAATGTGCTTATATAACATGAAATGTTTAAGAAATTGAAGAATTCCTTTATTGTTTTCAGATGCAAATTTAAGCTGTCAGGCTCCTGCTCGATCCTGTCGCTGCCACCTTGTCTGACGGTCATGCCTGCTGTAGATATCCTCCTCTCTTTGGTTGTATGACCGAAGAGATGTTTCTCGCCCCTGTTTGCGATCCTGTGACGGTGGCGCAGAAAACAAACGGGGGTCAAGCGGTGAAAAGATTTAAATGGTAGCAGAAGAATGGTTTGAGGATTCTATTGCCAGCATTCAAGTGGAATATGAGTTGAGGGTAGATTGGCATACATCAAAGTCATCCATTTCAAGCATGTGGACAACTTGTCCCATTTTAGGTCGATTACGTGCATCAGGGTCGACACACCGCAGGGCCACCAGAAGTATCCGTTTCAGTGCTTTGGCAGGTGGTTTCTCAGGCAGCCTAGGATCAACAATCAGCTCGATTTTCTTGTCTCCAACCATGGTTTTCAACCATTCAACCAAGTTCACCTAAGAGACAATATAGAAGTTTCAAATTTAGACAGCTCAGTTGTTTCAACAGGATATTTAAACAGATGATGACTTTAGACAGATTGAGTATGGAGTAAGACAGCTAACCTCCCCCGGTGGTCTTGTGTAATCCATAGGGGCTCTCCCAGATATGATCTCCATGAGAAGCACCCCAAAGCTGTAGACATCGCTTCTCTCATTCAGCATCCCAGTGCTAGCATACTCAGGTGCCACATAGCTGCAATGACCAATGAGAATTAGGTCCCATCAATCTCTGATTGCCACAAGGAAAATGTAAACATGCTGATTAGGAATTCAAACTAACCCAAATGTCCCCATGACGCGAGTTGTTACATGAGTCCTCTCAGACTCCAAGAGCTTGGCAAGCCCAAAGTCTGAAACCTTTGGATTCCACTGCTGGTCCAGTAGTATGTTGCTAGCTTTGACATCACGGTGGACAACCTTTGGTTCAAGCCCTTCGTGAAGATAGGCCAACCTGCAAGCCATGTTGTCAATATCTTAAGATTGATGGTTCATTCTTACAATTCCATCTGATTTGAGGGGGAATAAAGCATTGTACTGGCTTAATTAGTTACTTACAGATATTGATAGACAAAATAAACGAGCACTTAAAAAATAGGAGGCTTGATTCATGTACACAACCATATAGGTTTTTCTCACCTACATGCGGCATGGAACACACCCTCTCCCCTCTTATGCACAAGCCACATGTACAAGCTGGAACTTTGATGCTCATGCCTCACCTTCATGAGTATGACTGCCATGCTTCCAACTTCACCTTTGAAAACTAGTATGTGGTAACTACGATATACTTGGTTGTCTATTATAGATTTAGATAAATGTAGAATTCTAAAGCTCCGCAACCCTCTCCTCCATTTATATTAGATTATCTTTGTCAGAGTATTGACAGTAAGGTTCCTCAGTTTCAAACTATGTGCAAAATTTATGAGGTAAAAATATTGTTGTAATTCTATTCCCTAGTCCAAGAGAGAATGAAACAAATATCATGGGAGGAATACTGTACGCTTTTGCCGTCTCAAGCATTATCTTCATCCTAACATCCCATGTCAGTGGACTTATATCTTCGGCATCCTCATGAAGCCAATGATCCAGATTACCATTGTCTACATACTCATATACAAGCATCCTGATAAAGAGAAGGACAAACATTCAGCCCACAGCCACTCGTCTCAGGCATTGCTAAGAAATACCTGGATATTAAAAAATAATTATAACAGAGGAAATAAGCACATCAATCCTTAAAGTAGAATACCTGTAAGGCCCTTCAACACAGTAACCAAGCAAGCTGACCAGATTCTTGTGCCTAATGCGTCCAATCGTCTCAACCTCATTTTTAAAATCCTGTTCTGCTTGTCCCCTGATTTTTTTTTGGGAGAAAAAAAATCATTATAACTACTCGTCAAGAAATCAAAATGAATAACATGCTAAAAGAGATCCCTTTGAAGAAATTATATATATATATATATATATATATATATATATATATACATATATATATATTCTCATTCTTGAATCAGTATAAATTTTAGAGTCACATTATTATTATTATTATTTTTTAATTTTAAGATCTGAACTCTATGGATCTAAAAATGAAAGAGATGATCGAATTTAGATAGCCGAGGTTAGATTCAAGAGATACGAGGTTAACTTAGTTATATCCAAATATAGTCAAACTTAAATTTAATTTTTTTTTTATCCTTAAATATACAAGGTTCATAAATTCTAAAGGAAAAAATAATTTGTATGAATAAAAAAAAAATGATGGAATTCTTGGCTTGAAAATGTAGCCACGTAACTTAAAACAAACAACAACACAATAGATAATTTAAAAAAAAAAAAAAGCGAGTGTGCTGAGGTAAATTTTCAATCCTTACTGATATTTTTTTAGATGGCCGAGGTGATAGATTTAAATAAACAGTTTTCAAATTATCATAAAATCTACCATCACCCAAGATATGATCGAGAAAACGACAAACTACTGGTGCTTTATCCACATAAATAAACAAAAGACTAAAAACCATCAATTTGTCAATAAAAAGAGATCAAATTTCAAATTTTTATCCTAACATTCATCACTGATATCAAAGGCTACTGCTTTCATCCAATATATATATATATATATATAAATAAGGCAAAGAAGCAAGATTCGTCGTTGGATTTGGCATTGCTGTTAAGGGCACGAACCTCTTATCGAGCAAGTGCTTGATTGCGACCTTGGAGTTATCCCCCAGGACCCCCCGGTACACGACGCCGTACGCGCCGTTTCCGATGACATTCTCCTCGGCGAGCCCTCCGGTGGCCTCCTCCATCTCCCGCAGCGTGAACCAGTGCCCCCACACCAGATGCGACGCCCCCTCGCTCCCAGACGACGGCGTCCTCCACCTCGTCGACCCCAGGCCATCCCTCGCCGTCCACCCCACCGACGACGACAGCGGAGCCGGAGCCGGCGCCGGTGGAAGGTAGTTCTCGGCCAGCATCACCCGTTGCTCCTTGCCGCCGATATCGATCGGGTGTTCGGCGGGGGCGGGGGCGGGGGCGGGGGCAGCGTCGTGGCGGTTGTGGTGGGCGATCTCGGGGACGCCCGTCGGGTTAGGGTTGTGGAGGTGGAGCCCCTGGCCTTTCCCGGCGGCGGCGACGCTGGCGGGGCGTCGGCGTCGGCGGCGGCAGGTGATGCAGAGCAAGAGGGCGACGACGAAGAGGACGATGGCAGCGCCGCTGGCGATGACGATCACCACCCACAGAGCCAGCCCGTAAATGGGCGTGGGCCTCCTCAGCTCGTCCAGAAAATTGCCGAACCAGGTCGGCATTCTCGAACTCTTTCTCTCGTTCGATGAATTAAAACTAACAAGAAACAATCGTCACAAAAGATTTCCTAGTGGAAGAAATAATGGCAGTAAAGGAGAGGAGTCTTGGAGAGAGGAGCGGGGCTTGTGGGAGGGAGGGAGAGAGAGAGAGAGAGAGAGAGAGGGGCTCTCTTAGTCCTCCATCTTTATTGTTGTTACCTGAGAATGGATGGATAATCTGGATGTTGGAGAAGAGAATGGGAGAGCAGCAGCGCGGAAAAGAGAAGAGGGAAGAAGACGATCCGAGAAACTGAATCATCCTTGATTCGGGGGAGAATTTTTTTCCATTTAACGGAGACGCGAGGCTGGCTACAACGCATGAGCAACTTTACAAATATACCGCAAGGAATTAATGAGGACATTCATGCACTCAATATTATTTTGTTAAATTATTTGTATGGAAATTGTGGTTTAGGGTGCTTAAATTGTCCAACATTATTTAGAAACATATTTATTTGCTATTTCAAACAACAATAAAAATTAGCATTATATATAAGCACGTAATATATATATATATATATATATATAGAGAGAGAAAGATAGTCAGTCTTACTAGTCAAGCTTGAATTTAATCATCTCTTTTTTTCTTAAATTCACACGATTCACAAATTTCAAAGATTAAAAAAAAATTAGACAAATTTAAATCTGAATCTACATATTTCATAAAACTCAAAGATCTTCAAATTAATGTATCCAAGGATGGTAAATATGTCAAATCTTTTCTAAATTTGGATATCTTTTCAAATCAATAAGATTTCTTTGATTTCAAAGATCTAGTTATCAAGAAAAACTCCTGATCTCACTTAATGAATTATTTCCTTAGTAATGGATTGATTATATTAAGAAATTTTCTTTATATAATTGCATTAGACTTTTCTTAAATAATTGAGGTTTCAACCTATAAATATGTAACAATCGTTATGTCTTTTTCATAATGAAATAATATTATTGATTCCTTTTGTATGGAGACTAGCCCGCAACAATTGGTATCAAAGCTTAGAGTCGATAACCTAATATTCTTTTATCCTTCAACTTATTTTTTCTATTTTCTTCCATCTATAAAATCCTAGTATTAAAAAAAAAAAAATTCCTTCTTATTGCCACTCAAAACCCATCTAGTTTCTATCTTTAAAAATTTTTAAAAAAACCTCAGCCTTGTTTTTTGTTTGTTTTCATCTAAAAAAAATGGGAAAGAGGGAGAGAAATGTAAAAAAAAGGGGGGGGGGGAAGAGAATATTGGAAAAAAAAGAGAAGAAAAAAAAAGGAAAAAAGAAAAGAAAAGAGAGAGAGAGAAAGTTTTTCGTTATTTTTAAGGATATTTATTATAAAAACTTGCAAAGATATAGCGGAGGGAACCCATCTACTACAATGAGAGAAGTGTATGGAAGGTGATATAACAAATTTAAGAGAGATGCTAGAAGCATTTGTATCCGAGCTATAGGAATTTATTGATTAAAAAATTACTGAAGTAATTGATACTGTGGTTGATTTAAAAAGGATGATAGTAGGCATGGCAAAGGACACATTGGGAGAATCTTCAAGCAATATTCATCCAAATTATCAAGTTTGACAACATGAAATTAATTTTTATACAAAAATAGAAGGAGCAATCAAATCATGAACCATCCATTTGGAGTTTTCTCATTTTAACGGAGATGATCCTAGTGAATAGATTTATCAAGTGGACCAGTTGTATAATCTTACCTCCGAAGATCAAAAAGATTACAATAGCTTCTTTTTACTTTGAAAAAGAAGCATTACAGTAATATCAATGGATAGAGAAAAGCCGAGGTAAGATTGCATAGAAGGAATTCATGATAGGATCCTGCATTTGTTTCAGCCCAAGTGTCTATAAAGATTTCACTGAAGAGCTTACCAAGTTGCATCAGACAGATACAGTACATGAGTATCAATCTTATTGAGCAACTCGCTAATCGTACTACAGGATTGATTTAAGAGTTTTTTGTGAGCTACTTCGTGAGTGGATTAAAGGAAGAAATCAAGCATAATGTTTGAATGTTTCGACCAATCAATATGATTGAGGCTATTGGGTTGACAAGACTCAAGGAAGAGCAACTGTTTGCTTTACGTAAAACTAATGTGAACCAACCTATAGTAACCACTCTAGCTCCTACTGAAAATTCTACGTTTCTTTCTGCTTCAGTTAAAAGATTAACATCAGAAAAAATAAAAGAAAGAAAGAAAAAAGGATTGTGCTTAAACTTTGATAAAAAATTTAAACTAAGCTACTCTTGCAAAACTAAGTAACTATTTCCCATTGATGATGACTTGCTCGATGATATATTAAAAATAAGGTCGAACAAAAACTATGAGAAACAGTTGAATAATTTACCTCCAAAAATTTTCATATATGCTATTACGGGTAACTTGTCTCCTTAAACAATGAGTGTAAAGGCAAAATTAAAGAAGCAATCTATTACTATTCTCATTGACTTAAGCAGCACTCACAATTTTATTCATCCAAAGCTAGTCAAGCATCTTAATATTTTGTGGTTAAACAACAAATTTACGAATGTCATAGTGACAGATAGTGCTCACATACAAGTTCAAGGTACATATGAAAATCTCTCTATATTTATATAAGAACTCAAATTCACATCGGATTTCTATATGTTACCTCTTAAATGGTATGATATAGTTCTTAGGACACATTGGCTTTACACCCTAAGATTAATTTCATGGAATTTCTCTAAGTTTCTCATGCAATTTAAGATTCAACGGCAAAAATATATACTGGAAGGGTTTAAAGATCAACCTATGGAAAAGATGGAGGCTGAAAGAAACTCTGTTGTATTATTGTATTCAATAAAGGAAAGTGAGTTAGCTCTTCAAGAATCAAGCTATCAGAATCAGTCGAATAGTTCTTATATTACATTATCTGGATACTGTACTCAGACATCTTCATTTAAGCTAAAAATAAGCTCAAAGCATAACAAACATATGATACCTCAGCATCTTCGAGTTTCAGATACTAAACTCAAACAGCTTATTTTTGGCAATTTTGAAGCTGAATTTTATTCTACTTACTTTTATTTGTTTTGAGGACAAAATTGATTTTAAGGAAGGTGAAGTGATAGGATTTTCTAATTTTAGAGATCTTTTTAAATCTATAAGGTTTCTTTGATTTGAAAGATTTATGTATTAAGGAAAACTCCTGATCTCAATTAATGAAGTATTTCCTTAATTATGGAATTACAACATTAGAGGATTTCCTTTACATAAATGTATTAGACTTTTCTTAAATAATTAGGGTTTTAATCTTATAAATATGTAACAACCTTTATGACTTGTTCATAATGAAATAATATTATTGGTTATGCTCAACCCCTTCAGGCATGATCCCTCAAAGCAATCCTAATTATTTCAAATTTTTTATTTTATCAATTGTTACAATCGGGGTTTGCAATACCTGCACATGGTTACATTCGAGTATACCCAAGTTTACCTTTCTCTCTCTCTCTCTCTATATATATATAAAATAAAGATTAAGTTTATATATAACTAAAATATACATGGACATGAATGTGTTGCATAAATTTGATCATAAAATTTTTTATTTATTATACTTTATTAAGTTATTATATTAAAGAAAATAAAAGCCATAGGTGGTGCATCACATAAAGTCAATATTAATAATGATAGTATTAAAGATGAGAATTTATATTAGAAAGACTTGTTGTAGAGTTTTTTGATTTTTATGATTATATTATATTTCAAAAATGCTTGAAAAGGAAGAAAAAATATATCATTGAAAAGAATAAAAAACGCTATCTCTCATGCATTACCTAAGTTATATACTAGTAAACATATGCTGCCTAGTTTGTAAATTTGACCATTGAAATCTTTTTTTATTATAATTTAACAAATTATTAAATTAAAGAAAGTAAAAAAATTTAAACTCCACGCATCACATAAGGTATTAAAGATGAATATTTGCACACAAAGACTCAGCCTGTGCAAAAATATTTATTTATATTATTATATTATATTTTCAGTATAATTGAAAGGATAGAAAAATGGTACCCCATGGATGATTACATATAACACCTATTATGTTGTTTTACTTGTTATTTTAGTTGCACATACGTAGAAAACCGGATAGATTTTTTCAAGTAACAACGAAAGTTTGAACCATGTGGTCAAAGATATTAGATATATGGCAGGTATTTATTATATTATACATATAAAGAGAGGATGGAGGTCAATCATTCGGATTGCAGTAGATTCAAGTTTCTCGCATCTAATTAGAACAATAGTACTTATGTTATATATTTTATTCAAAACCAACCTATTTTTAGGAGATTGTATTTGTGTTTCATTTATATTTCTGTCAAAACTTAACTTTTAAAGTCCTAATATTGTGAAAAATCTTTTTCACCACGCATGAGATGAAGGCATTTAAAAGAAAGCAAATGAAATTTAGTGATTCTTAAAAATTTTACCAAATTTCATTGACTTTGGTCAAAGAAGAGAGATATTTGATCATTTTCTAAAGTACTAAAATCTTTCAAAAATATTAATTTTGAAAACCAAAAAAAATAAAGATAACGAGAAAACTTATGTCGAATTTTAAACTTATCCTCTAGCCTTTCAATTCTATAATTTTTATATTTCCATGAGTTCTTAAATTTGGATAAATCAATGAATTTTAGAAAATCCTTATCATGGATGTGATCTTCAGCTGATTACGGAGTACTTCCCTTCTTTATTCCAGTTTAGAGAATAGTTTGGTATACCAGTTGTTTCTTTTATCTTGTTTAGAAATAAGTTGCAAAGAATAATGCACTTTAAACAATTACCACTTAAACCACTTAAAAGCAAATGCGATCTCGTGCAAAACCTATGAATGGATTTGAACAAAAGAAGGCCAGCCCTTGTCCTATCCAGAAAGAGAGAACAGGAAGCACGCCGCTAGAGGGAAGGCTGAAATGGAGATGGAACCGATAATGAAGGCGAGCGACGCTGGCTTCCAGTCGGAGACTATTATATATTTATTTTCTCATACTAAATCAGAAGAACTATTATATATTTATAATTAAAATATTAATTATTTTTTTAAAAAATTTAAATATAATTATAAAAAAAAATTTATAATAAAACTAATGCATAATTAAGAAAATAAATATTATCAAAATTATTTTTAATAATTATATTTTTTAAATTTATAAATTTTAAAAAATAAAAATAAAAATTAGGGAATGCGAACTCTTTCTCTCATTCCATGAATTAAAACTAGCAAGAAATAATCGTCATAAAAGATTTCAAATAATGGCAGTCAAAGAGAGGAGTCTTGTTGGAGAGAGGAACGGGGTTCGTGGGAGGGAGAGAGGGGGGTTCTCTTAGTCCGAAGTGGAGGGAATGCTGGAGAGAAGAATGGGAGAGCAGCCGCCGCTTGGAAAAAAGTGGAGGGAAGAGGGCGATCCGAGAAACCGAATCATCCTTGATTCGGAGAGAATTTTTTTCGATTTAATAAAGACGAGAGGCTGGCTACAACGCATGAGCAACTTTACAAATACACCGCAAGGAATTAATGAGGATATTCATGCACCTAATATTATTTCGTTAGATTGCTTGTATGGAAATTGTGATTTAGGATGCTTAAATTGTCAAACTTTATTTAGAAATCTTGCAAAGATTATTTGCTCAACGTGTTGATTTGCTATTTCAAACAACAATAAAAATTGACATTATATATATGCATGTAATATATATGTATATGTATGTATATGTATATAAAAGTAGGCTTGCTATAAATGTAATCAAGATTAATTGTATTCATCTTTTTCATTCTTAAATCTACATAATTCATAAATCTCAAAAAATAAAAAAAATAAAAAAAAAGAATGGCTCTAAATTCGTATGGATTTAAGGATGGAAAAGATGATTAATCTTGCAGATAATTACATTCAAATATATCCAAATCTACCTTTATATATATATATATAATAAAGATTAAATTTATATATAACTGAAATAAATTGACATGAATGCGTTGTATAAATTTGATCATAAAGTCTTTATTTATTATATTAAAGAAAATAAAAACCATAGGTAGCGCATCACATAAAGTCAATATTAATAATAATAGTATTAAAGATGAGAATTTATATTAGAAAGATTTATTTTAGGGTTTTTGGTTTTATTATTATATTATATTTCAAGAATGCTTGAAAAAGAAAAAAAAAAAAACCATTGAAAAGGATAAAAAAAAAAAAACTCTCTCTCATGCATTACCTAAGTTATATACTAGTAAATATATGTTGCGTAGTTTGTATATTTGATCATTGAAATCTTTATTTATCATAATTTATCAAATTATTAAATTAAAGAAAACAAAAATTTTAAACTCCACGCATCACATAAGGTATTAAAGATATGAATTCGTACACAAAGACAGCTTGTGCAGAAATATTCATTTATATTATTATATTATACTTTTAGAATAATTGAAAAGGATAGAAAAACGATATTTACTTTAGTTGCATACATGTAGAAAGCCGGATAGATTTTTCCAAGTAACAATGCAAGTTTGAATTATATGATCAAAGATATTAGATATGTGGCAGGTATTTATTATTTTATACATATAAAGAGAGAATGATATTGACTAAATCTTAAATGAAGGATGGATGTCATTCAACAGGATTGCAGTAGATTCAAGTTTCTCGTATCTAATTAGAACAACAGTATTTCTGTTATATATTTTATTCATAACAAACTATTTTTAGGATAGATTGTATTTGTGTTTCATTTATATTTCTGCCAAAACTTAACTTTTAAAGTCCTAACATTGTGAAAAGTCTTCTTGGCCACGCTTGAGATGAAGGCATTTGAAGAAAGAAATTCAGTGGTTCCTAACAATCTTACTAAATTTTATTGGTTTCGATCAAAGAGGAAAGACATTTGATCATTTTTTAGAACGCTAAAATCTCTCAAAAATATTAATTTTAAATTTTTTTTTAAAAAAAAAGATAATAAAACTTATGTCGAAATTTCTTACCAGATCTACTTTATTTTAAAATTACCCTCTAGCCTTTCAATTCTATAATTTTTATATTTCCATTAGTTCTTAAATTTGGATGGATCCATGATTCAAGGAAATCCTTATTGTAAATGTGGTCTTCAGCTAATTACGAAGTACTTCCCTCCTTTATTCCATTTTAGAGAATAGTTCCTTAAATTTCCATGATATACGAGCTGTTTCTTTCATCTTGTTTGGAAATAAGTTGCAAAGAATCATGCTCTTTAAACTGTTACCATTTTACTTAAAAGCAAATATAATCTCATGCAAAACCGATGAATGGATTTGATTCGCGTTAATAATATATTATGAAGAATTTTATATTTTTAATAATTTTAAATTTTATAATATTATTAAATATATATTTAATATATAATTAAATTAAATATTATTAAATATTTACCTAAAGTTAACTGGCATGAGATTATTGAACTTCCGTTATCTTAAATACATATCTTTTAAATTGGAATCGATTATCTTAGTTTATAATAACCATAAATTATCAAAAATTAAAAGTTATCACTAAAATTAATATATCTAATCTCCAAACATTATTATATCTAATTATTAAATATAGTAATTTACATGAAAGAAGCCAATGAATGGAATCGAAAGAGAGAGTAATAGTAATAAGAGATAATAACTTTACAATTATACAAAGTTATTTTAAGATTTTTAATTAAATTCTCATGTTAACTTATAAAAATTGTTTAATAAGTATATTTTTTTTTGGTAGTTGTCAATAGTAATTTGAAAGATTGTCTTAGTTAATATGATACATAAAAAAAAAAATTTAAATTAAATTAAACTATATTTTTAATCTTGTGTGTCGCTTTAATTTTATGCTATGATTTTTTTTTTATTTTTTTTATCGTTGGATCTCTATCGTTAAAATAAGGGAGACGCTGGCAATCCGCTCGTCAAGCTAGCCCAATGTGGCATCCAAACCTGACGAAATCGAAACGGATTGGATGCCTCAAAAACAAAAAATCTTACGTGGAAACGGATAAGAATTTTTTTTTTTTTTCTGAAAAAAAAAACCAATGGCCGGAGAGGACGAAAATGGAGAGTCGTGACGTAACGGGTCTCCCCGAGTCGTCGTGGCGGCGGTTCCCCTTCCCCGCCTTCGTGGCCACGATGGAGGGCCTCGGGACCCTCATGGTCGACTTCGTCGGGACCCAGTTCTACGAGCAGAAGCACCGAAAAGAGGCTATGGGGTCAAGGCAGCCACCGCCGAGTCCCTGGCGGTGGCGGCGATGTCGGCAGCGGTGGCCGAGGAGGGTATCACCGTTATCTCCGTTGTGCCGGAGCCGGAGGGGGAGGCAGACAACGTTAAGAGCCCGATGCGCATTCTCCGGATGCATGCCCACGCAGCGGCGCATCGGCACAGCAACGCGCACGGCCACTGATGCGCTGCTTGATCCGATCGGTAAAGGACAGCAAGCGGCGAAAGAAGTTGAAGGCCGCCGACGGCATGTCGCCGCGGAACCTGGGATGCCGCAGGTAGTAGAATCCCATCGCCAAGGCCAGCACCCGAAAGGCAATCGCGTAGAAGCGAAGGAGGACAATGAAGATGGCGGTGGCCCGCGGGTCCCGCCAGGCCAACAGCGCCTCCATTCGCTCCCCCTGCACCGCCACGTCCCCAAGCAGCGCCAGCGCCAGCGCCCGCATCACCTCCGCCGCCAGCCCCGTCGGAAAGCCGTCTAGCTCGTCCGGCCCCACCGTTCAGGGTCCTTCTAGGGAGCTGATTTCTTCGAGCCCAATGCCACATCAGGCCAGCTTGGCCGTGTCGAGCTAGCTTGATCATGTCGGTTGCCTATCCAAAACATCTTTCTCTATTTTAATGATAGGAACCAAATAAAAATAAAAAAAATAAATTTAAAACTAATTTTATAATTTTTTATTATATTAGAATTAAAGTGACATCAAGTAGGAGTTGGAGATGGTAGGTAGAAAATAACGAAATCTTGTTCCTTTTTTTCACTCTTTGTTGGCTTCAACACCATGTAGGTATCATTTTAGCTTTTTATTTTCTATATTTATTAGGTCAAATAAGGTGACCCATCAAGCTATCATTAATGGCAGTAAAAAAATATACTTGATTGAATAAATTTTATAAATTAATTTTTTTAATTAAAAATATTAATTAAAAAATAATTAAAAATTTTAAATAAATTTATGTACTTCTAGCTTAATTTATTTTATTAACTATGTATATCTCCAAGCACTACTTTGATTTAAATTTTAAAAATAAAAATAAAAAATTAAATTTTAGAAATATTATTTTAAATTTTTGTAATAGAAACAACTCCACCTTATCCAAAGTTCTCATAGAGCCTAACAGTGAGATTTATAATTTAAGAGATAAGAGCGTTTTTAAAAGAAATATATAGAATCTATAAGGAATACTACTTAAAAAAAAATAAAATCAATAATTTAAATGAAGTATAATTTTTTTAAGGTAGGATCAAGATCACTTTTTGCACTCCTTTACTCTACGCTTTTTGTTTTATTCCAATGGACTTTCTACGCAAAAAATTTTAGCGATTGAAAATAATTTATATATTTTTATTAAAATATAAATAATAAAATAAAATCTCTATTTAATATTATTATTATGATTATGGGATTAATATCGAAAGTTATTTTATAATAATACTGTAGAAGAAAGAGGAGATAGAGAGTTATTCTTCATCAAATAGGATGATGATGGCGAGTGCGTGATTTTTTTATTTTTTTATTTTTTATTTTTTATTTTTTTGAAACCTTGAAGGTGAAATGTTGGTGTGAAGGGCCATGGAACAAAGAATGGGCGTGTTTGAGTGGTCTGTGGGCAAAATTCTAAATATTATCCTCGCTGCCAAACATGTGGGATGTGAGAAATTAGATGTGTACACATTCGAGCAGGATGGTTATATCGGTTCCAAGTTTGCTTTAGAAAAACAAACAAACATAGAATCTTTTTATCCTCCTAATTCTCATGACAATAACCATACGCTTCGAATGCTTACCTATTAAAAAACTTCTATAACTACGCAAGATGTTGCTAATGGTTTTAAAAACTATCAACAATTAATGGTGGTGGCCATTGCATTTCCCTTGTTTTTTTTCATATACTAAAGATTAATAAATATACTCAATTTAATAAAAATTAGCTACCATTTAAAATCTTCAATCTTCTATAAGTATTCAAGACTTTTTTGGTACACGAATTAAATACATGCTAACAAATGTTCACACATATTTTTTCTATTTAAATGAGGTCTAAGATTCAAATTTAATCAAATCAAATCATAAACATTATGATTGATTTGTGGTTAGTTCCTATCTCAAGATTTTTTTTTTTTTTTTGATAGGTGTAGATTTTAAACTAAATAAATACCCTAATGAGTTCTCACACTTCCTTTACTAACTCCTAGCCTCCCAAATTATGATGAAATAATATGCAAATTTAGTGCACTCATAGAATTAAAATTTTGAGATAAATGAAGCTATAAACATGAAAATAAGAAAGTAGTAGAACATGATGAAAGCTTATTGAGGTTTGGAAGTAAGTAGATAATATAAAGTAACTAAGTTGATTAATTTGTTTAATAAAAGGGTTTATTTTACTTAATCCCTTTAATTATAGAGTATTTGTACATTTCTTTATAAACTAAAAAAATTTATAATCAACCCTCCATTTCAAATTCAGTTATAATTAGTTCTTACAATTTAAATCTTAGGTTAAGTGTAACGAAGAAGTGGACACGTGACTATCACGTGACCAATAGAGATACCATTTGGCATGCGTAGAAAAGGAAAAGATGGCTGTACCCTTAATTAAGATCATCTTCTTTAAAGGATGGATGTTGTTGCTCTTTACCATATTATTTTTTATAAAAATCTGGTATCTCAAGTAGTCATGTGACCATGTTTCCATTTCTTTTAACATTCCATTTAAACGGCAAGAACCAATTGCAACTTAAAGGATTGATTATAAATTTTTTAATTTAGAAAGGAATGTGCAAATATTTCATAGTTAAGAGGAGTTAAGTAGAATTAACTCTTAATAAATCCTAGAGACTAAGAAGATACTTGATGAATAAAAACAAAATAATATAGTACTGATTTGTAAGAATAAAGATAATTTTCAAATTTATTCTATTATTGTACTAAACCCATCATATATAATATAAAACTTTCTAAGAGGATGATTGAGTATAGATTTTAATGCAATAAAAAAATATTAAAGAATCTATTTGATTTTGTACTATGAAGGACAAATATAGAAGCTTTTTTTTTTCTTAGGAGATTAATAAAAATATATATAAAAAAGAAACAAAATTTTCATATGTAAGGTGTTAGAAAAGATAAGAAGTATATCACTTTTATTATTTTATTTTAATGAATGTTAAGGTGCCTTTTGCCATCACTTATATTTTTATTTCAAGAAATAAAAATAAAAATTCTATTTTTATTTTTTTAATATTATAAAATGTAAATATTTTTTATATAGTCAATTATTTTTAAAAAATAAATATGCCAATGGTAGTGAAAATGGTGATGGTTATGTGAGAGGAATGGAAGTGATAGCAGTGTTGATAATAAAGTTAACAGAGGTATGGTAGAGATAGTAATGATGGTGGTAATAGTATGGCAAAGGTAATAAGAGCAATGATGGTGGTAATAGCATGGCAAAGGTGATAAGAGATAATGATGGTAATTATATATCAGAGTTAATGACAAATGATGGCGGTGGTACAATAGAGATAGCAACAATTGCAATAATAATATGGTGAAAGTTAGAAGGGTATGAAACGATAGTAACAATGGTGGCAATGGCAATTGTAATAGTGGGGGTATTAGTAGTAATAATGGAGACAGTATTGAAGATGGTGTGGCCAAAGAATATAAGCTTTTTGTTTTTAAAAAGATTCAAAATAAAGATTTTTTCTAAATATAATTCAAAAATAAATTTGATGCAATAGATAATAAAAATAATAGTATTGAACATGCTTTTTTATCTTAATTTTTATGATTTTATTTTCAAGAATAGAAAACATTATAAAAGCAATGCTAAATATTTTTCTTATTTATTTATCTATCTATTTATTATTATAATTATAATTAGGTGACTTATTTATTTAAAATCAACATTTTAATATCAATTTCTTATTTATATACAATCACTAATCTAGATTGTATAAGTATTTATACCATATCTTGATTGAGGATCTTCTAATTTGATGGCATCATAGGAATATACCACATGAGGAAATAGATGGACATGTGATAATGAATTGGCAGGCATTTTTCAGACGCACACTTACTTAATGGCTCCATTCTAAAACCAAATAGAAAAGGAGGCAAATGGGAGAGCTGTAACAAACTGGTTGTAATGCCTTAAGTTCATCTACTGATCCAATTAATTTCGTTAGCGAGCCAAACCATATGTTCACCAACTTTCGTATACTTGCGTCAGCTCTGATATCATTTGTAATATCCCAAGCCCACCTACTGATCCAATTAACTTTGTTAGCGGACCGAAATCATATGGTCCAAAAATTCAAATGAAAATTAATAGATAGCAAGTAGACTTGAGTTATAAGCACATAATACATTTCTTTTCATTCAATATATGATTAAATTTGAGGTTTTACAATGATCAAAACTAATGGGTTTGACAATGTAGTGTTATCTTGCTCATAGAAAAGATGTCTTGATTCTTTTCCTAGGATTTAATTTTGATGCATAAATACCATTAGATTTAAACTCTTAAAAGTATATAGATCTTACATTTCTCTATTATAGGGTGTTAAAACCTGCTGTAGTTGAAAATAACTTTATATTTTTAAAGTGTATCGAAATGATCAACACACTACTTCTTTTAAGCAAGATCTTTAAACCACTTCTTGTAATATCCTGAACTTGGAAGACTTGTAATTTCATTTTAAGCATGTTTTTATTGTTAGTTTTGCCTTTTAGTATGAATGATTGAGTGGAAATCTTAAGAAAATGTGAAAGCTGAAATTTTGGAGGTTGTTTTGAGTTTTCTCTCATGATCCTTTCAAAATGTTGATAAAGTCACTTATTTGGGCTTTTAATCGAAGTTTTTGTGATGATTTCAATGTTTTCTGGTTGTTTTTGATCATTGGGAGAAGTTAGAATGAAGATTTTGAAGTTGGAATGCATTAGAATGGCTTTTGGATGTTAATTGACTCATTTATTAACTAATTGGGAAGATGGCTGAAATTTTTAAGTTGTTAGTCAGCCAAATTTGGAAGTTAGCTAACTATTTAGCCAACTAACTCTGAGTTTTGGTTTACTGATGGATTTTTGTGAGCTAACACGGGAAGTTAGCTGAGTCAACTAACTCCCTAAACTCACCATTGAAGGTTTTACGGAAGAATTTTTATACAGGAGTTTGACGATTAATTAGTCGACTACTGTGGAAAAGTTTTCTGTAAAACTTGTCTGAGAGGATTTTTGGCCAAAGTAGTTGACTAGTTAGCCAACTACTTTGGAAAATATCTCTGTAAGAGTGGTTTGGAAGGGATTTTGGCCACAGTAGCCGACTAATTAGTCGGCTACTGTTGGAAAATCGTCTGTGGAGTTGATTTGAGACCAATTTCACTCTTAATTAAGGACTTCCCAATGGGTCACCCATCGCTCTCACCCAAGCATGCTTAACCGATATTTCATGTGGACAAAAATCTTTCGTGGAAGTGGTTTGAGGATAATTTCACTCTCATTAGCTAGCATTCATGCTGACTAATAGATGGGTAACCCTGTTATTTATCTGATAACGGAAATTTGGCCAAGGGCATTAATAAAAATTTGACCAGGTGCAAAAGTAGAAATTGATAAAAAGGCATTTGAGGATTTGATCAAGGGTAATATAGAAAAGAAAATTGAAGGGGCAAAAATACTTGGTGGAGAAGGAAGTCATGTGGGCTTTAAAAAGCGTAACATAAAAGTGAAGAGGGGCAAAATGAGAATTTCTAAGAGCATTTAAAGCCACCCATCCTTCCCTTAACCTTGGCCGGGTGAAAAGAGAGAAAACAAGAGAAGAGAGAAAGAAAAGAGGAGAGGGTGAAAGAAAAGAGGAGAGGGTTCTGCTAGCCGTGGAGAAGAAGAAGAGAAGAAGAAAAAGAAAAGAAGAAGAAGAGGAAGGGGAGGAAAGAAAAAAGGCTTGGTGGTTTAGCCCATCTTTACTAAGGTAAATCCAAACTTTCCTAAGCTAGAGAATGATGTTTAAATCTCATGATTTAGAGGCAAATGAGATGATAGCATGTGTAGATTGTGAATCTTTGAGTATGTTAGGGATTAAGGAATATTATGCTAAGATGTTAAGGCATAGAGTATGCATGCATAGTTTCATGAAACACTTGGTGCTTGTGACCCTAATAATACATGTATGATGACTTAGGCCAAGAGATTGGTTCAAGGGAGCCAGATCTAGAGAAATAGCAGCTATAGCGGTGTGCTATCAACTAAAGTGAGTGGGTTTCTCATCTAGCTTTGAGAAATGTTTTATGATAGCATAGTGATATTTTGCTATAAATTAAAGTATGTTATGGTAAGTATAGTATTTCAAGTAGTTAAATACGGGAAATGAGAACCCAGTTATGATGTGTCTTATTCTTAAAGCATATTCTAAAGCAAAGCATGAGTTCAAAAGCAAAGCATGAGTTCAAAGCATGTTCTAAAGCAAAGCATGGGTTTAAAGCTAAAGCAAAGCATGGGTTTAAAGCTAAAGCAAAGCATGGGTTTAAAGCATATTTTAAAGCAAAGCATGGGTTTAAAGCATATTCTAAAGAAAAGCATGAGTTTCAGAAAAAGCATGAGTTTCAGCAAAGCATGAGTTTAAGAAAAGAAAAGGAAACAT
The DNA here is from genome assembly GCA_017589505.3 of Metroxylon sagu. Classification (NCBI taxonomy): domain Eukaryota; kingdom Viridiplantae; phylum Streptophyta; class Magnoliopsida; order Arecales; family Arecaceae; genus Metroxylon; species Metroxylon sagu. The sequence goes on from JACVBY030000332.1 coordinate 21,974, forward strand.
GGGCTAGAGCATGTTTCAAAGCAAAGTGAGTTTCAGCAAAGCATAAATTTCAGAAAAAGCATGAGTTTCAGCAAAGCATGAATTTAAGAAAAGAAAAGAAAACATGGGCTAGAGCATGTTTCAAAACAAAGTATAGAGTTTCATGAAAAGCATTGTTTGGATAAAAACACATGTTTCAGTAAAGCATGGAATTTACTTTTCAGAATTATGTTTCAAAGAGATGCATGGGCATGCATGAATATCAATGTTTCAAAGAAAGTATAGCTGGTTGTATATTGGATTATAAACTTATATTGAAGTATTTTTACAGCATAAGCATAAAGAGCATGGGGCCATTTATAGGGCTGATCACCCTGTAGATTGTGCCATAGCATGAGCATTGCACACACTATTATAGCCGGCACCTCCTTGCGACTCAATCATACTATGATCCCAAGGTTAGGGGAAGTACAAGCTAGATCAGCCCAGTGGGGCAGATTGTAAGCAGCCCAGTGGGGCAAGAATTACAGCTCGGTTAAAAGCTAGGTTACTATATAGCCCGAGGGGGCACAGAGATATAGGCCCATGGAGGAGGCAAGCAGGAGGCCCAGGAAAAAGGGGCAAGTTCACACATGGGGTGAACCGCACATGTAAGGGGTGCCATGTGGTGCGGGGATACTCGAAGCCGCTCGAGACACTCACCCATTGAGAGTACACCTGCAAGAGGGCAACTGTAGGGATGTACCTTAGTGGTAGCACATCCAGCCCATCATCATGAAGTTTTGTAAAAGTGGCATTTCTTATTTAAGTTGCATTATTGGAAGCATAAGCTAACTTATGAGTTTTCTTATATCATTGAAAAGATTTCAGTATCTATTATAATATGTTGTATCAGTATGTTTATTGGTTTTAAAATGTGGTTCTCAATTTTTCCTCATTGTTAGATGGCTATCCAGTCACTGAGACTTGGGTCTCACCCCTCTATTGTTGAAATTTTTGGATTACAAATCAGAGATAGCAGGTTGGCTCTTGGATGCCTGATTTTAATATGGGCTGCTATATGTGTATAAATTGGTTGATGATATGGACTTATGTTACTTGGATTGTATATATATTTAAAATAGATATGGATGGATATGTATGACTGTAACCCTATGATATATTTTGGACTTGGATGGTTATGAGAAATAACTTTTGGTTGTAGAATGAATTTGTGTATATGGTCTTTATAACAGCATAGTGATGAAAGTTATATTGCCTAGAATCATCTGATGAATAGATGAGAAAATCTTATGTTATATGAGCAGGATGAAATAAATTGTGATGTAATCTTATGAATAGTATGAATGAATTGAGCAGGTCAAAGTTTTTAGTAGATATAGCATTTTGTGCATGTAACTTATGGCAATTGAATAGGGATCGCTTGGGCTTTATGGTACTTAGCATAAAGACTAGTAGATCTCTACCCAATTTTCATAAGAAATCATGCCGTCGGTGCAAGGGGCCGACACTTCTCTCCTAAAGCTGATGGGTGCTTGTGTGGCATATCATGACATAAAGCTATTTCTTATGTCTCTGAGAATGTGGTTTGGGACCCAACCTTTTATAGAGAATTAGGGGACCAAAGGTCTTCTCATCAAAGACGTTTAGTTCCTACAACCGTTAAAGATCACCAAGGGTCACAAGAGTTACAAGATCACCAAGGGTCACAAGAGTTACATTTGGTATTAATATTTTGAAGGAGTGAAGAGACCAATGTAACTCATCATAATTTCATAATAACTGTAATGACCTTTGGTTTGCTATAGTTGTACCTTTTGATCTTCCAATAATTAGTGCAAAGTTGAATCACCTTCCAACTATTCTTGTAATCCCTCTCTATGAAATAATCTAGTGCAATCGTGCAAAGGCTACATAAATTAATAAATTCTAACAATCTCCCACTTGGCCTGTATGATTGTATAATTACTAGATTTTTAACATTAAATGGCCATCATATAATCCATAGAAGAGGTTGCACTATCTCCATTAGATTCTGTTCAATGAAACTATGAACACCAGATCATTGTGATCCTTGAATCACTCATCGATTCAAGATCGTTCAATGGTCATAGTGCTAATACCGTCATTAACATGAATCGTTGAGAATAACTAATACAGATGATATTAGCAAAGTAATGGTGATTAGTGCTAATTCATCAATAATGGTCCATTGTTGCTCTCATATCAAAATGTGCACATATTAAAATAAAAGCAACACAGCATAATCACTATTAACATAATGTGATTACAACATAACAAAATTATATCAGTACTCTTTATTCACCTCAAATATTTCCACCAAGCCCATGCGCGCAACATGTTCCTTAAAGAGCTTAGGTGACAGACTCTTAGTCATTGGGTCTGCTAACATGAGTGAAGTACTAATATAATCAATGGAGACTAGTTGATTCAAAATCCTTTCTCGTACGGCTAAGTACTTGATATCAATGTGCTTGGATCCTCCAGTAGTTTTGTTGTTTTTGAAGAATCGAACAACAGCATCATTATCATAATAAATCTTCAAAGGTCTAGTAATTGAATCAACAATGCTTAATCCAACAATAAAATTCTTTAACCATATTGCTTGACTTGTGGCTTCATAACATGCTACAAATTTTGCTTCCATAGTGGAAGATGCAACTAGTAATTGTTTGTGACTCTTCCATGAAATAGGTCCCTCTGCCAATATAAAGATATATCCAGAAGTAAATTTCTTAGAGTCCATACAACCAGCATAATCTGAATCAGAGTAACCAATAACTTCAAGGTTATCTATCTGCTTGTATGTAAGCATGTAGTTCTTGGTTCCTTGTAAATAACGTAAAACTTTCTTGGCCGCTTTCCAATGATCAATACCGGGATTACTTTGGTATCTACCAAGCAGGCCTACTGCATATGATAAATCAGGACGTGTGCAAACTTGAGTATACATAATACTCCCAACAGCAGATGCATATAAAATTCCCTTCATTTGTTCCCTTTCAAGATCATTCTTGGGACATTGGAATTCTCCAAATTTATCATCTTTCATTATGGGAGTAGTACCACTAGAACAATGTTGCATGTTGAATCTTTTAAGAACCTTATCAATATAGGCTCTTTGGATAATCCTAAAAGCCCACGAGACCTATCTTGATGAATTTCAATCCCAAGTACAAAGGATGCTTCACCAAGATCTTTCATATCAAAATTCCTTGATAGGAATTCTTTTGTCTCATGTATTAATCCTGTTGACCTTACATTGATTTAGATGATCACAAAACAATTAAGTAAGTTACTAATGAGTTTTGTAGAAGATCATGTTGAAATGCAGGCATATATGAATCATCAAGATGATTAAAAATGATTTCAAGCTCCTAAATGGGTTTATGATTCAAAAGAAGAATTTTTGTAGAAGACCAAGATCAACCTAGAATGATTCAAAATTCAATTCAGTAAAATTCAGATGGTTGAGAGGTTTTCAAATGAAGAAAGTTCAAAATTATGAGAGCTAGAATGATTCAAGCCTCAATCAAGTAAATTTCATATGTTTGTGAGGTTTTTAAATGAAAAAAGTTTAAAATTATGAGAGCTAGATTGATTCAAGCTTCAATTCAATGAATTTCATATGTTTGGGAAGTTTTTAAATGAAGAAAGTTCAAAACTATGAGAGTTAGAATGATTCAAACCTCAATCAAGTAAAATTCAGATGTTTGGGAGGTTTTTAAATGAAGAAAGTTCAAATTATGAGAGCTAGAACAATTATCTTCTTCATTCCAATGAGTTCTATTATTTATGGAATGAGTTTTCAAGTTTTGAAGGAATTAGTCAACTCCTACAGCAGCTACCAGCACTTAGAATGGAAGATTGAAGCTTTTAGTCAACTACTTTGGAAGATATCAAGTCAAAATTATGCCACAAGAGAGTTAACAGCAAGTTTTACCAAGTTAGCCAACTATCTAGTCAGCTACTGTGGCAAAACAATGGGAAAAATGAAGTTAGCCGACTAATCAGCCGGCTACTATGGCAAAACAGTGAACTTCCTGAAGTTAGCCGACTCTGGAGTTGGCTACTGTGGCCAAGACAGCAAGCTTCCTGAAGTTAGCCGACTCTGGAGTCGGCTACTGTGGTCAGAACAGAAGTTTTAACAAAAGTAGTCGACTCTAGAGTCGACTAACTTGCCTAGAAATGCTGTAACGGCTAATTCTGCATCTCCAACGGTCACAAACGGCTAGTTTAACGTTTCAATCCCATAGTAAATTATAAATACTCGTAAATGGGATTAATTAGCAAGAGATTGGGAGCATTTTTGAGGGATTACAAGTGAGAAAAAGAGAAAAAAACAAAGGAAAAATCAAGAAAAGTTTCAGCCTTCTAGTTTTGAAAAGATAGTGAGCTGCAGAGTTTGAAAGTTCTTCAAGGCTCATTCAAGACTCCTTTCAACTACCCAAGAGGCTCCTTCAAGTGCTCATAACTCCAACATTTAAAGAGAAAAAGCTTATTCAAAGGGGGAGGTCTTCTAAAAGTATAAAGTGCTTTTATTTCTGAATTTGCTCACTAAGGAGCTGTAATTTTTGAAACTCTTTTCATTGTGAGTTTGTTTGAGTTTCAACTTGGTTGAAACTTATGGAGGGTATGCCAAACCCGTAATTGGTGACTTGTAAGGCTCTCTTGTTCTTGGAAACAAGAAGTTAGCTGAGAAAGCTAAGGAAAGGCTCCCTTGTGCCTGTGAAACAAGAAGTTAGCTGGGTTAGCTAGGTTTATAATCGTTTGAAGAACGATTAGTAGAGAAAATTCCCAAGGGATTCTTGGGGAGTGGATGTAGGTGCAAGGAGTAGCACCAAACCACTATAAATTGTTGTGTTTGTGTGTTTGTTTTTGATTGTTGCTATACTTGTTCTTTCTATCAACACTTCACACTCACATACAATTTACTGTTTTACAAAATTGCACATACTTGTTAAAAATTTTCAAAGAACCCAATTCACCCCCCCTCTTGGGTTGCTTAGCTGGGCAACAAGTGGTATCAGAGCTAGTGCTCTTGTTCCTATTTGTCTTAACCGACAAAGAGCTAAAGATCCATGGCAGCCCAAGTAAGTACCTTGTTGACTGAAGGTCAGTCCACAAACAGACCCCCTTTATTCAATGGCACAAATTATATATATTGGAAGGCTAGAATGAAAATTTTTATTTAAGCACTTGACTATGATCTTTGGAGTATCATAGTAAATGACCCTCACACATCGATTCTTAGAATAAATGATATTGATGTTTCCAAATTGGAAGCGGATTGGGATGAGCATGATAAGAAAATGGCACAGCTCAATGCTAAGGCCATAAATATTTTATATTGTTCTCTTCATGCAAATGAGTTTAATAGAATATCTACTTGTATTTCTGCTAAAGAGATTTGGGATAGACTTGAAGTCACCCATGAAGTCACAAATCAAGTCAAGGAATCTAAAATCAATATGCTTATACATAAATATGAACTATTTAAAATAGAACCAACTGAATCCATTATTGATATGTTTACTAGATTTACTGATATTGTGAATGGTCTTAAAAGCCTTGGCAAATCTTATACTAACAGTGATCTAGTGAGAAAAATTTTGAGATCTTTGCCTAGGTCATGGGAAGCCAAGATGACTGCAATTCAGGAGGCAAAAGACCTCAACAACCTTTCTCTAGAAGAGCTTATGGGATCGTTGATGACCCATGAAATTCAAGTTAAACAACATCAAGATGAGGAAGAGACCAAAAAGAGGAGGACCATGGCTCTAAAATGTTCAGACCAAAAGGAGGAATGTGATGAATCTTCGGAAGAAAGTGATGGAGATGATGAGCTAGCTCTCATCACAAGAAAATTTAGAAGATTCATGAGGAAGAAGAAATATGGAGTAAAGAGGAGGCCTTTTGTAAAAGGAGAATTCAGTAAGGAAAAAGAAAAAGGCAGCCTCCTATTTGCTATGAATGTAAGAAACCGGGACACTTTAAGGCTGATTATCCACAACTTAAGAAAGGTCCCAAGAAGGTTAAAAAGAAAGCTATGATGGCAACTTGGAGTGACAGTGATGATACAAGTTCAGATGATGAAAAACAACAAACAACAAACTTATGTCTCATGTCTTATGAAGAAGAGGTAATTTCTAACTCTCAAACTGAATTTACATTTGATGAATTGCAAGATGCATTTTATGATTTACTTACTGAATTCAAAAAGTTAGGTGCCAAAAATAAAGATTTGAAAAATCAAAACCAAAGTTTAGTTTTTGAAAAAGAAAAGCTTTCAAATGAGAAATCTGTTTTGACTCAAGAAAATCAGAATTTGAAAAATGAAGTGAACAAACTTAAGCTTATTGTTGATAAATTTACTTTAAGCTCTACAAAACTACAAATGATTCTTGAAAATCAAAGGGCTGTTTTTAATAAAGCTGGATTAGGCTATAATCCCTCAAAGAAACAAAAATTTTTGAAAAACATTTTTGTTCCCCCAAATGATCTACCTAAAATTACTTGTTTCAAATGTAGCAAACCTGGACATAAGGCCTATGCATGTAACCCTCACATCAACAAAAATATTAAGAAGATTTGGGATCCTAAAGGAACCATTCATGCTAACCCCAAAGGACCCAAGAAAGCTTGGGTACCTAAAAACATGACTTAAATTTGTGGGTGCAGGTGTGTCTTGTGACCCGAAATGCAAAAAGAAAATGGTACTTGGATAGCGGGTGCTCAAGACACATGACGGGTGATGAATCTCAATTCATTACTTTAGAAGTCAAGGATGGAGGAGTGGTCACTTTTGGAGACAATGCTCAAGGAAAGATCATTGGCATTGGTAAAATTGGTATCACTTTCCATACCTTTATAGATAATGTTCTTCTTGTTGATGGTTTAAAACATAATTTGTTAAGCATTAGTCAATTATGTAATAAAAGTTTTAAAGTCATTTTTAAATCATCTATTTGCATGGTTACAAATCCTGCTGATGATAGTATAAAATTTATTGGTCATAGGCATGTAAATATTTATATTGTAGATTTGAATGAGCTAAATGACCAAAATATGGAATGTTTAGTTGCCATAAATTTCAAGTTTAATGAATCTAGCTGGTTATGGCATCGTAGACTTGTGCATGTTAGTATGGATTTGCTTTCCAAACTAATCAAAAGAGATTTAGTAAATGGTTTGCCAAAATTAAATTTTGAAAAGGATAAAATTTGTGATGCTTGCCAATTTGGAAAACAAACTAGAGTTTCATTCAAATCCAAAAATATGGTTCCAACTCTAGGCCTTTAGAGCTTTTGCACATGGACTTGTTTGGACCTACTAGAACCACAAGTCTAGGTGAAAAATGCAATGGTTTTGTAATTATAGATGATTTTTCTCGTTTTACATGGGTTTTATTTTTAGCAAGTAAAGATGAAGCTTTTTCTAAATTTTTAAAGTTTTTTAGAAAAACCATAAATGAAAAAGGTCTTCAAGTTTTGTCTATTCGTAGTAATCATGGAAAAGAATTTGAAAATCAAAATTTTGAGAGTTTTTGCAATGAAATGGGAATCAACCATAATTTTTCTGCACCAAGAACCCCTCAACAAAATGGAGTAGTTGAGAGAAAAAACAGGACTCTTGAAGAAATGGCAAGAACCATGTTGTGTGAAAGCAATCTCCTAAAATATTTTTGGGCTGAAGCAATTAACATAGCATGTTATGTTTTAAATAGAGCCTTGATAAGACCCATTGTGAAAAAGACTCCATATGAGCTTTGGAAAGGTAGAAAATCAAATATTGGGTACTTTCATGTTTTTGGGTGTCGATGTTTTATTCTTAACAATGACAAATCTAATCTTGATAAATTTAATGCCAAATCTGATGAAGGAATCTTTCTTAGTTACTCCACTAATAGTAAAGCATATAGAGTTTTTAATAAGAAACTTTAGTGGTAGAAGAATCCATTTATATAGTTTTTGATGAAACTAATGACCTTCCATCAAGGAAGAAAAAAGCTATTGATGATGCAGGTTTACTTGAAGGAGTGCAAGAGATCACATTGAAGGACAAAGAAGATACAAATGAGCAAGTCAGTCAAGAAGACACCATTGAAGTACTTCAACAAGCTGAAACTCAAGGTACACAAGGCTTAGAAAAAGAGTGAAGGTATGTTCATAATTACCCTAAAGAACTAATCATTGGTAGTCCATCTCAAGGGGTAAGAACTAGATCTTTTTATAGAGATGCATGCAATCATTTAGCATTTATTTCACAAATTGAACCTAAATGTTTTGATGATGCTAAAGATGACCCTAATTGGATTAATGCCATGCATGAAGAATTAAATCAATTTGAAAGAAATAATGTGCGGACCCTAATTAGTAGACCAATAGATTACCCCATAATTGGCACTAAATGAGTTTTTAGAAATAAATTGGATGAACATGGAAACATCATTAGAAATAAGGCAAGATTGATAGCTAAAGATTATAATCAAGAAGAAGGCATTGATTTTGATGAAACCTTTGCTCCAATTGCAAGATTAGAAGCCATTAGATTATTACTTGCCTTTGCATGCTTCATGAACTTTAAATTATTTCAAATGGATGTTAAGAGTGCATTTTTGAATGGTTATATTGCTGAAGAGGTATATGTTGAACAACCATCCGGTTTTAAAAATCATGAACATCGAAACCATGTTTTTAAATTGAACAAAGTATTATATGGTTTGAAACAAGTACCCCGGGCATGGTATGATAGATTGAGCAAATTCTTGATAAATAATAATTTTGTTAGAGGAAATGTAGACACTATATTATTTATAAAAAGAGAAAATGATGATATGCTCATTGTGCAAATTTATGTAGATGACATCATTTTCGGTGCTACTAATGAACTCTTGTGTCAAGACTTTGCTAAGCTCATGTAAGGGAGTTCGAGATGAGCATGATGGGAGAACTCAACTATTTTCTTGGACTCCAAATTAAGCAAGCTGAAGATGGGATCTTCATTAGCCAAAGCAAGTATACAAGAGAAATTTTAAAGAAGTTTGGCATGGAGAATTCCAAGTGTGCCGGTACCCCTATGAGCTCATCATGCAAATTTGACTTAAATGATAGTAGCAAAAATATTGATTTAAAGCTTTATAGAGGCATGATAGGCTCTCTTTTGTATTAACTGTAAGTAGACCTGATATTCTATTTAGTGTATGCATGTGTGCTAAATTTCAAGCAAATCCTAAAGAAGCACATTTAAATGCTGTTAAAAGAATTTTAAGATACTTAAATGGTACTAAAAATCTTGGACTTTGGTATGATAAACACTCTTCTATTGATTTGATTGGATATTCTGATTCTGATTTTGCTGGTTGTAAAATTGATAGAAAATCAACTAGTGAAACTTGCCAATTTCTAGGAGTTAACTTAATCTCCTAGTTTAGCAAGAAACAAACTTCGGTAGCCTTGTCTACAGTTGAGGCTGAATACATTGCTGCTGGGAGTTATTGTGCTCAAATCTTGTGGATTAAGCAGCAACTAGAAGACTATGACATCAAACTTAAAGACATTCCCATAAGATGTGATAATACTAGTGCCATAAACTTAACTAAAAATCTAATTCAGCACTCTAGGACTAAACACATTGAAATTAGACATCATTTCATTAGATATCATGTTCAAAGTAAAGATATAATTCTTGATTTTGTTAGTACTGATAGGCAATTAGCTGACATTTTCACAAAACCCCTTGATCAAAATAGATTTTATGAAATTAGAAGAGAATTTGGCATGATTAACCCCCTGATTATATGAGTCAGCTAGATAGATTGATTTTTTAAATTTTTTTTGGGCACGCTTTTAATGATTAAAAATCATGATAATTAGCCCAACTGATCCCTCTAGATGATTTCATAACTTGCATAACCATTAAAAATCTTTTTGCATGAAAATCCCTGATCAATTTGGAGCCTAGGCGATATTTCCCCTGTTTCTAAGCCGTTTGAGCTAACGGCTAATGGAAATTAACTGGCTCATGAGCCGACTAAATCGCCCGATCGCTCGGGTTATAAGGGCAACCGAGCGACCGTCCGTCTCTCTCTCTCCTAAATCTTCATCCATTTCCTTTTAGATTTTTTTCAAGCCTTGATCCCTCCAAATCTCTCTCATTTTCCTTAGATTCTCTCTTCCAATCATCCACCCTTGCTTGATGGTTCCACGGGCGAGAATCCTTTGCACGCGGCAAGGAGGAAGCTCGGAGGACCCGCGAGAGAGAGCCACACCTCTCCCGACTTTGCCCTCCTCCTCCCGTGTCTCTGGGGTCCATTCCTTGTCCACGAGACCCATCTCCAATGGGCGAATAGTTGACTTCGGCTTCCTTGCTCGTGAAGGGTTCGGCATTGGGAGAAAGCTCCAACAGAGAGGATGGTCATACATGTATAGGACTGAGGTCCTCATCTACCCCTCTTTGGTAAGAGAATTCTATCAAAATCTGTCTGTTGATTTCATGTTTGCTTCATCAGTTGCGAGGGGAGTCAGGATCAACTTGGACCGGGACATTATTGGAAACATCTTAAGAGTGTCGATCGGTGGTTTTTGGGATGATCTTCCTGAGGGAAGGGCAATCCGCCATTCTTGGTTAATGATGGGGAGGGGATTGATAGAGTGCTAGCCAACTCCCTGAGTGTTGAGATGAGACTCATCCATCACATCATATCTAGGATCTTCATACCTCATGCTGGAAGCTTCCACTTGGTCACTAAGAGAGATCTGTGTTTGATGTATCATCTGATCAGTGACACCCCTTTTGACTTTCCTGAGCTGATATTGACTATATTGAGAGAGACAGTCAATAGACTTAGGACTGCCCTGCCTTTTGGTATGATCCTCACCCACTTCTTTAAGCACTTGGAGTAAGACTAAGGGGTGAAGAGACAACCAAATTGCACCATTCAGATATCTACAATGAGCATTCTCTGCACCGAATGAGATTTGTGAAGGTTGGTGGCAGATGGTCTAGAAGGAGAGGTAGAAAGGATGAGGTTGAGGTATCTGCTGAGGGACCATCATCTTCTTCTCATGAGGCAGCTAGACCCAGATCTGAGTAGCATCCTAAGGAGCCCCCTGCACCACAGAAGACATCAGTTAATCTTAATCAGGACCAGTTGCAGTATATTATGAGAGAGGTGACCTCAATTATCTCCATCAAAAGTTCAGGGAATAGTGGTTCATCTACTGGTGAGTTTATGATGGTACCACACATTTCTACAGTGAATGAGACATTGTCTCAGATGCTGATGAGGTTGGAGAGGTTGGAGCACTCCATGAGTATTCTGAATGGAAGGCTATGCTTCAGAAGATGAGAGACCATGGAGCAGGATCGAGCTGTAACTCAGCAGAGACTGCACGCATGTCTGAGGAATTGAGATAGTTGCGAGCTCAGATCATGGCCTTTGGTGGAAAATCTGAGAGAGTAGAGATGTCCATTGGTCTTCTTCATCATCTAGTCTCTACCATTAGTGATCAGCTGGCCCCTGTAGCATTTAGACCTCCATCCCAGCCATTTCAGCCTCCTCCACAGCCTACTCACCCCCGTGCCAGGCCACCTCATGCATCTTACCGCCCTTCTTTGAGAGGACGTGGCACTGGATCATCCACTCAGCCCTCTATTGTATCTTCCTCTGATGAGGAATAGATTAGACTATTTAGGTTGCTTTGTTTATTTTTTTTTAATGTAATAGGTTGCTTTGCTTTGATTAGAATGTACTAAGTTTTTCTATGTCTTTGAATGTTTGTATTAGCACTATGTAATCTTATATTATGAATGTGATATAAATTTTGTGGTATCAGATTTGTAAAAAGAATATTGCTTTGAAATCTTGTGTTATAAATGTGATATCAGATTTCCTCTTTGTTATGAAATCTTATGTATGAAATTATCTACTTAATGAAATGTTTTTCTTTATAAAATTTTGTGGTATCAAATATTATTTATGTAATTTCTTTACTTCAAAATATGTATCATGAATATCCTAAAATTAAACTATCAAGGGAGAGATATTCAAAATTAAGTGCATGACTTCTCACATCCTTTTTGATTGATGACAAAGAGGGGGAGAAAAGAAGCATACATTTAAAAAGGAGAAGAATTCTTATTCATCATGTTTCAGAAGAGAAAAGAAGCATACATTTAAAAAGGAGAAGAATTCTTATTCATCATGTTTCAAGAAGTTTTTAAAAAATTCAAAAAGTTTTCATCATATTTTAAAAATGTTTCAGTGAAATTCTTAAAAAGTTTCAGTGGTTTCAAAATGTTTCAGCATGTTTTAGTAAAGTTTTCAAAAGTTCAGTATTTCTAAATGAGAATAATGTAAGCATATGTTTAGGGGGAGTAAAATTACAATTCATGCAAATTTTTCAGCAAATTTCAACTTTTCAAAGGAAAGAACAAAGTTTTTGAGCGTAAGATTGATTTTGCAACAAAAGGAAAAGAAGAAGCTTGTTGTTTTTCATTTAAGTTTTACTCGCATTTCAAACAAACAAGCTCTACATGAAAGATATTTTTAAATTAAAATCTTTAGTATCAAAAATCAAAGTTTCAGTATACTATGCAAAATTTTGGCACGCTTTTGGCACGCCTTTGGCACGGACTAAAACTCTACATTTTTAAAGCTAAAGCTATCATTTCAGCACAAAGACTCAGTTCATTGGTATAAAACTTTATTTCTAGAACAAAACTTTTATCTTTGGCACCAAATTCAGCTTTTTGACACAAAATTCAACTTGTTGTCACAAAATTCAGAATTTCAGCATAAAATTCATATTTTTGGCATGAAACCCTCCTTAAATCTCTTCAAAAATATGATTTTACTGAATTTGAATATGAAAAATGTTTGTCACATTGTTTTCAAAGATTCTGATACAAAATTCAAACTTTTGGCACATATTTCAAAGTTTTTGGTATAAAATTCATACATGAAACTGATTTCTGAATCCTCTCCTAACTAAAGCCAAATTGTCTCAACCCTATGATCAAGTTCAATATTGCACTGCTTTATCTTGTTGAATTCATTATTTTAATTGTATACTTAATGGTTTTGTCATCATCAAAAAGGGAGAGATTGTTAACCTTACATTGATTTTGATGATCACAAAATAATTAAGTAAGTTACTAATGAGTTTTATGGAAGATCATGTTGAAATGTAGACATATATGAATCATCAAGATGATTAAAAATGATTTCAAGCTTCTAAATGGGTTTATGATTCAAAAGAAGAATTTTTGTAGAAGACCAAGATCAACCTAGAATAATTCAAGCTTCAATTCAGTAAAATTCAGATGGTTGAGAGGTTTTCAAATGAAGAATGTTCAAAATTATGAGAGCTAGAATGATTCAAGCCTCAATCAAGTGAATTTCATATGTTTGGAAGGTTTTTAAATGAAGAAAGTTTAAAATTATGAGAGCTAGATTGATTCAAGCCTCAATTCAGTGAATTTCATATGTTTGGGAGGTTTTTAAATGAAGAAAGTTTAAAACTATGAGAGCTAGAATGATTCAAACCTCAATCAAGTAAAATTTAGATATTTGGGAGGTTTTTAAATGAAGAAAGTTCAAATTATGAGAGCTAGAACAATTATCTTCTTTATTCCAATGAGTTCTATTGTTTATGGAATGAGTTTTCAAGTTTTGGAGGAATTAGTCAATTCCTATAGCAGCTACCAGCACTTAGAATGAAAGATTGAAGCTTTTAGTCAACTACTTTAGAAGATATCAAGTTAAAATTATGCCACAAGAGAGTTAACAACAAGTTTTACCAAGTTAGCCAACTATCTAGTCAGCTACTGTAGCAAAACAGTGGAAAAAATGAAGTTAGCCAACTAATCAGCCGGTTACTGTGGCAAAACAGTGAACTCCCTGGAGTTAGCCGACTCTGGAGTCCGCTACTGTGGCCAAGACAGCAAGCTTCCTGAAGTTAACCGACTCTAGAGTCAGCTACTGTGGTCAGAACAGAAGTCTTAACAAAAGTAGTCGATTTTAGAGTTGACTAACTTACCCAGAAATGCTGTAACGGCTAGTTCTGTATCTCCAACGGTCACAAACGGCTAGTTTAACGTTCCAATCCCACAGTAAACTATAAATACTTATAAATGGGATTGATTAGCAAGAGATTGGAAGCATTTTTGAGGGATTACAAGTGAAAAAAAGAGAGAAAAATAAAGGGAAAATCAAGAAAAGTTTCAGCCTTCTAATTTTGAAAAGATAATGAGCTGCAGAGTTTGAAAGTTCTTCAAGGTTCATTCAAAACTCCTTCCAACTACCCAAGAGGCTCCTTCAAGTGCTCATAACTCCAACATTTAAAGAGGAGAAGCTTATTCAAAGGGGAATGTCTTCTAAAAGTGTAAAGTACTTTTATTTCTGAATTTGCTCACTAAGGAGCTGTAATTTTTGAAACTCTTTTCATTGTGAGTTTGTTTGAGTTTCAACTTGATTTAAATTTTTGGAGAGTGTGCCAAACCCGTAATTGGTGACTTGTAAGGCTCCCTTGTGCCCGAAAGTAAGAAGTTAGCTGAGAAAGCTAAGGAAAGGCTTCCTTATGCCTGTGAAACAAGAAGCTAGCTAGGTTAGCTAGGTTTGTAATCGTTTGAAGAATGATTAGTGAAGAAAATTTCCAAGGGATTCTTGGAGAGTGGACATAGGTGCAAGAAGTAGCACCGAACCACTATAAATTATTGTGTTTGTGTGTTTGTTTCTGATTGTTGCTATACTTGTTCTTTCTATCAATATTTCACACTCACATACAATTTACTATTTTGCAAAATTGCACATACTTGTTAAAAATTTTTAAAGAACCCAATTCACCTCCCCTATTGGGTTGCTTAGCTGGGCAACAAATCCCATAATATTGCTAGCAAGCAATATATCATCAACATATAACACTATGATACAAAATTTGCTCCCACTGATTTTAAGATATATACACTGATCCACTACATTCTCTTTAAAGCCAAAATTCAAAAGAATTTTATGGAACTTTAGATACCATTGGCGAGAAGCTTGCTTCAGACCATATATGGACTTTTTAAGTCTACAAACCATGTGTTCCTTGCTTTTATCCTGAAAACCTTCAGGTTGGTCCATGTAAACCTCTTCATGCAAGTCACCATTTAAGAAGGCTGTTTTTACGTCCATTTGATGTAACTTTAAATCATAATGAGCTACTAAGGCCATGACTATTCTAAGGGAATCTTTCTTGGAAACAGGTGAAAATGTTTCCTTATAATCAATCCCTTCCTTTTGAGTATATCCTTTTGCAACCAATCTAGCCTTGTATCTTTCGATATTGCCTTTAGAATCACGTTTGGTTTTAAAAATCCATTTACAACCAATAGTTTTAGCACCTTTAGGCAGTTCCATGAGATCCCAGACTTCATTATCCTTCATAGATTTCAACTCTTCATTCATAGCATTAAGCCATAGAGTTGAATTAGGACTACTAATGGCTTGAGCATAAGAAATGGGATCATTTTCCAAGCCAATATCATAATCACACTCATTCAAATAAATTTCATAATCATTCGACATTGTAAGTTTTCATTTTCTTTGGGATCTATGTAAATGTATGTCTGCAGTTGAGAAAGTGTCTTTAATATTGGGAGCCTCATTAGCACCATTTTCTTCTACAATAGATGTATGTGCTACTTTATGTTGAACTACCGGTATTGATTTAAGTATCCGATCTTCCTCAAAAGTAATTTTTCTAGGCTCAGTTCTCCCACTAACGTCCCCATGCTTAAAAAATACAGCATGTCTAGTTTTAACAATTCGAGTGCTATGAGTAGGACAATAAAATCGAAATCCTTTTGACCTTTCAGGATAACCAATGAAATAACAACTTATGGTTCTTGGATCAAGTTTCTTCAATTATGGGTTGAAAATTTTAGCTTCTACTGGACATCCCCAAATATGAAAATAATTTAAAGTCGGTTTCCTACCAACCCATAATTCATAGGGAGTTTTGGGTACAGCCTTACTAGGAACCCGATTTAGAATATGTACAGCAATCTTTAAAGATTCACTCAACAAGAATTCAGGTAAAGTTGAATTATATATCATGCTTCTGACCATATCCATGAGAGTACGGTTTCTACATTCAGCAACATCATTTTGTTCAGGTGTTCCTGGTAGAGTATAATTTGCTATAATATCGTTTTCTCTCAGATATAAGGCAAAAGGACTTGCATTTTAATCAGATTCAGTGAATCTTCCATAATATTCACCTCCTCTATCAGATCTAACACTTTTAATTCGTTTACTGAGTTGATTTTTAACTTCAGCTTTATAAAGTTTAAAGACATTAAGTGCTTCAAATTTATCATGAATAAGATACACATAAGTATACCTAGAAAAGTCATCAATAAACGTAATGAAATATTTATGTCCATTAATGGTAGAGTTTGGAAAAGGTCCACATATATCGGTATGAATTGTTTCTAACAATTCTGTGGTATTTGTAGCACCCTTTTTTCTACTTTTTGTATACTTTCCTTTGACACAATTCACACAAATGCAAAAATCCAAAAAATTGAGTGAATCAAGAATTCCATCTTTAACAAGACGTTCCATCCTTTCTCTTGATATGTGGCCTAAACGCTTATGCCACAACATGGATAAATTTTCAATCACTCGATTTTTCCTTTTATTAGAAACATTAGTCACATGAAAGGATAAAAGAGACTCAGCATAATTTGAATCTAAGTTCAATGAATAAAGGTTACCCTGAAGGGTACTAGAGCTAACCCAACAAGAATTATGGAACAAAGAAACTCTATTATTTCCAAATCTAAATTCATAAGCATAGGAATCAAGTTTTGGAACTAAAATTAGGTTTCTAGTAAATACATGAACATAAACAGTATCTACTAAGTTCATAATGAAACCAGAGTCTAGAATAAGACGTAGAGTCCCAACAGCCTCAACATCTATTATTGTTCCATTTCCCAAAGTAATGGTCCACTCTCCTTTACTTAGTCTCTTGCTTGTAAGGTATCCCTGCATGGAAATTGTTATGTGAATACTAGCACCAGTGTCAATCCACCAAGTATTTGGTGGAACATCAACAATATAGGATTCATAAGACACAAAGCATGGTGTTTTACCTTTCTTTTCCAACCAAGACTTAAAACCTGAACAATCTTTTCTTTTGTGACCTTTCTTGCGGCAAAAATGGCATCGTATCTTACTTTCCTCCCATTGCCCTTGGTGAGAATCATTATTAGCATGCCTAATATTCTTACCTTTACCTGTCTTAAATTTCTTTTTACTTGGACCTGTAGTGGTAAGGTGAGTCATATCTGGCTTTTCAGCCTTGAGCCTCTTTTCTTCTTTAACACACATGGTAATTAACTCGCTCATCTTCCATTTCTCTTTTTGCGTATTGTAATTGAAGTAAAGTCATAATGAAGTGAACGAGAAATCCTTCAAAAATTTCCATATCCATTCCTTTCAATTGAGAGGTCATATCATTCATCTTCATGATATGTTCACGAACACCACTTTGACCATCATATTTCATTGTTACCATCTTGCTCATAAGAGTACTAGCAAGAGATTTGGAAGTACTTAAAAATTGTTCCTCAACTGATTTCATGTAGCTCATGGCATTATTGGAGTCAGAAATGGCTCCTCTAATTGTAGGCATAATTGAGCTTTTCATAATCATTAGACTCATACGATTGGAATGCTCCCATTTTTCATATAAAGCCTCTTGTTCATTTGTACTTTCATTGGTAGGCTTTATGGGTGCCGGTTCGCGTAAGGCATAGTCTAAGTCCATGCAACCAAGAATAATGCCAATTTGTTCCTTCCACTTTATAAAATTTGTTCCACTCAAGGACTCAATACCATACAAGTAACTAGCAATTGCAGTAGGAATCATAGCTGCAAAATATAATCCATATTAATAATATGTCATGCATACATATCAACACCACACATTTTAAATAAATCTAACTAAAATGCATAAGAAGTTGGATATCAAAAATAAGAAGAAGGTAACATTATTGATCACTTCTCAAGGAATAGAACAACATATAGCATATTCTTTATAGTAGTTTTTCACCGTTGGGCAGAAAAACATCCATATGCATGTTTTAATTATAAAACTGTATTCAATCATACTCAGTGATGACCCTCCGTTGGGCTGATCGTCACTAGTTATGATTTAATTCAATCACTGTACCTTCAACTATACTTAGTGATGACCCTCCATTGAGCTGATCATCATTAGATATGTTTTAATTCAATTACAATATTCAACCATTCATAGTATTGATCCTCCGTTGGGTTGATCAAAACTAATCTTGAATTGAATGTTTCACAAAGTAAATCAACCAACTTTTATATAATTTATAATAAACAACAAAATATCACTCAGCTTTTACATAATCACCCATCAAAATATCCAAATAAAGATGCTTATAGGTTTCAGGAATATGGGTTTTTGCATCAAAATTGACAATCAAGCTCTGATACCAATTGTTATCTTGCTCATAGAAAAGATGTCTTGATTCTTTTCCTAAGATTTAATTTTGATGCATAAACACCATTAGATTTAAACTCTTAGAAATATATAGATCTTACCTTTCTCCATTATAGGGTGTGAAACCTACTCCAGTTGAAAATAACTTTATATTTTCAAAGTGTATAGAAATGATCAACACACTACTTCTTTTAGGCAAAATCTTCAAACCATTTTAGACAAAATCTTCAAACCACTTCTCTCCTAAAGCTGATGGGTGCTTGTGTGGTGTATCATGACATAAAGCTATTTCTTATGTCTCTAAGGGTGTGGTTTGGGACCCAACCTTTTATAGAAAATTAGGGGACCAAAGGTCTTCCCATCAAAGACGTTTAGTTCCTACAACCGTTAAAGATCACCAAGGGTCATAAGAGTTACAAGATCACCAAGAGTCACAAAAATTACAAGATCACCAAGGATCATAAGAGTTACATTTGGTATTAATATTTTGAAGGAGTGAAGAGACCAATATAACTCATCATAATTTCATAATAACTATAATGACCTTTGGTTTGTCATGATTGTGCCTTTTGATCTTCCAATAATTAATGTAAAGTTGAATCACTTTTCAACTATTTCTGTAATCCCTCTCTCTGAAATAATCTAGTGGAATCGTGCAAAGCCACATAAATTAATAAATTCTAACATATAGTGCATAGAAATCGTAGAGATTAAATAATAATAATAATAATAAAAGTTATTTTGAGGTGGTTCTCAAGGTGAGATTCTATCAAAAGAATTATGTGGCTAGATCACGGAGCAACGAGAGAGCATAGTTGCGTCAGAAAAAGGAGACTTGGTTCACGTAAGAGTTCCATGGCTAACGATGTTGTTGCATTTGGATTCCATAAATAATACTTGAGAGCTTATGCAAAGGATATTTACTACATCGATCAAACTAGTTTGCTATCATCTTTTGTCTTGACCCAATATAACTCATAAGTAGACACAACACAGCTTCTACAATCCAGTCTTAGTAGTTTGTCTTCATCCTTTTTATATATTTGGAAAAATAAATATTACTAATAAACGATTTTAAAAAAATTAAAAATATATTTTAAGATGAAAAATGACAGATAAAATCTTTTTTTAAAAAAATAGTGTTTTCGTCAGCGCGGACGGCCTCTAAAGGCTCTCAAACCTGAGGCTGGCAAATGCGGAGAGCTCGGTTCCAATCCTCGTGGGACGGGAGCTTCCGGCACCGCCACGGTCAAAGGAGGCCATTTTTCGCTCTTTCGCTTACTCCATCCGGATAACAAATTCCGGTGACTGATCTACTTACCGCTCACCGTCGGTCCTCATCCCCGCCGTCTCAGCGATGGCGTCGGCTCTCTTCCTCTCCCCCCTTCCCCGGCTCGATTCCCGCCACCAGCACGGCATCTCCCGGCGGCCGCCTCTCCGCGAAGCCTGCGACTTCCGGCGTTACGTCAGGAAGCCCAACTCGCCGGCGAGCGACGCTGGCTCCCAGTCGGAGAACGCGGTGCTCAGGCTGGCGTGGTACGGCTCGGAGCTCCTCGGTATCGTCGCCTCCTTCTTCCGGCCAGCTCCTCCGCCGGCCCCGGTGGAAGAGCTCGCCGGAGATGGGGAAGTATTAGGGTCGATGACTCGTGCCCAAGTAGTGGAGGCCATCAAAGAAGACTTCCAGCGCTCCTACTTCGTCACAGGTTTGGAAGAATTTGGGTATTCCTCATGTACTCATTCTGACTGATGAAATTGAATTTTCCATTCAGTGAATTTGCTAAATCTTCACTTTATCCTTGAAAAAAAAGGGAAAGGTAGGAGAAAAGGAACAATTTTATCTAGTGATGGGAGGAAGTTCTAGATTTTCATAAGGAAAATTTGGCTGCAGACTTCCAGCGAGTTTGGCTCAAAGAGGGACCAGTAATGCATTCATTGATTCTTGTTTAATTGAATCAAACTAAGATGGAGGATACAGTGTTAACAGGGCAAAGGCTTTTTCTTTAGAACAAGAGGATATATAACCAGAGTCGAGAGGGGTGGGACGGATGCAGTAGCTGTTGACTATAGACCAATGAAAAATGAAGTAGGAGAGAAAATAAATAGCTAGTAGCAAATTCCTGGGATCATGTATGAGAAAACTTAAAAAATCAGGACTTTTGCTACTTTAATTGAGGTCAATTCAAATTTTGATGACCACCACTGCTGAATTCTCCTTGGGGATGTTCAAAAAGCTGTTTACAGTCTTTCATGCAGCTATCCTTAAATAGTCTTTAGATCCTATAGGGAGACAAATTTGACAAAAGTAAGGTATTAATGATAATGCCATCTTGGTTCCATTGATGGGGATTTCCCAATTTAATCAAACCTAACATGGAGATATTATTTACCATGCAAAGAAATAACTAAACATACATGGTAATCATATTCACTAGTCAGTGATATTTTTCTTAAAATACTTGCTTTTATATTATTTAAGAAAATAAGCCATGCACTGGACAAACATGTAAACAAAAACATATGTACGTTAAAAATACTCTAGGTTTGATGATTCAACAGTGCCTTATGTTGAAAAAGCTTGGTTTTATTTAAAATATGTAGAGGGGATGCAAGGAAAAAGTGGCACGCTTAACTAGAAATATGTAGAGACCTAGAATTATTCTTGTTTGTACATGGAAGGTTTAAGGGTTGGAGTTTCGGGAATTTTATCAAATTTTCCTTGAAAATGTACTTCAAAATAATTTGGCATCCATGCACTACTAGGCATGCTATAATGGAAACTGAGCAATAGTCTATGCAGCATCTCCCATTATAGATATGCCAAATACAAGAAGTCATATTATATGACAGATTCCACACTGGGATTTAACCAATATCAAACCCACATACGGACACTAAAATATAAATTTCATATAATAGGAAAAAAAAGAGAGTGAATGCAAATGGACAAGGGAAACAGACTATTCATGTGCCATGATGTATACTTGAGAACTTGAACCACCACAAAGTATTCTCTAATATGTCAATCGTACTTTTGAGGATACTAACTATATCACATTACAATGGAACTTGACATGTATATAAGCACACTATTTTTATGTAGTACTAAAGGTGCTGTCTTGGCATAGCATAAGAATTTTGTTTCTACAGATCAGCAGACTCTTTCGACACTGATGCTTTCTGGTATTACTGATAGACTAGTATTTAAGCATGTGCAATTCACCTGTTAGATAAGAGCACATACTGATAATCCTTTCTGATTGATCTGCTGCTGTTTTGTCTCTCACTTTACATTATATATGGTCCATCAATCTTGGGTAAAAGGAGGTATGCTGATCGCTGAGCAAATGCTTCACAGTTTTATAGCCCACCAAGGACAAAGCCATTTTGGTTGCACACGACCAACAAACCTTCTGACCGTTCTGTCAAGTTTGTGAGAGCTCTATGACCAGTTCTTGACCTTATTCCAACCCTCTAAACTGGTGCTATGCTCCTAGTTACAGTATCCTTGGATAATAGAGGAGCTGCTGTAAAACCTGAAGGGTTGGTTGGTAACCTTTGAAAGGTTGATTGCCTATTAGCAAAATCTTTCTTGATTATGCAGCTTGCAATGAGTTAAAGGTGAATTTGAGCTTTTCATAGCAATAACTATTCATTGTTCTTTTTCCCACTTTTGTTGGATGGTGCCTTAAGGACTAAATATATTGATGACACCAAGTAGGTTTGTAGCATACTAAGATGCAGTATGATGGCCTAGTGTTCATGGTATGAAGAATTATTGTTAATGTTGGAAAAAATCTAGGGAGAGACATCTAGTCAAAGCTGCATGCATCTCCCAACTGTCCACTTGCATATCTGCATCACGAGCTCTGGAAGATTTCATTATGTTCAACATTTGCAAATATAAGGAAGCAGTGCATAGCCTATAGCTAAGTGGCTATAAAAGTCTTGGAATTATTGGCTGCGTTACTTGCTGAAAGGAAACAATGTATATAAAGCTACAGTTTAACGTTGTGCTTTTGTCTGCTGAAATGGATGGCTACCTTTGTGTATCTTCTCTGATAAATACAGGAAACATAAAGATTACTGCATTAATTGTTTTTTTTTTTTGGCTTAATAATGTTTTTTTCTTTTCAGGAAACTTGACACTCAATGCTTATGAAGAAGACTGTGAATTTGCTGACCCAGCAGGTTCGTTCAGAGGTCTCCAGCGTTTTAAACGAAATTGTTCAAATTTTGGATCAGTGCTTGAAAGTTCTAATATGAAACTCAAAATGTGGGAGGATTTTGAGGTGATTTTTTTTTTCGTACATTAATTCTCACAACTAGTTTTTAGTTTAAATTGTTTGACAAAGTAGTTTTTTCTATCAACCAACCTGACAAGCAGCAAGATTCTGCTCATTTGGTTTATTGCAGTTTCAACTTCTCCTAGCTCTCCAATATCCTTGGTGAAATTTACTCTGACCTGATGATTTGATGGCTTGTTTCAGGATAAGTCAATTGGACATTGGCGTTTTAGTTGCATTATGTCATTTCCTTGGAGGCCCATCCTTTCTGGTATCTAGCACACTGCCATATAAAACTTCTCTTCTTACCAGCCATCTTATGATATCATCTTGCACTAATTATCTGCTGCTCACATGTCAAGTGCATTATCTCAATACTAATCAAATTAGCTGTTTTTCTAATTCTCGTTTTTGACATTTGATGATTTCTTTTTCTTCCCTTCAGCCACGGGGTACACAGAGTACTACTTTGATGCTCAATCAGGGAGAGTGTGCAGGCAATTATTTTCTTTTGTCTATTAAAACTTCCACTGATCTTAGGCATCCCATTCTGATCACTTACTTTTCATCCAGGCATGCGGAGCATTGGAATGTTCCCAAAATGGCGCTTCTTAAGCAAATATTCAGGCCAAGCCGCTGGGTATGGGAAAGGCGGTGAAGACTTTCTACTGTCAAGTGCATGCTAAACCACTCAAATAGCGTTTGGCATCAAGTACAAAAGAGTGATCAAGAATGTTTTCAGGTCTACGCTGAAACTTTCTCCACTATGTACTTGGTGTTGCCTCAACATTGGGAATGATTCTTACTAGAGATTCATTTCCCCATTTATACAACTCTCTGAACTATTGTTGATGATCTTACTCTTATAGGTTATTTTTGATTCCATCATCTGTTTTGCTAAACATATCAGACTCTTATTTTAGATTCAGTAATTACTTATTTTTATAAATTTTTTTGGTGAAAAACATATGTCTTGGTAGAATAAAAATATTTATGCTTGGATGACTGCATTTGAACGAATGTTAATTATGAATCCATGAAGTTTTCAATGGATACTAGCAATCTTTTTTTTTTTTTTATAATGTTTTGTTCCTTATTTTTTCTATTACATGTGTGCACTCCAAATAGAGATATAGAGTACTTAACTAAAATAATGACCAAGAAAGTGCTATTATTTAATTTTAACTAAATAATCAACAACATTAAGATTCGGTCACTATTTTTGGTTTCTTGTTAATGGCAAACAAATCCACCACTAAAATTATTAATGATGGTGAAAGTAGTCATGGAGGCACTTTTCATCTATACAATTTATGTATCAATAGTAATAGAATTTTTCAACATAAATAGTTTTAAATTTATTAATGATAACTTTACTAATAGTCAATAGCTCCCTTTTCTTCAGTTTTAATTGTTAATAATAATAGTTTTTATATCATTATAATTTGTAATTTAGTCATTAATAATGAAATTTTAATGAAAAATTAAGCATCGATCATTGTTAACTTTTTAGTGACGAACATGAGTATTTTGTGATTAATTCTTTAATGACACATCTTATAGCAACGTGAGATGATGATTTTTTTTTTTTTTTTTTCTGTTGTTAATTTTTATTAACAATGGAATATGAAATTTTAATGATGAATTTTTTTTTTTTGTTAAAAGGCATTTCTCCTTGTGAGATTGGGGCATCAAAATGACCCTTTCCAGTCATTGTGCTGTTAAGGTTGTGTTTGGATTGCTAAATTAGGTTGCATTTCCAAAATATTGGTTTGATATGCCTAAAAAGTCTAGACTACCAAATTTAAGGAGAAACTTAGAATTGGGAAGCCAATGGAGTTGGATTACTAATTCAATCACACCTTAAATCCAGCATGGGTATCAAACACGCTCAAAGTGGACACTAACTAATTAGATGTGGCCGCAATTTGGAGACTCTAAGTTGTATGAAAGAAATTTGCACTCATCCTAAATGCAAGATCATGAATAAACAAACAGTAATTAACTAGCCATTGTTTGTAACGTATTTGATGCTTATAACAGACTAGATTATGTTTGCACATGCAAAGTGACATACGTTACAAATAATTTCCAAGTGAGGCATGGAAGACCACGCTTAACCCAACGTAAGAACATGGAAATACCAAGGGAAAGGGACCACAGCTTTCAGTATCTTTCATGGACCGGATCCTCATTGCTTCTCTCTTCTTGTGTCTCATTAAATTTTGGAAATGCGAAAAGCATCGACGGGCAAAGTGGATGACTGGAAGACTATATTTTGAAGGGTCCATCTGGTTCACCAATTTGTTCTCAAGTTCTACGCTCTCCTGTCGCCGTTTTCACCTTCCACTCTCTCTGGATCCTTTACGACTTCTAGGACTTTAGTTTAAGCTTTGTCTTTGTCGACAAAGACAAGTAATCCAAAGGAAAGAACACCCCAACTGTTTCCAGATTTAGATTTTGCTATTGTTGTAATCAATAAATCTTAATAACTAAGCATGATTGGAAATTTATTTTAAGACATGGCCCATGAAACTATCAAAAAAAAAACACAGTTGAACCTTAAATCATTCTCCAGTTTATTGATGCAGACAAAGATACAGGACAGTTAGCACAGATATTTTATGTATTTTTTCTTTTTCTTAGTTTTGTTTGATTGTACTTAGTTTTTTTTTTTTTTTTTTTTGAAATTGATTAGTTAGTATATCAAATTATAATAGGTTGTTTGTTCGAATTAGTTGTTGGCCTTAGCCAACCGCTATCTGCTAAACAACCCTTAAAAGTATCTTAAGGCTAATCCAAACAAAGCCCAAGTCATGGGTCGGACCTAGTTTGGACCCAGCTAGAAAAAAAAAAAAAAAAAGTAAGGTCTAAATTCAGTCAATCATAGCCCGTTTGAGCTTAATCCGGTCAAAATCTCTGAGATTCCAAATCCAACCCATACCTAGCCCACTAAAACTGATTACATATTTTATATATATAAGAAATGAAATTGAAATCAAAAGGTGTTGTGGTTGTTAAACAGATCGTTTTTAACCCAGATTATATTATATTATATATAAATAAATTTATTTTATATATATAAATATTCAGGTAAGTCAAGCCTGCTTTATTTAAATTGATTCAGTTTAAAAACTGAATGGGCCTCAAAAATTGAGTCCAACCTGACCTTATAAATTAAAAAGATTAATTTGGGTCCTGAAATTTTTCACCAGCCTTGGATGGCTCACGCCCACCCTTGCATACATGCAATATCTAACAATTTTACCAATCTACTTAGTTGTCAACCTGAGTTTATATGAAATTTTAATAAATGAAAAGAAAATTTTAGATTTATCCTCTATAGAATCTCTATGTTGGATGAGTTTGATGCTTGAATTGTTTTACTTTTTTTTAAAGCGATAAATAGTTTAATCAAGGACTCCAACGTGGCATAATATCCTAATCATCAACAAGAAAAGAATCGTATCCGAATCATCTCTCTAATTTTTTATGTCACAATAAATTGATGAAAAATTTTTTTTCATTTTGGTTTTATCTTTAAAATGACAACGATTGGAGTAGGGTCTTTTTGTTAGGGCCCATCTCTCCTTCAGGAGTTCCCTCAGTTTCTTTTATTTTGTATTTTTTCTGCAATGCTTTTGTCTGTGTATGATCGGTGCAGTAAATAAAAAGTAATTAAAGATTAAAAAATATATATGATATAAAGAATGAAAGACTTGGAATGAAACCTTTAAACGGATGAGAAGGTAAAAGATATGATGCAAAGGGCGAAGGTTTGGAACAAAGCTTTGATTGGTGCCTGCAAAAAAAAAAAAAAACAAAACACCGCTGAACCCCTGCCCAAATCCCTTCTCTTTTCTTCTACCATGTCCTGCTCCCTCCGAGACTCTCGCGTTAAAACTCAAACAGGACTCAACAGCATAAGCGAAAGAAATTAATGCTAACAGTTTTATTTTATCCTCATCTAAATCAACGGCTAGAATTAAAATCTTAAATGAATGAAATTAAAATAATAAAACATCAAATCAAATATCATTAAAAAAATAAATAAATAAATAAATCCTGTAGGAAGAAATAAAGCCGCCCACTGCGAGCATCAATTACATGTGACGGTTATGCATCCCTGGGCCATTGACATCATCAACTCACTAACCATCATCAACTACCTGTTCCAATCGTACGACGAAATGATAGCAATAAAATACTTCGATCCGACCCCATTCACAATTTGGCCCCAGCTTACATTCGTGTAAACTCCGCTGTCACAGGGGCTGCCAGCCTGTTCGACTGCCAACCCCAAGAAAGTTTTATTCTAGCCAATCCAGGGCTCACAAAATTTTTCAGTAAAAATTTTTAAATCAAAAATATAATTAATTTTTTTTCTTACTCAATATATTAATAAATTTAAATTAAATTAAAAACTTAGAAGAAAATATAGTACTTATTTACGAAGCAGGATGGTGGTGCAAGATCATATATTTAATATTATTTTTATTTTATTTTTATTAGTATAATATTTAAAAATAATTTTATATTAGATAAAAAAAAAAGTATTATGTACTTATAATTCAAGTTCATCTGTTGTTGATTAATGTTTCCTCAAATTTTTGAGTCATATGATTTCGATCCGCTAATAAATTAATTGAACTAATAGATGGGCTTAGAGCATAAAAATGTGTAAAAGTTAGTGGGCATAAAAAAAAGATTACCATAAAATGATAGTAGAATTTCATCATAATATGAAGCTATCTTGCAGTATCGATCGGTTCAGGATACATTTTGGCTAGTTTGTAATATGTGATGAAAATATCGTATCACAAGAAGAGAAGATTGTAACTTATAACCTAAATTTATTCGAATTTTTAGGTCATATAATTTTGATTCGTTAATAAATTAATTGGATAAGTAGATAACTTAGATGTTGCAATTAGTAAGTATTAAATAATTATAATTTTTATTTTTAACTCCATCCACACGAAAGATAAAAAAAAAAAAAAATGGTTCCAAATGGAACGGAATGTGGTGCGGATTCCTGCTTTACGTATTCCTATTTTACGTATTGAAATTGCCGTGCCAACTGCTGGCTTTTGACGCCATGTGCGCGCTGGTATTATATTGGCAAGAGCGCTCTTAAAAGGGCCGGTGGTCGTCGTGGGATTAAAATAGTTTGACGTCTCCCGTGGCGCCGAGAGAACCACATGAGGCCCATCTTAAATGGTTTCAGACGGGTGAGTGCTGACGCTTCGCGTGAAAGGTGGGCGTTCGATTTCTTTACTGGGGCTGCGACGGATGTTGTTATTTAATGTTGGCGTCACGCGACGGGTGGAGGAGCCTAGCGAGGCCAACGTGACGCACAATGTGCCTCGTACGGAGTGGATTAAAAAAATGTGCGCGATATCTTGGACGGGATCCTCGCCACGATTTCTTAGCACGGATATGTTCAATGGTTTTAAAAAATTGTGGTATTTGTCTTATTATATCCAACCAAATTAGCTGACCAAGGAGTTGTTATTATGGGATATATCTTTGGCAAAGTTCACAAGCAACCTATCAATCTTTTTTTTTTATTTGGCTTAATGTATCGAGTTACCGATCTCAATCCTGCTCAAAAACTTTTTAGCCCTACCATTAGAAATCCCGATGGATGGCTAATCCTAAGTTATTGAGATAGAAGGATGAGTTTCTCAACCCCTTAAATGTATCATTCCAAGCTCACTTATTAACCCAATCAATTTATTAATAGATCATATTTATGTGACTTTAAAAACTTGATCTTTCTTTTTACCATGTATTCTTATCACACACTACAAACTAATCAGAATATATTTCGAATAAAATTATTGATATTATAAAGATAACTCCATGTCGTAGTGAAACTTTTTCTACCACTGTCCTAAGGATAGCCCTTTATCTTTACTCATCAACTTTTGTGCACCAAGTTAGCTTTAATACCATTTGTAACGTCTTAAGCCCACTTGCTGATCCAATTAACTTGTCAGCGAGTTAGACTTCAGTTAATTAGTAAAAGATAAACTCAAGTTATAATTTTTTCAAACTTTTTCTTTTTCATTCAAAATGAAACTATTTTTGGATATTATAACAAATGAAGAGAGAAGCCAAATATCTTTATTTACATGATAGTAAATAAAAAAGAAAAGGTTCTTTTCAAGAAAAGAGAAACGAGAGTGATTGAAGGATGTGGTATGCTAATGACATTAAAGATGTGTTTGGTATGGAATTAAAGAGGATAAAAAGTCACTTCTATAATTTTTTTACTTTTTTTAAAAAAATATTTAGTATAAAGTTAACTTTTTGAGATTAATAATATTTTCATTTTTACCTCTTAAATTATTAACTTAAGAATAGATTAACAACGATGAAAGGCAAAATTTATTCCAAAAATAAAAGAATAATAAAATATTAAAATTAATAAAATATTAAATAATTCTATCATTTTTAAACTAAAGGTAGAAAAATTTCTATATTCTTAAAATTTATACTTATTTATATAACTTTTCATCCTTATTTTTAAGTCTTAATTGATGTTGAGTCTTTTGAAGGATTGAACTTTAAACGCTTATTTCATATTAACTGTCAGTTCCCGTTTGATTCATGATGCCGAGTTTTTTTTTAATTTACTATTCTTTTTAATGTATAGTAATAAGATAATTTTATTTAGTAAAAGGACAACTATACTTGAAAGGGCTCAAAAAGTTATCTAATTCACGGGTGCTATTGCCCGGACCTGTTTTTTAACCTCTTACCTTATCCACATGCACCCTAGAAAGTAGGAAAATTCTGTTTTACTCGTGGCAAAGCGCATGGGAACTTTCTCCTCTATCTTGTGGGGGGAAATAACGGAGAACGGGGGCGATGCTCTCTTCTTCTGCAAGAGACTTCCCTCTTCCATACCATCATTATTGCTTGTGCCTTGATGTCAACTTTGCTCAATATATATATATATATATATATATAAACTGTGAATCGAATATCTTCTATTGCACAAAAACTGAACAGAAATTTAGTACTTTAGAAAGCCTACCTTCTTCTCTTTTATTTTTAAGTAATATTTTGCAAATTTTTGCGCTGCCGTCAACATGGGATCGCAATTAAAAACATGCCGCATAAATGCCGCTATCACAAACGTCGTGAGTCCGCTACAGTGCAAATAATTTTCTACGCATCCGCAACCTAACAGCAAGAAAGGTCACACACCCTTGACCAAACTCTGACTTAAAAAAAAAAAAATAAAAAAAATAAAAAAAATAAAAACAACAACAACAACAGCAGCAGCAGCAGCAGCAGCAAAAAAATCCTCAGCCGCTGGTATCCGTGTTGTTATTGTAGACCTTAATCCTCCTGTTAATCTCCTTCTCCAACTCCTCCAATCCCCCTACCTCCTCCAGCTCCTGAGATCACAAAAAAAAAAAAAAAAGAAAGAAAAGAAAGCAAACAATTTGTTAACAAATTCCCATAAAATGGACGTATCCGGAGCTCTGAAGCCCCTTCTCCGTTCTTGCCCTATACTGCTAATATATCTAAGGAAAAAGACATTGGAAAAAAAAAAAAAAAACAAGAGTCCACCATCCACCCACCTTCGGTCCCAAGAACAGCCCATACGGCACCCCGTCGAACTTGTCCATATGATGGATCTAAGCAAAAACGCCGCACCCATAAATTTTAATGAATAAAAATAAAATGAATATTTAATTCCTTTTAATTGTGGTGTGGGAGGGAAGGGGGACAGAAACGGATGGTGGAGAGGCGTCGGATGCACACCTTATGGGCGGCCGCAACTCGACGGAAGTAGGGAACGTTGGCGATCGGCCCCACCGGGAACCGCCGGTGGACGAGCCCGTCGTGGACGAACATGTAGGCCATCCCGAACAGCGTAATCCCCAGGCCCTGTCACAACGCGACACGTAGGCATCAGATAGCCCTGAAAGATTTTGCTACGTGTTCCGTTAGTTGACGGTGACGGTAGAACTTACGGCGCCGAAGCAGAGGCCCGGGACGAGGCCGCGGTTGAAGAAGCCGTAGGAGAGGAGCGAGATGGCGGGGACGGCGTTGATGATGGCGAAGATGTCGTTGAGCTCGAAGGGACCGTCGCGCGGCCGGTGGTGGGACTCGTGCATGTGCCACAGCGATGCGTGCCACAGCGCCCGGTGCGCCCACCGCGCCCAAAACTCCATCCCCACCTAACCCACACCGATTCATCCATTATTTTAGTTTTCCAAACCCTAAACAAAGATTTTAATCCTCCAAATACGAAGAAACGGCGATGCCTACCGCGGCGCCTACGGAAAGAGAAAACGTGCCCAGCATTTCCGTCACCGGAACCTCTCCTCCCTGCGCCCAGATGATGTTATAATCTCGAATCAAATTGAATCTATGCCGTCCAATTTACCAAATAAAATCCAGGAAGAGAACCGACCTCCATTTGCCAGTAGAAACGGTAATAGACAGCGGCGACGGCCATGGAGGTGATGCCGAGGCTGGACATAATCGCCGCCACGAGGTACGTCCGCCGCTCCGACCGCTTCCTCGCCATCTTCTCCGCCGTACGGTCCAGCAAGATCCGCCGCTCCTCTTCTTCCCCCGCCGCCGCATCGGAGATCCCCGTTTCCTCCGTGATCTCGGAACTTCGGTTCTGCCTTTCGACGAAGCAGACCGCCAGGGGCGGCCTCCGAGGCCGCCTCGGCTGGAGCGCCGAGGCTACGCTGCAGGGACTGAGGCGGAGGGGGAGGCAGCGGGCGGGAAGGTGCACGAAGACGCAGTCGCCGGACGCCCAGCAGCGCGGCGGCGAGCATAGAAAAGAGTTCCCGCCGAGGCCGCGGGTAGCAGCAGCGGAGATACCGTCCGCCATGCCCTCTCCTCCTCCTCCTCCTCCTCCCTCAGAACTGACCCCGAATTCGCGCTCTCTCCCTCCCTCCCGATGATGGGTCAGCGTGAGCAAGAAACTGAGGGAGTGGAGAAAGGGGTTTGAACCTCGGGAAAGAACGGTCGGCCTCAGGACGAGTGGCCACACGGAAAGAAGTGGGCAACGAAAACGTATGAAAGTCTTCAACGCTGCACTCATTTTTAAACTGAGATGCTTTATTAAAATGCCATCAAAGGATTTATAATTACGGATAGTGCCACTGAGCTTTTAAGTGAGTGGAGGTTATTATTGGTAGCGGTCATCGTCATGAAATGGGATCCTTTGCGTTGCAAATTAGGTATATCCATCATAACTAATTATTATTATTATTTTTTTTTTTTTTGTGGGACATCTAGATTGAATGGTAGAAAAAGCCTGTTAGTTTGGATCATGCCCTCAAAGCTATGCATGGAGTAGATGAACTGATTATCATAAGTGCCTAAATTTATATTTAGAAGCATGTATATATATATATATTGAGAGCACACAAGTTGGATTGAGCTTGAGAGCAAGCTTAACTTGGCTACAGTACAAAAGATCTCTACTTAGTTTTAATCAGATTTATATTTTAAATGATGAAATTTCACATCAATGATTTAAATCATCGAATGTGATTTATATTATTTTTTAAAATGCTTGAACATCGAAAATCAAAGAATTTAGAAACTCTTATACTATGCATTAAGTGGTTTTAAAAAAAAATGCATTATTTCTTATCGTTTGAACTATTCAATTTTTGGACAATTTAATGTATAAATTAAATATCTTCTAATCACATGATTTCTAAAATTCAAGTAATTTAGAGATTGTATATCTAACCCAATAGTTTGGATTATTGATATATGACCTTATAATCTAATATAAAATTAACTTGATCTGAGTAGATAGTTTATTTAAGTATAGCTAAGTTAAGCGTTCTTTCTTTTTCTCTCTTTATATATATATATACACACACACATACATATATATATATATATATATATATATATATATATACATATGTAAATTTAGCTATATTCGAATATCGTTAAATTTAGATTTAATCATTTTTTTCATCCTTTAATCCACATAGTTTACATATCTTAAAGATGAAAAAAAGAAAAAAAAATAACTTTGAAATCTATGTAAATTCAAAGATAGAGATGATCAGATTTTAAACTTATTTACATTCGAATATATCCAAGTCTATTTTTCTCTCTTTTTCTATATATATATATATATATATGCATATGTATTTGTGTGTGTGATAGAATTGCATGGACTCTCCAAGCACATGAATGGACAACTAGAATGAAGCTCATCCAAACACAATTTCTATCTTATATCTTTTCTTCATTAAGTTGGTATAATTTAATTGAATAAAACAAATGATATATGGAAAAGAACTAGCAAAACACACAAGAGGATCAATGCTAGCAAATGGCTCCCAAGAAAAATGGAAAAAAACCCTAAAAATTGCACCTGTATGCTGCTTGGACAATGTTCAATTGTCCTTACCAACCCTACAATATTGAAATAATATTTATATATTATGGAAATTTATTACAAGCACAGAGGAGGGTTCAAATGTAGGATTAAAGATAGGCTTAGAAAATTATAACACCGAAACATCTTCAACCTTAATTTCCATATATGCTTTACCAAATTTGTTAATTTTCTTAACAAGAAAAATGAGGAAGGAAAAAGAAAAAGACATGATGAATTGGATTTTTATTTTCTTTTCTTTTAAGAGAGAGAGAGAGAGAGAGAGAGAGAGAGAGAGAGTAAATTGATCAGAGCATGCTATTGTTTGTTGTTGACATAGTTCAAGAACTCAAGATTACTTTTTTTCTCTACGGTTTGAGTCAATATGATAACTATGTTTCTTTTTTTTTTAAAGAAAACCATGTTAAATCTTGAGAAATGAACAAAATTCAATAAATTATAAACATGTATATAACCATCAAAAGATATCATATAGAAAAAAATTCTTTTCTAAAAAAATATTCATCAAAACTAACAAAGCTATATTATATAGCATATCTAAACAATGTGCTTAATCATGCATTGCTATTTTTTCAGCCACCTATTGGATCGTTAAATATATTTTAGCACTTAATATCAGAATTACCTAATTCATGAGCAAAGGCATTTGCAAAACTCAAAATAATGAATTATGATTTTAAGCACAAGTTAAAGTTTAGTAGTGATAATATAAGCAGCAATGAAAAATTGTGATTATTTTTTTCTTAAATGTAGCTAATTTTGTAAAAAGCAATCCTAAACAAGCATAAAGTCAAACTAACAACTCTAAAAAAAAATGTTTGGCAACCAAAATAATTTTCATTACACTGGGATCTACCACATAGGCACATGCTCCTTTCATCACTTAAAACAACCTCTACCATGTATGCAATTGAAATCAAATTTGAAGGAAATGATGCATATATGTTTATAATTACAAGTACAACAAATCATAAATAGAAAAGATATATTCTAACAAAAAAATTAAAAAAAAAAAAGAAGTCAAAAAACATTGTTGATTTACCGTTCACCTACAATGCCATGCATAATCATTGATGATGGTGATAATCAAAATATTCACACATTCCCTATAATGGTGATAATCAAAATATTCACACATTCCCTATAGTTTCTAATACTTTCTTGAAAAAACTGGATTTTAAATTCTACTACTTTTATGATGTATATCTTCAAACCTTGGCAGCAAATACCCAAAGTATTCAGGCTTATCTTAATTATCATGAATGGTTCGCTCTCACTTTCTCTTAAAAATATTTTTTAGATTATATTAGAAATCCAATTTAATCCAACTCATCAGCGAAATAAAATTTACTTATGGCATCTCCTAGCGAAAATATTTAATATCGAATGTTAGTCTACTACATCTTTTAAAATTATGATCGATGTTCAATTAGGAGAAGCTTGTCATAAAGCATAATCTTTTGGTTTCTATAAACCTTTATTTTAACTTTTTTTTTTCTACCATACTTCTGGCTATACGTGGATGGCATCATAAATAATAAGAAGTCAAAGGGCATAAGAGCATTGAGCAAGGACTAAAGGCATGAAATGGTGACTTTGAACGATGGAATTAAAGCTTGGTTTTCTAAAAAGATATTAAAAAAGCATGATAGATGAACTCTTATTTTAAAGTAGAGATTTTAATTGTTAAAATTAAATAAAATAAATTCATAAACTAATACTAAGTTATTAAATTATGAAAAAGGCCTCTTGTGATGCCTTTGATTTGTATATAAGTAACCTCTAATATGTTATTTTCAACATAAATTTTATAATCTAATTAATTTTTTAAATGCTAAGAGGAACACCCGTCTAGGAAATCCGACTCATATATAAGCATATGAGTTTGTCTGAGACTCAAACCAAGATTTTTCATTCACGAAGAATTCCTACCTATTTGAGGTAAAATATTGAGGGATAATACTACTCAAGATCCAATCCCATGGTCCCCACTAACCCATTTTAAATAGAGGGCCTACTATTTATCTCACGCTTAGTCATTTTGATGCTTGTATCATCAATTTATGTAACCTATTGCATGTGTTACTCTTGCAACATATATGTAGAAATGCATTGATGCGAAAGAGTAATTTCAATATGTTTAAAAAAAATATAAAGATTTACAAAAAATTACATGAGATGAAGTGATAAAGAAAAATAAAAAATCTTTATATCTTACTGAAAATATAATTCAAAATTGAGCAGAACTGAAGAAAAGGATTCATGTAGCCAACTGTAAGTAATTTAGAATTAAAATTTTGTTATTATTGTTGTTGTCATCATCATCACACATGTTACTCTGAACTTTTTTTTTAAAAAAGAAAAGATTGAATAATATTCTATTCGATTCATTAAGAGAATAAATCTTAAGATACAACAACAAATACAATGAATTTATCAGCCCAAGAGAGCCTCTTAAGGGCGTTACTGCAGTATAGATTGACTAAAATGAGCAATCTTCCTCAATTTCTTTGCGCTGCAAACCCCAACCAAGTGGAAGCTAGAAATTTAACATTTGAGACAACTCTTCGATGCGGCCTCCAGGTTGATTTGAAAATAATACTGGTTCCAACTATAAATTATTAGACAAAACAAAGCAATAAAACCATTAAAAAAATCAGCTCATTTGAATTAGCTCCCTTCGAACTCGTATCAAGAGATCATTATAAAATTAAGACAACATAAGCCCCTCAAAGGGCAATCGGCGTCAAGGGACTTGCTATAAAAACAAAGCCAATTCATCAAATTCAATATATCTTTTTTATTTTTTTTGGTTAGAATCCACTAAATATTTTCTTAATTTTTAGTAAGGATAACAATTTCAATCCATAAAATGGGATTCATCCTATAAAATTAAGATTTCTCACTTTTGATAAGCATACAGACGAGATGAAAATAAAAATTATTTTTTATTTTCATTGGTAAGAATGTGATGAAGATTAAAATAAGTCTATTACTACCGTACTCTATTCCGTCTTGTCCTATCCTTTTGGTTCCGTATTTAAGTACTATAATATCATTATATATATATATATATATAATTATTTATATATATATTAATATTTTTTTAATTCTAATATCTTGTCGTCATCATCTTTAATTTTTTTAGCTACGTTATTAATTTTATATTTTTTATTAAAAATTCATATGCATCATCAAAGTAGAATGAGATGAAAAATATATATATATATTTTTATAGAAACAAAAATAAAAAAAATTTTATTTATAATGATCGAACGAAGATATATATATATATATATATATTAAAGGGAGAAGGAGGATGGGAATGAGGATGCCATCCCTAATATTTATCCAAAAGCTGAGCCCGGTTGTGCAATAATTGAAACACGTGATTAAACCCCTTGGTGCTCGCCACCTATTAAACCGACCGGGTTATCATGGTAGTTTTCCCCAACTCCAAGGGTAGAATGGTGGAGCCGCGCGACGCAGATGTCGGAGGCGTGAAGCCACGCGCTGGGACGTCGGTCGTCGCGTGCGGCGGGCAACATCGAGGCGGACGGAGCAGCTGGTAAACCGTGGGGCGGGGGGACGCATCTCTCTATTTATTCCATTCTGTGGGCTTCACGCGGTGAGGAGATGCCACACGTTAGCGCCTCCTCTTCCCTCGCCCACCGTCCCATTCCCGAATGTTTCGTCCCCGGGCCTTTGGTCGCTCTTGCGCCCCCCGCCCAAGGCGTCGTAACGAGCCACCTGTACCAATCGATCAAAAGGCATGGGAATGGAGCCATCAATGGGATGGCTTGGTGGGCCATTTTAGACCAGTTAACGTGTCACTGACTTGGAGAAATGGATGGACTCAAGACAGAGATGGCCAATGATCAAAGAATGCTCGGCCCCATCTGAAGGTTATCCACATTAATAATGAAAGACCATTTAACTAGCGTGGATTGATGAATGGTATTCTATGATTTGGTTGTAAGTGAACAAGCCTCTTGTTGGAAGAAAGCCAAAACAATATTATAGGTTTTGATTTTAACTTTTTCTCTGCCAGTCATCATGCACCACCAGATGACCTCGGCTAAATTCCTAACTCAACTCAGCAACCACAACTTAACAATGATTAATCCTTAACAAAAATTATTTGTAAATTTGTGTTCTGGGTAGGGGTCATTGTGCCCATGTAGAACTCCATTTGGAGAACATTCGGACCCATGGCCCATGCATGGTCGCTGACGTGCGGTCCCTTCACATGCAATCCTCACAGGAGAGGAAGAATGTGGGCTTCTGGTTTGGGAGCAGGGAACGTGCGTTTCCGTGCCATGTCCAAAGTGGGCGCACCCTTGTTTCAACTCGATATATGATTATGGTAACGTTTATTCTTATGAAAGCTAAATCCAAAATGAAGGATGTTGGATCTTAGATAGACTCCATGTTGGATTAACACAATTTGAACTTAAACTTTTTGGATTAGACCCAAAGAAGTTACTGAATTGGTCTCCGGAAAATGTCGCTTGTGGCCATCAGAGAAGCCAAGGAAGGAGTACCCATGACTACTGGCAGCTAGGAGGCCCTCATGTTACCACCCCATGCCAGTCTTGTTGATGTTTGTTGAATCCATAAGACCCAATGGCACCACATCATAAATTCAAAGAATTCCTCATCCAATTTCATTCCAAATCAACACCAATGACCTGCTCGCATGGTAGGAACTTATATGTAATTTAAAAGAGATTTTTGAGTTTTACTTTTTAATTTTGTCAACAGTAGGAACTTTTGAGTAATTATTTATGGTAGTAGGGAGCTTAAATTAATTTTTCCTGTAAACTTACACGTAAATCCAGAAAGTTTTTGTGGTTATAAAGAGGGACGGTTTCTGATTTTTTGCAATAGAAACCCTGTTCTTTCTATTTTTATAGAGAGGGACATTCTCTAGATAAATTTCTTCAAAAATTCATAGAAAATTGTAGAGAAATCCGGTTGCTAAGATGTTGTGTCATCTGTCTTCTAAATTTATGTAAATTATAATGTTCATGCACATTATTACTTTACTAATTACAAAATGAACCTACATCACATCATGCATGAATATATTAATGTACTAAATGAGAAATATAAAAGGTTGTACAAAAGAGGCCTCAAGGTTTAGCAAGACATCAGGAGCAAACTTCTTTTTAACTCTTTACTGGATACATGAGAACTGATGATAAAAATCATTAGAAAAAAACTTTTCTATTTCCAATTATTAGGCTATTGTAAAAGAACCTAAGTTGGTAAAGAAGCATCTTATTAAGAATGAGAACAAGCAAATTGCTATATATCACAACTTCAAAATCTTCAAATGTGCAAGGTGCATATGAACTTTAGTGCTAGCAAGTAGGAATCTATAGTTGATAGTGCTTTTGATTCGAGTGCTAAATGATTGATATCTTTAATTAAGTTGGAGCTCTTAGATTGGCAGAACTTTGAGAAGTTTCCATATAGAACTAAAATTTTATACAAATAAATTGAATTATGCTAATTAGATATTTATTTATAGGAAATGATTAGAAGCATAGTGGCTTTTCGATCTCATGTTTTATGTCTAGTTACCACTAAATTATTATGTTGTGCTAATATTGGCTTTGCGAAACAATTTATGATATTTGGTACTATAAAGTTTAGTACATTCTTGAAGAAAATGAGATACTAGAGACCTTGAATCATACCATAACAGTCCTTGAGTTCGAAAGTTTTACTTAGCATAGAAAAGATCATACGGCTTTTAGGCTTAAAAAAGAAAGAATACCGTAACTTGTATCTCATTGTTGAGCAATATGCAAGATAGTCTCCTATGTGCATTTGAGGAGTATCTGATTACTCTCAAGAGATATGGGCAACCCTAAAGGGCAACCCTAAAGGACAAATGTAGGGGTACCTCAGCTATAAGTTAAGGAGCTTGGTGATCAAATTTGATACCTATAGGAAGTACCACAATCATCTTCGAGGCGATGCTTAATGGAGACACCAAATATGATTAAGAAGTTGAAGCCAGCTGGTCATACCTTCACTGATGAACAACAAATACAAGTAATTATTTGGTTCTTGTTAAATGGTTAGAAGAACTTGAGGATCAATATGATGCATAATAATAATATTAAAACTTTTGATGATATTGCGTCTCATTTAGTATTATAAGATAAATGCATTAAGGCAATTAGATCCTCAGGAAATATGTCAGAATCTAATTTGCATAAAGCATTTGGCTTTAAGCAACAAAGGCCGTAGATACTCTTAAATAAAGAAAAGAGGATCGAAGCGATGCTCAAAAAGAACAAGATCTATCTTTATAAAAGGGATAAGTATAATGGAAAGAAGTACAAGAGTAGAATGACTTGCTATAATTATGGCAAGATGAGTCACTCCGCTTGCAAATATACTAAGCTAAAGAAAATACTACCCAACTCCGTTCTTTGTTATTATGTTTATGTTTTTCGTAATTAATTACTCACTGAATCTCATCTTGTACAGATTGTAGACTCAAAAGCAACAGACTATATAGCTAGAGATAAAGGAGCGTTTGTGGAGTACCATTAGATACCATCTGGAGTAAGTTGTGTATGTATGTAGAAAACAACTCAAGGGATGAAGTCAAGGGTATTAGCACATGCAAATTAAAGTTGTATGATAATTGAACCCTGCTTCTGCATGATGTTCTGTATGCATTAAAAATCTGATGGAATCTCTATACTAGTCCTTGTTGATTAGGTGTTCATATTAGGTTAGCCCAATCTAGATCTAAACTCTTTGAGTTAGTCCCAATGGAATCACTAAGTTTGGTTTCCAGAACTACCAGAAACCACTTGTCAAATTGCCTTCTCATTCCCCTGTCTTGAGTGCACATTCATGAATAGAATGGAAACGAGAATGAGGGGGGGTGTAGGCAAGAACTTACCAAGTTCTCCTTTTTCTACCATCCTCATCTGGATTGGGCCCCATAACCATAAGGTACTTGGATGGTAGATTGAGAAGGTTGTTCATTCGTGATCATCTTCCAACCAATAATGCTCCTTATGACCTTCAGAACAGTGATTTATTCCATCCTGTTAAGTCTTCCATCTCCTTGTTGTGCAGCACCCTCAGAGGTGGAACAGGAACTTCTAATTAGAGGATGACTTACGCTTCCATAACCAATTTCACAATATATGTTTCAACCTATTCTATGGTGTTCCATCCAGAAGTTTCATTCATCTGAATGCGAAATAGGTTTTGAAGGTCCTTTTAAAAAAGAGTCTATCTGGGTTCAGATTTTCACAAAGATGCCTACCTCTTTCAGGAATTGACTTGAAATTTTCAGTTGCTAAGGGTGTGAACCTTGGGACAAGCCTCTGCTCTAATGATGCATGTCTTGGATTTGACAATTGAGCAAGAGATAAGTGGAGTAGTATAGCATTATTTGTGCATCTGTTAGGACAACCAACCTTACAAGTGGTCCATCTCTATGAGATCAAATGGATTCTATGTCTCAGACAAGAGGTGAGTTGCAAGGACGCGCATATCTAGATGGGACCACCTCCGTGTTCATGTGCATTCTACTCCAGACCTCGAGTCTCTTGTGGTTTAGCAGACTGCAGTGAAACTTGTACGGTCCCACACATGAACCAAGGTACTGCATCATCA
Organism: Metroxylon sagu; assembly: GCA_017589505.3. Lineage (NCBI taxonomy): Eukaryota > Viridiplantae > Streptophyta > Magnoliopsida > Arecales > Arecaceae > Metroxylon > Metroxylon sagu. Next base: position 62,848 of record JACVBY030000332.1, read on the forward strand.
AATGAAGCAATATGACGGCTGTTACATTGGCTCTTGTCATTGTAAGAGGGTTGTGATTCAGGCCTCCTACTCCGCCGAAATATTCCCTTTCTTCCCTGGTACATCCTTTCATCCAGCATGAGCAAATACAAGTTGACAAACTATTAGTTTTGTTCATTTGTCATTTCGTAATATTCCAAGCCCAAAAACTCTTTACTGCCAATTGCTCCATTGATGGACAGCCCATGCTTGATGCTGCATAGACTGTAAATGGATGGAACAATGCAAAAATCATTACTTTATTCTTTCTTCTGTGAGATTGTTGTATTACCATAACTTTTGGATTAAATATAGTGAGATAAACATTATTAGGTGATTACAAGTGCATCCAATCTTGCTCCTAGTTCTGCAAGTAGGGCAAAAAATCACATTCAAAAGAGATTTTCAAACAAAATTTTATCTCCCTTTATGTCTTTTGAGTGAACTTTTCGAAGTTTTTCAATATTAGATTTTGGGCCATCATCACCATTATTTCCAAAAAACACACTCCTCTTCAAGAAGTTGTGTGTTATACCTATGCTACCATGGAAGATGCTTCACATTCATTGAGCAAAGAACCTCTCACTATGTTTGCTTCAGCACCATCACATTTTGCATTAATTGTAGAATCACTTCATCTATAATTGATGTTTGACGTTTTCTTTTGGGTATCAATTTTTCTTCAATATACAATGTGCGTTGGGCTCATTTTCTGCAATGAAACTTGAATTCCTAGGATTAGCTCTTCCTAGTTCTTGGACCTGCGTCACTCAATCGCATGTGTAGATACCAGAGACTGGAATTTAAAGATAGACAAATATCACCTGCATAATTATTAGTGATTCTATACCGCTAGCGATGTGAGAAAATCCAAATTAACATGGTGGGAGAAATAAATTCACTATCTAACAGCAAGGTTTTTAATATAATGATATCTCAAATCATGAGAAGAATGCTACCATGAATGAGGTGCAATGCCTTATGGGTCTCTCTCTTCCTGGATTATCAATGTTATAGAACATAAAATTAATACATCATTGCTAGTTGTTTGATTTAAATAACTTAAGCACACATGCAGGTAAAAATGAAAATAATATCAATTAGATTTTTCACTTATCAAATGGATTGTAACATCTATCTAAATCTCAATCAAATAATTTAACATGCATTGAAGGAAGCAAAACTTTGTGAATTATTATTTGGCAGTCATAGGCAAATCTTGCATTGCTCTATAAAAAGTTGGAGTACTATCTTTTTGTTGAAATAGTATTTGCGGTTAATATCTTTTGATTCTATAAGAAATGATATCAGACACTGCCTTGTATCACAACTGCAGGGAAAGGTCGCTATCGTTTAAGACAACTGATAAGGTTTCTGATTTGATGAAAAGGAGAAAATTTGTGGAAGTCCTTGATAATTCAATCCCCCTGTTAGATCGGAGTTGCAGATGAGTTATACCACATACTCTCATTGAACTTAGGGGTGACAAAATCAATCTTATGCTGCAGTATTATGCTGCAGTAAAGAGCTCCATCTCGTGGCCATTTCAGACTACCGGGACGTTATGCCTATAATTGACTTACCAAATAACTCTCAAAGCTTCTTTGTCTTGTGTTAAAATTATTGTATTAACATGATTGGTTGTCATATGTGCATTTTTAATTTTGTTATATCATGCATTTTATTAATATCATTAAAGTCTAGTTGTAGTAAACAAAGAATCATCTAAATGTTATAGATAGAGTATGTGAAGAACCTTGGAAAGTTTTCTAAAGTAATTATTTTGAAAATTGGGATGAGCATGAAGAGATCTAAACACTTATCATGAATGATGCCTAATCACCAAAGAGTCACTCTAAAAAGATCTCTGAGGTCCATATATGTGCTCTTGGGGGGTTCACTTTTTGCAATCAAGAAAGAATATGATGTGCTAGGTGCCCCCACATTAGTCCTATTGTAATCAATGGAAGTTCTGAGTACTTGTTGACTTCTCCAATTTTGTTCTTCTTGTCATTTATTCATGATCCTATTATTACGATTCTAGGTGTGTTGTGGCACTAGTTCCACTTTTATTGTGGGCATACTTTCCGCATGAACTATCATTTAGAATTAGTTTTGGTCTCCTGAACAATCAACCAGACTTAAATAATTTTGCACATGAAACAGGTTGAAATCCGGCATTTTCTTGAGGCTTCATTTTTTTTTTTGAGTGTAATCTTTAGGCTTCACTTGAACATATGTATTGTGGCCTGAAATTGTGCAAGGATATTCCCCTTGGGTTTATTTTTCTTGGAACTTTTACCCCTTTTTGGAGCAAAGGGAGAATGGAAACATTGGACCCCAGAAGCAAGTCGGACTAATTTGCAAGTCTCTATATCAATTTTAGGGTTTACACCATCTCAATTCCATGTCAGGTACTTTTTCCTTGCTTCATAATTCTTATCATTCTTTATAACTCTTTCTCCTTTTTTTTTTTTTACCTCCTCCTCCCCCTCCTCGACTCCAGATAATACTCCCTTTTAAATCTTACGAGATGAGAACGAAATCAACATGAATTTGCAAATTGTAAAGCATTCCTAGTTGCATGTAAAAATTGAAGAAAGATGAAAGGGAGTATAAAGTTTTGATTTAATATAATTCTTTTCAAATAAAAACTTGATTCAGCTATTAAAACCTGCAAATAATGTCAAGGTTATGGATACGAGAAGCTCAATTGGATCAAATTAAACTCAATGTCTGTCTAGTTTTAAACCTTTGTGATTATTACATTATTTCTGCGGAAACATTATGGCCTTCAACAGTTGCTGTATATAATAACAATAATAACAATAAAATTTGCATTCGTAACTAGTATCTATATTGTAAAAAAATTAATTAAGATGTTTGAGTTGGTTGATACTTCCTTGGAATCTGAGCAGAACCCACCGTTAAGATTTCATAGTTACTGTTCTATTTACTAAACCATTATATGTCCCCCCTCCCCCCACATTTAGTGCTTGGTTCCATAGCGGTTCAGATAGATTGACAGAATCTACGCAAAGAAATATTGTCAAGATGTATATAATATATAACATTGATAAGTAGAGTAAACACTGAACGCAGCAGTACCAAACTTCATTTGCCACTGTAAAGCTGGACGCAACCATGACTCAGGTGGCACTGTGGCAACTGAGTCACTGCCACCTGAGTTTTTTCTGGTTTTTCTTTGGTACCTCCGGTACCATCTTTTCCCTACCCATAGACTAGTTGCTGTCTGCCAAACCACATCCGCAGTGGCTGTGCTTCTTAAAAAAAAGAAATAAAAACTAGACCGAAAGCTCTCACCATCTGAAGCAGCAGCGTAAGAAGAGGCACAACCATACAAGCCTTCTTGAAAGAGAGGAGCTGTTCACCCGTAACAGTCTCACCATCATAACCTCAACAAATCCATTCACAACTGGGCTCAAGATGCCCTTATTTCAGACCATGAAGCCACTTCAAACCACTCGTTATTTATCTCCAAACAGGTAGCCAAGGGATGAACTTCCACCAGGAGCTGACTGGACCTTGGTGGAGGGCCGACCCTGGAAAAATTACAAAAACTTAGCGTTTTCACATGGCAGGAAACTATGAAATAAAGGAAGATATGGATGTGATTCTACTTACAGTGATGAAGTTCCCTGAGTTCTGGCCTTGCGCTCTGTGGTAGTTGTTGGAGATGGGTTTTGTTGGTGGAGTCTCTTGTGTTTCTGCTTTCGTCTTGCCACCTTCATCGGATGAAGGCTTCGGAGACTCGTTGGCCTTGCTTGACACAGGAGGTGAGACTGGTGGCTCATCTGATTCAAAAAGGTAACCCAGAGAGCTCCGTCCGCCTCCAAAGCTCCCACCTCTACTCATATTTTTAGCACTCTGTGAGATGGCACTCTGTGAGATGGACGGACTTCTTATGCTGTGTCTTGCCAGGCCGGTTGAGAAGGTGGAATAGATTTATAATATTGATAGAAGACCGCGTGGGGCCGTGGGAGAGAGGCATGCCATGTTAGAACGCATGTCCATTTTTTATTCTTCATTGTCCCGTCTCCATTTCAATATATTTTCAAGCACCCTAAACTTTACAAGTTAAACTTCTGAGATGAGGGACTTGAGACCAAAAGGAAGATGCTCACCTTACACCATATGCATGCACATGATTCATTCAATCTGCAGTAGTAAGCCATGCATCAATAGATAAAGCGTATTAGCACATGAGACCAAACTTCAAATGCACTCCATCGATTTAAGGGAAAGAATTCCTATAAAAAAAAAAAAGAAAAAGAAAAAGAAAAAGAAGGGAAAAAAAAAAAAAAAAAGGCGAAGGAAGAACACACAGAATGGCCGGAAGTCCATGAATGATGAGATGTTTGTTGTGATTTTTTTTTGCAGTAAAATTCTTAGTTTATGCGAATTGATAAATGCGCTCTCTCTTTTTTCTATCGACTTTAGCATGCATCTTTGCACATATAAATGCATACCATAGACAATTTTATGTGAGTTGGATAAGCCCAAATTCGTAGTAATGCTTGATATTACTCTGACTTTGAAATGGTGAAGCGAAAGGAATAAACCTTGGTCGCATTTGAACCTCTTCTGAGTCAACTTGCATCTCAGTTATCAACAATTTTGTTCTGAGGAAAAAGAAAAGACCACAAGAAAAACTCATGCAATGCATGCTTGCACAACCTCATGCATGCCTAGACTTGGATGCATGCATGTTATGGTAGCATCGGCTTTTGAGCTTTGCCAAGGGCCAAGGGAAAGATGCTGGTTAGAGGTCAGCGTCTGATGGGATCACTGGGCCGCTGGCGACGTCCACTTTGCACCTGATGGATCTCAGCTCTGTTCGCCCCCCTTGACAAGTTTACTATTTAAGCATCGAAGTTAGATCGTCCTGGGCTGTGCTTTAGGTCGGTCACGGGTAACCACCACAAATCTTTGTCGAGATTTCAAAAGTACTGCAGAATATAAAATAATAATGACCAATAGGACGAGTTCTAGGAAAGCAAGAGAAGCGTCGTAACGTTCATGGCGGACCCTACCGCATGAGACTACTTTGGACGCGAGCGACCTGAAGCAACGGGACGGTACGGTCTCAAGGATGGTTGATGGAGCCGGGCGCCCCGCTCCTTCTGTGTAATAAGGTGGCCTTTGACATCGATGCAAGAAGCGTGTGGTGACGAGAGGTGGTTGGCTACCTTCTTTGCAGTAGGGTTTTCAGCTGGTGTGGACTTTGCTATAGTACTTGTCAACTTTAATTTTGTTCTGCAAATGAATGATGATGCTGGTTATGGTGCAATATTATTATTATTATTATTATTATTATTATTAATGATCAATCATTATCATCAAATTATGATCGAAAGATAGGATAATTTTATAGCATTAGTTCAAGGTACCATCGTGCATTAGGCATATGCGAATATAGACTTTATATCTATATTTCTAGATAGTAATGAATGAATCTTATCAAAATAATTAACAAAAAAAGATCGATGGCCTAGTCTTATTCTCATAGTAAAGTTTCAATACCATCGAAGCTGTATTAATCACACTAATCCCATGAATTGCACTAAACCTCTTATGCGGAACGATGAAGTTTTTTTTTTTTCTTTGGTATCATGACACAGCTTTATAGAATTACTTTTTGTTTTAAGGGCTTGTACTTCAAAGGACATCAAAATTATCTTCAAATTTATATTTTTCTGGATAAGTATTATCCAGACAATATTTAGATGAAAAAAAATTATTCATATTTTTTTATGCATTAAAAAATGATTCTAATATTTGCTGCCCATATTCTTTTATATTATACTTTTTTTAAATAAGTTGCTAAAATTTATTCATCTTTCTCATAATATTCTTTATATTTTTATATCTATTTTACGTACAAATCATATATTACCTCTTTATGATTAAAACTCACTTTTCTCGTACCAAACTATATTTTCAATCATCTTTTCATATATATAAATTTTATTTTTTTAAATAAAAATAAATTTGGTAGTTATTATTGACCGACAATGCCTAAGACTTGGTCAGAGGGGTGGGGGGTGTAGAAATCATATTCTTGGTTCTGTTCTTTATAAATATGACTAAGAATGAAGATTGAGAGAAGGGAAGAGAAAAATTTAATGATATAAAAATATTAATAAGGGCATAGATTGAGTAGGGGGCTATGCCTAAGACTACATATAATGGGCAAAGATCATTTTTTCGACTTTGTTTTCTATTTTATACGATCAGAAGCCGTGATGAAAGAAAAAAAATGTAAGGTTGAAAGCAAAAAAGAAAAAAAATAAATAATATTGATGAAAAAGATGAAGTGAAAAAAATCTACCAAATATATGATTTATCGGTATTCATTGATCTTTTGGTCAAAAATTAAATGGAGATTATAATGGTGCTACTTAAGTTAGGATTTGTTGTAGATAAAGAGAACAAGTAACAACTATGAGAGAAGATAATGACATTTTAGAAATAAAAAAAGAGGCATTTTATCCAACCAATGAAAAACTAATTTACTTATTTTTCTAATGGATAAGTCTTTCTCCTCATTTTATGGATAAATGATGTTCATAAAAATTTGACTTACCTATCTAATTCCTTTGATCTCAGAAGATGGATAAATTGGTTAATAGAAAAGTTAACCAACTTTATTAGTAAGATTATTAAGAGATATGTGATTTAAAATCATATTTTATAGTTCTCGTTCTCCATCCAATGTTTAGCCAAGTCAAAAATAAAATTAAAGAGCGTAAATATCCTACAACTTTAGTATGCATTAAAAATTTCATAGTATGATATCGATCCTAGTGGTAATATATCTTGGGAAAGTAGAAAACATATCACGAAGATTTTGTTTAGGCAAAGAAATTTATAAATTACTCATTTTATTAGAAGAAATTATATTTTGATAATTGTTTGAGTTTCATACACTCCCTTAACTTTAAAATTTTTTAGTCGGACCAATCAAGTTACTTCAGTGACCTAATATAATCTTGGCCATCTCTCCTATAACACTATTGATAGCCATATATAAACAAATAAAATATCTCTATTATCTTTAAGAAATGACCTTAATTTTATATTCCCTTCACTCTTTCATTTTCTTTGAAACAAAGGATAAGCAAGTCAAAGAACAACAACATCCATGGCATCAGTAGCTTCCTACTTATAAAATCTTAGAAAACCTAGAAAAAGAAGTTTATCTTTACTGCTCGAATGATGAAAGAAACATAAAAAATTTCCATCTTTATCGAAAAAGCTTAAAAAAGGCAAAGAAAAGTGGGAGGGGGGAGAGAGGGGGTAGATGAGGATTGCAAGGTATAGGACTCAAAACCATGGGAGAGGGAAAGGGTGAGAGCAGGCACAAAGACATTGAGAAAAACGGTATGAGCAAGGCTCTAGTAAGTAATTAGAAGGAAGTGTACTCAAGGCTCAAGGCTCAAGGCTCAAGGCTCTCATAAGTGAGCTTACTAGAAGAGATATTATAGTACCACTCAAAGACTATGATGTGAAGGGTTTATAAAAAAAAAAAAGAAAAGAGATGATGTCGATGATGACAAACAATAACAGGTAGCATGACTTGTCACAATAGTAATGTAGAGAGGGTCATTAGGTTAATGATGGTGTATTGGATAGTGAGATATGGTTGGAAGAGAAGAAGAAGAAAATATGGATCGAAAAGAATGAAAAAGAAAGGAGAAAGAAAGGCAATGATGGATGAACATGATAGGCATTGCGGTAAGTGATGGTATGATCTTCATCGTAGGGAGAGTCATTGGGTTGATAATGATGTTCTAGAAGATAAAGTATGCAAGTTAAGAGAGTAGAAGAAGAAAGATAAAAAGATAAAGAATAGAGATGGGTTGGGTAATAATAGTGATGGAATTAGGACAATGCTAGCATACAATATCTCAAAGGTAAATTTTATTGTTAACAGTAACTGAGGAGACTCAAATCATCTTAATAGAGTAAGGCATCTTCTTGAGATTAGTGAGGTTAGTCTTGATAGAGATGGTAAGAATGAGGGCTTGACCAAAAGTACCCCATTATGGTTAAGTCATTCACCACAGCAACAATAATAATACAAGAAGAGATGATGATGGAGTAGCTAATAAAGCTACATGTGTAGAGAAGAGGAGGACAAAAAGGAATGGAAGGCTTTTTTTTTTCTCTTTTAATTAGACATGAAGAAGGATTTATTTAGAGATTTAAGCAAATTTTAAGACTCACTATCATCACATGGGCATTTTGTTGAAATTCAGTTAACAAAGATAGATGATAAGATCATATTAGCTCACTTGAGTAAATTAACGGATCCAATTAAAATTTTTTTAAAGTCAATAAGAATATAGGATGTATGAGATACTTGATGAAAGTTAAAAACTTCAAATTATATATACATTTACATATGTGCATGAATATGCGTATATTTGTATGTATATGTGTATATGTATGTAAGGAGAGAGAGGGGCACATTTCACCATTCTACTATTATAATCTGTATATAGAAATAATTATTTTTATTAACCAATGATGTCTCCACATCACTAAGCCTTTATGCATGGGATATCTACATAAAAGACACTAAACTAGAAGATCTTGGGTGGCCAAATGTCATGGATAACCTTTTGCTAGTAGATTTTTTATATATCTAAACTTTAAGGGTAATGAAATGATTATAGGTCAAAATCTAAGTGTGAAGTAAAATATCATTTTATTATAAGTCTCAAGATTCATGTATGGCAAAATAATCATCGTCTCATAGATTAACTATTATTTTACTTTCTTGTACATCCATTTGTAAAGTTCAAAATTTTGCATGAATGGGATCTTAAGATGGGCTTTTTTTTAAAAAAATATTGTTTTTACATTTTGGTTAGGCCATATGGGCAAATGCAAAATCCAATGATGATCAAACAATATCTATTGTTCATATTACTTAAATTACCCATCTTTGACCATTTGATGCATAAGTAATGCATGTGCTAAGGATATCAAATCATGGAATATTTTGATGATAAACAATTTAGAAATAACAGATTTTATTCAACAACACTAATCATCAATTTTAGTCCTTTAGATGCATTGTTAGGACTAATCTTATTTGGTCTATTGTGGATGTCCAAATATGAGCTCTATTCCCTCTCTCTCCCTCTTGACCTTAGAGAGAGAGAGAGAGATACACACATAAACACATCTGTTAAGAGAGAGAGAGATACACATACACACATCTGTTTAGGGTTGGGACATCTTACCTAGAGAAAAAGGTGCCAAACACTTTGAGCTACTAGTTATTGACCTTGAAAAGTGGCATTGTAAAGTGATATCATAAAGTCACATTGAAGGGGACACATTTGTGTTCATGAAAATTGTGAAGTATGTATAATTTTCTTTTGATGGAAAGCTCCTTAAAGTATTGCTTTGAGTGTTTTATTACAATTTCATGTTGCAAGTTGCACACACTTTATAAAGAATTGGAAGATGTCTAAATGCTAGCATCCTGTTTCTATTCCCTGTGGTGAAGGTTGAGTTCTCATGCTTCTTATGAGTTATTCCAAGACAAATCATTTCTGTTGTTATCCTATTATACACCCTCGAATTTTGTGAATTGTTGAATGTAGAGTCCCTGACGAAAAGAAAATGATGACCAAAGCCATTGTCAGATTTTGAAGGATGAAGGGGTCCTTGGTCACACCTTAATTTTTGGATTGATTCTTAATTATCATTTCTAGAGTTCAAGTTGACTAGCTTCATTGTCACCTCGTTCCTCACAAAAGTATATCTTAGAAGGAAGCAAGGTAAGAAAAACTTGAACAGGTAGGGAGCTATAGTGCTGCAATGTAGATCTATGCAAGATTTGAATTTCCACTAGACAAGCGAACAAGGCTTAGGATTTAGATTGGATTTTTATTTGGACTATTTATCTTCCAGTAATTTTTTTTTTTTTTTTTTTCTTGAAGAGAAAGGGAAAGAGATCCACTATCATATAATTTTCCAAGTTTAAATTCTTGGAAATAAATCATTTAAGACAAGCGTATATGTTAAGCAAAAAGGTGTGACCACTTCCACGAGCCATAATTCACAACCAAAACAAATTTTTGATGATGAAAAAGCAAATTATAGCTTCATCATTCTCATTTTTATTATGATATTTACATCTAACTAGAATATGAACTGTTTTCATTTGCAACGATAACTTTGAATCCAATGGTCGCTGTTAGTGACTTGATAGCAGTCCGATATTATAAAACTGAGATGCTGCGTGCCTTATTCATTCATGGTGATTCGATACCTTTGGGCGCGGTCATTGCCACCTCACCGATGGCGCAGGAGACATGGGCAACCTTTTGAGTCACCAAGTTTGCTTCATTATTTTCTAGTCTGAAAGTGTTCGGCCGCAGTTCCATTGTGAGGTGCACAATATGAGCAGCTGAGATGAAACAGGGACCAGGCGGGCTGGTTCGCATTCCAGTCCACAAATTCGCGAAACTCCGCTTCGGTATAGGGAGGGGGAGAGAGAAGGAGAGAAGGATAAAAGACGAGGCGACGAAGGTACTCCACAGTCAATACCACACCACACACCGCCCTCTTGGAAGTTCGTAGTGTTTGTAGCGTGCGTTAACCCGATGGCCGACGGCGGCGGAGGAGCAAGTGGGAGCGGCGGCGGCGGCGGAGACGTTTACCTGGGCATGGCTCTTCCGAGGGTCGCGGGCTCCCCGAACGCCGCCGGCGCTGGCGCCGCCGCCGTGCCGGAGGACCCGAACAAGAAGATCCGGAAGCCGTACACCATCACCAAGTCCAGGGAGAGCTGGACGGAACAGGAGCACGATAAGTTCCTCGAGGCTCTCCATCTGTAAGTTCTCCTCTCCACTATCTTCCTCCTCCCGTCTCTCCCAGTCTTTTTACTCGCTGGTAGATTCTATTCGGAGAAAAAAATTGTGATTCGACGTTATCGAAGTCGGCTTCATCACTGATATTATGGGAATAAATGACTTGGCTTTTTCTTGGACTGTTGTTTTTTTTTTTGTTGTTGTTATTTACTCTTGAAGTATAAGAATTTAATGTTGCTATACATGGGAGGTGTTTTTTTTGGCCTTAAAGAATGCTTGATGCATGAGCAAGTGAGTAGCTTTTTTCTCCATCTGCCGATGGATTGAATATTTACTTATGACTGCTTCATTCTAGGTGGGGAAGATAGTTTCCAGTGATGGGTTCAGATGGATGTTATTTGAGATTAATTGGACTTTTTTTCCTATCTTTTTCTCATGTCAACGATGGAGTTGTTCATCTTTTCCACTATTTAAAATGGGCCACTTTATCTGATATTTCCATCGAATGCAATAAGACAACTTATTTCATTGGAACATGTTGATGTGAAATTTAAATGTGACCACTGAAGTTGAGTAAATTTTCCTTGAAGAGATCTTGAGGGTTGGGTACAGAGAAAAGCTCTAGGTTTGTCAGCTTTGTGTCAGGTTTGAAGGGGGAAGTTGAGTTCCGTCCCTGCCTCAAAAGCAAGCTTTTGAATTTAGTCCTCCAACTCATGTTTACATTATAAAAGAAAGAGTGCTGCTACATTTCCCAAGAACCTCAGACAGAATTGGTGCAAATCCAGGATTTTTGGTGCGAGAGACAGGGTTTTCAGGGACTAATTTAAAGCCAAATGCCAACTTGATTATGGGCGGCTTCTAAACAATTCTGGTTGACAGCTGTTTCCGGGAGCTTTTTTGGGAGAGAACATTTTCTTAAAAGAAATGATTGCTGAGCCCTTGAAATGTACTTGATAATGGATTTTTGCGTTTTTCTTAATGTGGCCAGTTCCTGGAATTGGAATCAGTGTTTCAGTGTAAGAATAGTGGAGGAATGTTCCTCTGTTCTCAAGTACCTAAACTTGTTGATGTATGTCACCAAGAATACTCTGCTCTCTTATACTTTTCCCCATTCAGAAATCTTTCAAGGATAGGCTCGGAAAAGGTGGAGTTGGGTATAAGTTATTCTTTCTAATTCACTCAGCTGGATTAGTTTCCTTGGTTATATGCTTGAATTGACTTTTCATGAGTTTTAGTAATATTTGGTTGACTTTGTCTGGGAGCTAAAATGTGTAACTGATGTAGGTGTCTGGAAAATGCCGGGCATCTGCAAATTGGTTACAAAACAAAGGATGCGTTAATTAGATTCATAATGAAACATCATGGCCCATGGTCCATATGCTTATCATTTCGAGTCTGAAAGCCATGCCTCTCTTTATGGTTTTATTAAGAGTTTTTAGATGACTTGTGTACCTGCCTAGTTTGATTGGTATAATCTATATTTATTCCCCATCCATTGCAGTATAAGGATCTTGTCATAGATATGCCTCTAAAGCTTCAAATGGGCATTTGCAGAGAGAGGGGATATGGATACTTTCCTTTCTGCTGGTCCTAATGTCCAGCCATGCATGGTGTTAAGAGTGTTTGATTTGGTGTGAGTGCAAGTTTGATAATCTGGATTTGGTATGTATGCTTGTTATGAAGCTAAAAACAAAGAAAACCGCATTAACCAACAACTTGACAAAAGCCATGTGTAAATGCTGAAAGTAACAGGTTCAGAGGAATGGTCATTTTGTTGTGTTTTCATCACATCAATTGACACTATCTATCATATGTATTGGGATTGAAAGGTCATTTTGGGATGATGGTGATTGTTATTTATATCTTTTTATTATGGTGGAAAATCGACATTTTGATGGTACTATGCTCAACATGTTAAGCTTTCTCATGTGAGGGTGGAGAAACAAAGATAAAAGTATGGATTAGCATGATTCTGGCTGATACTTGCCAGCAAATTTTTCTTGGAAAGGAGACATAACAAGTTAATTTTTATATCTAAGCTGGCTAATGGTTGATGCCTTGGAATGGAACCTCACTTACTAAATAAGGAAGTCATATCTTGCACAAGTTGCATAGGCAGCATATTATGTTGTTAAACAACACTAAAGGAGCATGTATTTTGTTTCGGGGGAAGTTAAAAATTAGAATCATTCATAACCTTATTGTGAAATAGAAATTGAAAAGTAGCAAACTTTTTTTTTTTTTTTTTGGTATTGTAAAGTGACAGAATACATTGTTTGCTGTTACTTGTTCATCTATAAGATCATCTTTGTACTTAAGAGAAAGGTTTTTGCTTCACTGTCTGCTTGTTATTGAATGCAGACAAAAAACTGATAACTCTCTTATCCCCTGTCCGACTTATCTTTTTTAAGACATCTACTTATCTACAGTTATGAGGTGGAGGCATCTTGCTGCTTCAAATGTTCACTTCGCGAACCTATATAGCTGTCTGCTGAAATTCTCATTTTTACACTCATCTCTTGAATAACTCATCTGACCATTTAAAATAAATGGCAGCATTTTTTCTTCTTTTTAATTCCAAAACAGAATCTCCTGTAGTTGCAAATTTGCCCTGACCACTAAGAAGGAATACACAGTTAAAGAAGCTTTTCTCCAAATTCTCAGTTGATTTCTCTTTGTGAGAAGTAGTATCACAGACTTCCTGATCTGTCAGATTACAATAACCATAACTATCAAGGTTTGTCTCGATAATTTTCAGTCAGATTTATGAATCCTCATTCATCAATCATTCTTATTTAGAACTGCCTCTGATGTTTGTCAGAACCAAAAACATTTTAAGGGGAAACAATGTTTGACAAGCCCTTTTTTCCATGTCCAGGGCAACCACTTAATATTTGTCCACAGATTTCCCATTCCACTTCTAAACATTTAATCCTGAGAACAAGTTTAATGTATATATTTTGCTGATCAAAGCACAATATATGGTCCTTGTGGAAAAACAAGTAGTTTCAAGAGAGGCTTTATCACATCTCTTAGGTTTAGTTGTCTCTCTTTGTACATCACAGTCATCTCATTGTTATTTAACCTCAACATCCACTAAATTGTATTGCGAGAGTCAACCAGATAAAATCCTTATGGCATGTACTTTTTTGTGTCTAGATACCATATCTACAGTTCTAATTAGGCACTACGGCAGAGAATCCTTATGGCATGTACTTTTTTGTGTCTAGATACCATATCTACAGTTCTAATTAGGCACTACGGCAGAGATGCGGTGTACCGTAGCACTACTTAACTAATCTCTACTTTTTTAACAATGGAAACTGACATTTGTTTCTTTGCTTCTTGTCTTCCCTTTTGCAGTTTTGATCGTGACTGGAAAAAGATAGAAGCATTTGTTGGCTCAAAGACAGTCATCCAGGTATTCTCCATGTGATTCATGATTTTTAGGATTAACTTAAAATGAAACTTCTGACAACAGAAAATTAATTGTTTATAATTGGTTGTAATATTAATGCACTTCTTTAATGCTAAACTGATTTTGCATATGATATTTTCTCTTTTAAGAAAGAGCAAGGATATGAAACTTTGTTGTTTGAACTTCATCTGATAAAAATTGAAGGATTTGATCTCTCTTAGGATTTTTTTTTCCTATTGAATTAAAAAAAAAAAAATACTGTGTATGAGGTCATCTTTAATCAATTGAAATTAATCAAATCATTTCATTTGCAAGTGGCCAAAGAGAAATTAAATTTAAGAGAGACAAATGACCAAAACATGAAAGTGATATTGGTATTTGCATGTTGTTTGCAGTCAAGTTTTAAAAAAGAACTCTCATGTTATTGAGATGGCTAAAGCTAAATGCAAAATCTTTTAACAAGTAAGCATAACATTGAGATTTGTTATTCCACTTATAAATTGCACCATCACAACAATTTCAATGGGACAAGTTCACATTCTAGTAGTAATAACAGGTATATCAGGATTGCAATCAGTTCCTTTCGTGTCACTGGTTATATAACATTGAAGATCTGAGTATGCTATCACATGTCAATACATCAGATTTAAGTTTAACTTGACAGTAAGAAAACTTTATGGAAAAACATGAAATAGTCAGAGCCAATTCTGATAATTATAAATATATCATTTTCATTGAAGGTTAATTCTATATTGGCAATGATGGATAAAGAAACTGAGGAAATGGAAGTAAAGCGACTTGGCTTTCGTAGGATGTGAAGCACTAATATTCTGGAGTGCTTCCTTGATATTATTAGTTGTCATTATGAACTGTTTTTCAAAAACATGATTTCTAAGATACTTTGTCACAACTCTGCATAGATCTTTCTCCCTCAGTTTCATCTGCTTTATTACAAATTTGATCTTCTGCTTTGTCAGATTTTACTATTGCATTACAATGTCTGTCACTGACTTTCTTTCTGCTTCCAATGGCATTAAATAGTTCTCAACCAGTGCTCCATTGAGTTTACTTCACGAACTTGGTCCTGTGAAATTTAAAGAAGATTCTTTCATCTAGATGTCCAACCTATCATGGCTGTTCAAGAATTCTCTCCCTGTTCTACATCCACTGCATGAAAAATTTTCCCCACATTTGTCAAATTTTGCCTTTTGTATTACAGAAGACTAATGCTTGCATCACATACTTAAGGACAACATCCTTACAATTATAGTTGTGCTCTTTTGTGGCTTTATTATTTAATTACTAAATCATGATTAACTTTTTCCAGTCATAAGTGGATTACTCTTGTCATGCAATCATCATTTTTATGTCAAATGGTCTGCGTCCTGCATGCCCATTTCCTTAGCCTTTCTTATTTGAAGGGTACCATTTCTGTCTAAGCAACTCTGTGCACTAAATACTAGTACTCTGTTTGCCATTTTTATTGCTGCAGGTTGGGACTAGCTCAGGTAATCACAATGATCATAAATAGCTCATCCAAGTGTCATCGGTGATGTCTTACATGTCCTTAAGTTCTACTATTTGATCATTATATTTTCCTCAGGCATTCCACTTGAAAATAACTAGAAAAATAGTCAAGTGAAGGAACTTATCTTTTCTTCAAGCCTTCCACTTGAAAATTTCTAGAAAAATAGTCAAGTGAAGGATCTTTCTAAACTTATGCTTTGTCTATTCGCAATAGTTTGGATAAAGGTTGATGTGAAGTGTCACTCATTATGGATGCATCCAGCTTCATCAAAAATTGTATTGCAGTAAAGCAAGTTGAATTTTCATATGTTGTGAGCATGTCAGAGATTTAGTGTCACATTTTAGACTTTATTACTGTGATTACTGCTACAATTTTGCTTTGTATATAACATGGTTTTGTCACTGTTTGAGTTTAGGCCTTGATTTTTGTAATGATCAACTAAAGTTCGTGTACTTTGACTGAAGTAGAAGTATCACTTTTCTTGATATAGTAAATTGAAGGTAAGGCACATGGTAAATTGAAGGTAAGTCACTTTCACGCATCCATTATGGAATAAGATGAAGTGATTCAAGGAGCGTGTATTCAATTATATATCATTCAAGTTTATATTTGTTATCTTTGTATATCACATGTTGACATATAGTATGATTAACTTTACTAAGTCATGCCCCATAAATTTGGGTTAAATTACCATATTCCATTGAGAATCAAAGTGCTGTCTGAAAGTTAACTGTGGACAAGGCTCCTTGTACAATAAATTGAGAAGATTATACAGCAATTCTTGCTTTTGAGTTAATCATTGACTTGTAATAAATGATGTTGGATATAGTTTGGGTACAGTTAAAACTTTTGAATGTTGCATCTGCGCATTACCCAAAGTAATTCTGTATTAGACTTCCTTCAAATTTATTCTAATGTTGCTAAAAACCTCTTCATGCAGATAAGAAGCCATGCACAGAAATATTTTTTGAAAGTTCAAAAGAATGGGACAAGCGAACATGTCCCACCCCCTCGGCCCAAGCGTAAAGCAGCTCATCCATATCCACAGAAAGCACCTAAAAGTGGTTAGATTTGTTTTATTATGCTTTTAGCTTTCATGATGTTATGGAGATAAGCAGATGTGATTGAGGGTGTCTGTGGGTTTGTTTCAAGTTGGGTTTGATCATATCCAAACCCAAACCCAAAATATATTTGTTGGATATGCAAACCCAAACCCAATTAAAACTCTGTAACAATACTCAATATTCAACCCAAAAAAGGTCAACTATTGGGCTGAAATCGGGTGTTTTAGAAGTTATTTTGTTGTACCTTTGGACTGTTTTTTGCACCCTAATACTATTTCATGTATTGTGAAACATTAAAAATAATGGTATAAAAATATAAAAATTTGTACCTAAAACAGGGTATTTGTTCAACAAACATGTATGTATTTATGAATTTATGTATTTTTGTGTATGAGTAAGTATATGCGTATGTTTATACTAGTATCAAGGCACGTGTAATGCAAATTTAAGAAAAATAATATAAAATTTTAAATTATGATATGTATAAATCGTAAAAGTAATTTTCAAAAATTAGAGTTTTGCTCATTTGTTTGTAGAATTATTTGTGCATTTCAATATTCATCTACTCACAAATATTTGTAAGTAAATATTTTCTCATCCATCTAAAGTCAGTATTTTTTTTTTTTTACTCTTTCTAATTTGTTTACTATCATAAATTTTTATTATGGTATTTGTTCACAACATGAGTTCTATTTATTTATGTATTTATTCTCATAAAATGCTGGTTAGATAATAACGAAGTGAAAGGATTTTTTTTTTTTTTTTTTGGTATGATCTTACTGAAAAGAAAATATTTTATTATATATTTTCCTTATGTATTTATAGTTAGTATTTTTGACATTTTTCTTGTTTGATTTCTTTCACAATTTTTTTGCATACGACTCTTTTCTTACATGTTTGTAATTGGTTTTTTTAAATTTTGTTGTAAGTCATAATTTTTTTATTTTATTTATTGCTATATTTGTAATTGGGTAAAATTTATTTATTGTTCTAAAACCAAGATTTTAATTTTCTTAGCTTAATTGTATACAGCCAAAATTGTATAGATAATCTGGAAAAAAGTGGAAGGGTATTTTTAGGACCAAAATAATAGAACAAAATCTAGGAAGAACATATTCAATTTTCAAATCTTGTATAATGGGGTTGGGTTTCAGATTTTTGAGTATAGACCCGTGTAAACCCAAATGCGACCTTGAAGAATTTAGATCTAAGTTGGGAATCCGAACCCAGCACAATAGCTTATTGGGTTTATTTTTCATACTTGAGCCCTATGTTTCGGATCAGTTTTGGATCAGGTTAGTGGGTTATTGGCCTTCATTGACACACCTAGATGTGATATTTCAGGGAAAAAATTGGAGCTTCTCTGATCTCTCAACCTGCATTTCCATTTCAAATGTTCTCTTAACCTGAATTTCCATTTCAAACTAACTTCTGTATGGTTGAGCCAGGATACGCTTTCAGAACAGATTCATCCTCCATGCTCAGAAACTCAAGTGCAAGTGCAACACTATCTTCCTGGGCTCCTAGTTCTGTCCAGCCTAATGCTTCACATATAGCAAAAGGTTTAGTTTTGATACTTCTCAATTTCCCCCAGCATAAACAATGACTTCAACTGCATGTCTAAGTTATTTTCACAGAATATATAAAACCTGCAGGAGCTATGATTGTCAATAATTGCTGTAGCTGCATTGAAGGTCCTCTTGGGTCATGGCCAACTTGTGAAACCACTGATCAAGGGAATCAAGTCCCATCATTTGGTGGTCTATATTTCTTTCAGTACGTAAAACAATATTGTGGAAATGCAGGCAATGAAGTTTGATATCAAGATTCTATTGCTTGTATCACTATTTCACTGCCTTTTTTACATGGGAATACCGGACACTTGACATGTGTGCCAAGTTTGTAGGTATTTTGAAGTATCTCACAGGATACCTTTAAAAACTTGACATGGGAAACTTCCGTTTAGCTACACATATGTGATGACAATAGATTAAGTTGGTTAGCTGGTGATTTTTTATTTAAAATTAATGTGTTTATACTATACACATTTTGCAGAAAAAAATGCGACACTTTATGAGAAGTATTTTAAGTTAAATAAGTTAGGAACTTCCAATGGCTGATTTGAAGTGTCATACATGAAATTGAAGTCTATAACTGAAAGCTGCAGAAATCTGTGTTAAGTGTGGACACTAAACGTGAAAAATAGAGAATATGAATGGTGTGCCAAAGAATGAGATTCCTAGTGTTTTTATGTAGGTATTGACACCCCCAAAGCTTTTAATAATTAAAGAAATTGGCAAACATTTGTTGCAAAACATACTAACTGAAGGAAAAATATTATACATAAGCCAGAGGCACTTGGATTAAAGTGCTGGTCGGCACATGCATGGTACATACCGTACAAATACCTCGCCAGCATGTGGCAATGGCACAACAATGGTTGCATGCTAGTGCTTGGCAACCATAAAGCTAGTTTGTGAAGCATTGGTGTAGGATGATATGGGATGCTACTACTCTGCTGGTGCCATGTTGGCAGAAAACTGACTCTCAATATTTCAACTCATCCATTTGTACAGGAGAGAAATTTCCTTTTTACCAATTATGAGCAGCACATATAAAGCTCTACTTAGTTGAAATAAATATGGATAATGGATGAATATTGAAATCTTTTGTTTTTTCTTTGCTTGCATTTGAAATGGGAAAATAACGACATGGTGTTTTTACATTTTTTTTTAATTGACAAGTACATGACACTAAACCAAGTTTATGAAGTAAAGTTTTTTAACAGTTGCACCATCAAGAAACCTTGGTGCACCTGATTGGACCCATAATACATAAAGAATCAAGGAAAAGCTAACACGTCTGCTTCTTATGCTTTCCAAGAACATTTTGCTGCATTCTAAATTATTTGGTTGCTATCAAGGTTTCAATAATGGCACTATTCTGTTAAAACTTACCCCTACTGAAACCATCATTGACTGTTATAACAGTTATAATGGTTGTCATTTGGCCCATTATGTGTTATTTAAAATTATTCAGTGAAAATAATGATTGCTATGATGATCATTAAAATGGCAATTACAATGAAAAATAATGGAATAATAATGGAATTATTGTCTAAATTACTCTTCACTCAACAAAAAATTATTTTTAGATTTTACAAAAAATAAAATGTTGGGAAAACATTGAAATGGCAAATAATGCCAGCTATTGCCATTATGTGAGGCTGTTATAATAGGATAATGGTCAAATAATTGCAGGTATTTAGATCCTGTTATTAACATGTAAAATGTAACGGAACTCCTCCAAAACTGTTGTAACAACCATTGTAGCATTAGAGAAACTCATTTTTGAAACCTGTACTTGCATACTTACGTATGGATTGAGGATAAATCCCATCTGGCAATACTAGCTGAACTCTGTGTGGGAATCAAATTATCATGCTAGCATTTAAGGATGCAGCAAACATTTTTTTCTACATATGCTGTTACTGAGAAATGAGGATGAATTTTATTCCAAAAATAATTTTTAAAAAAGAAGCCATAAATGTCTGTGCGCAAACCTAAACATTATAGAAGGCATAATCTTAAGCTAAATCAGGCTCAGTTGGATTGAACATGTGAGATTTTGTATAAGCCTGCATATTTGCCATTATAGTATGTGTAGGCTTAATAATGTGGCTTAGTTAAAAGCCGGTAAAAAGATGTTATTTTAACGTTTTGCTTTCTTGAACTTGAATCTGCATCATTTTCTCATCTTAAACTCTTTTTATCAATAAATAAACAGATGTCAGATGCAAGTCGTTGGTTATTTTGTTGACTTGTTGGTGACTAAGTAAGGAGCTTTTCTTGCCATCGGCTGAGGAAAATGCTATTTTCTCTCTTATTGTCTAAGAAAACTCACATATTCAACTCGGTAGGAGTCCAAAGAGGGTGAAAATTTAAAACAAAGAGGGTGAAAATTTAAAACAGAGTTTGATACAAAATCTCACCCAGAATGACTGTTTGAGTCCGCTAAACTGAGGAATATTTGCCAGAGACATGGTGACTGGAAGGAGCTTCCAAAGTTTCATGTCTTTGAATTAGAACCATTCCTAGATAGAGTTATTTCATCAAGCGTCTGTTATTTTTTTTTCCTTTTATATTTCAAAACATTTTTTTGTGTAACTTACATGGATGGCATGTTATTTCTTTATTTACTTCTTGGCATTCTCTGTTTGCAATGTCTTCTCTCTGTGCATACCTTGAATAATCTGCTGTTCGGCTTTACTTACCCTTCTTTTCCTTTTGTTTATGAAGCTATTCCAGACTTTGCCCAAGTATACAGCTTTATAGGTAGTGTGTTTGATCCAGACACAGGTGGTCATTTGCAGAAACTAAAGGAGATGGATCCAATTGATGTTGAAACAGTAAGACATTCACCAATATTTGGATCATTTTGTCATCCCATATATGTTCAATTTAGAATCTTTATTCTTTATCATGTGAATTATGTTATGGAATATATTGAAATGTAATAGTTGATGAGCTCTCAGTCTCAACATATCTGCATACAATATGTATTGAATTATTCCAATTAGAATAGCATTTAAAAATTGGAGATAGTGCTTTCTCCATTATAATCTGTGCCCATGAAGTGCATCCAAAACCACTGAGAATGTAGTCCTCTTGCCTTGATTAGTGCAGATGAGGGTCATGCATTTTTCACCAGTGTCATGGAAAAGAGTTAATTGGCATGGACTTGCTCTTATTAGTGTTTATGTTGCTAAGGATTTTCTTCCTTTTTTTTTAGTTCTTTTCAGGTATGCATTTTATCAGATTTTTCATTTTGGAAGTGCATGAGACTTATTAGTAATTTTAACTGCACCAATCATTTCAATTCATCTAATATAAAATGAAAGAAAGTAAAAGAAAAGAAAAGAAAAGTTTAAGTTCAAGTATTATTTTTTTGGGGAAGCACTTCAACCTGATGAATTAATATCCTACTAAGTTATGTTTCATGGCCTTTGTGAATAAAAGAATAGTCAAAAATAATAACTTTGTTGAAATGATGAACCATGAACTCAATGTGTAATGAAAATCTGTTAAATTTTGGAAAGCACCCAACCATCTAGACTCCTTCATCCATATTGGGTCAATCATATCATTTAAGATTTGGTACAATATGAGTTATGGTGCTTTCTTCTATGCATAATAAAATTACCATGGCTCAGAGTTTTATATCCCATGCCAATATTGATTATGGCTTGACATAATATGATGTATTGTCCCATGCTATGTTAAAAATTAATGACCCCTGTTGTCAATCATTTGGTGCTAAGCCTCCTAGACCTTTTTGACACAAGCATGCAGCGATAAACTTCTCTTATTTTGGCAGTAAGTGTGCTACCTATGGTTTTAGCCCCTGTAAATGTAGGAGGGGAGGAAATGGATGGAAAGGGGTATGAAGGGGATGGAAAAGAAGGAAAAAAAATATGGAAGAGGAGAAAAAGGAGAAAACGATAAACACACACACACACACACATGCTGATTTAAGGTGATTAATCAATGTCACAATCTCACAAAAAAATGTTTTTACTCTTTCATGCTTTCATACATTTCCATTGACTTTTTGGTATTATAAGATATTTCTTTATAAGTTATGTGACACATTTGATAAACTTGCTGAAGTAGAGAAATTTCTAATTTAGAGTTTACAAAAGGCATGTTTAGCATTGCTTTAAAAAGAAAACACTTTTTAAGGCTTTTAAAGCAAAAGGGCACCTCTTGTTAGAAAAAAAAATGATTGGTAATGCACAATTAAAAAGTGTCTTAGATAAAAGTGAGAAGCTGCTGCTAAGAGAAGAAAAGCAAATTTTTGGCTGGTGCTTATTTTGAACAAGGATTTTAAGTGCGGGACACACATGTCATTTCATTTTATGCCACAACAAGAAGTCTTTAAAATCTCCTTTTCAATTAAAAAATATTTGAAAAAAGCTCTAATAGGTGTTGTGCTGCCAATACTAGCCCGGCACAATGCCACAATTAAAACCATGATTTTGAAGCACCTAGTCCATTTCTTTTTCCCTTTTCTCCTTTTCTTTTAGGGTTGTGGGAAGGGTTTTTTTTTTTTTTGGTTGGGGGGGGGGGGGGGGGGGGTGTCGGGCCGTGGGGTGGTTGTGGGAGGTGTTGGGGTTGGAGAGGGAATATAGAAGAGAGAGCAAGTGAGAGTCCAATTTATTTAAAAGTAGAATGACAGAGTGTAATATAACTAGGAGTTGAATTAAATAGAAGTAGAACAACAGAGTCCAATATAATCAAGAGTTGAATTGAGAGAGAGAGCGAGCAAGTGAGAGTTCAAGTTCAATCTATTTAAAAGTAGAATGATAGAGTCCAATATAATTGAGAGTTGAATTAAATAGAAGTAGAATGACAAAGTCCAATATAATCAAGAGTTGAATTAAGAGAGAGAGAGAGAATCCAATCTGCTTGTGAGTTTTATGAAAGGTATCCAATTTGATTGGGAAAAGGGGGGAGTGAGTGCATGCGCGCACGTGAGTGAGAGAGAGAGCATTGTGGTAATTAATGTAGGAATAAATTTAATTGGGAGAAAATTTTCTGATTTGAAAACTATCGTTAGGAATACATGGCTCCCTAACCACTACCACCATCCCCCAAAAAAAAACATCATTTTATACTTTCCCAACTGGTTTCTATGAGCCTTTTTTGATGATGGAAAGAGGAAAACATCTGTAATCTGTAACCAAATAACATCAAGAAGTGTCTCATGGTTCCCCAAAGCAAACCGCTACCATTAGTAAATAATTGGTCTATCTTCAAGGAGATATATCATGTTAGCTACTGAGATATGCCTTTCCTCCAATATGTACGTATTATGTTCTTTACATGAAACATGGTGCTTTCATATAAATTCTCCATAAGCTTTCTACTTTTCTCCCACTTTAATTACATGCACTCAATAGTGATGCTGTATACTTTCTCGAATCTCAAATATCATTTATCTTAAAAGTGAATTTTACCATGATATATAATTCCTTATATTTAGTTATACTTTTGTGTTTTGTGTATAGCAGATTTTTTTTTTTTGGAGAGGGAATTCATAAGGTAGAATATTGGTTTCAAAATTTATGTGTGTGTTCCTTAAGGTTTTCATGAAAAGACTGATGCCTTCAATGATTATTCTGTAGGTTTTATTGCTGATGAAAAATCTCTCCATCAATTTGAGCAGCCCTGATTTCAAGTACCATGTGAGTGCCTTAGTTTTGAACTTTTGATCAATTCATATTAGCATGTTCAGGACACTGAATTTCTGTAGTTGCACATCTGTTAAAGCTCATGCATTGGTTTTGGTAGTTTCAGATTTTGAATAATAGTTACGATGGTTTCAACCTGAAAAATAAAACAATGACTAAATATAAATATAACAAGAACATGAATTGGAAATTATATAAAATAAACAGCATATTTGACATCACCTTTTTTAATTTACTATATTATTTCAAAGTATATTGTGTTCTATCCAAAACTTTTTTTTAAGGACTTGAAATTTATTAATAACAAGGAAAACAAAGTAAACTCCAAGAAAGTAGATAGCTATAAGGTTATGAGTTAAAAATATATGTTAGCAATCATATTAGAGTCCAGAATGCTTCTCAGAATATTTACACATGTGGTCATCCCTTGTATGTAAGCCATGGAATGGATGAACAATGTTTGCCGGTAATCCATAATTTATTAGAAGGCTATCTTTGAAGAGTGCGTTCATCTCATTTTGTTAGTTCATACTACCATTTTTCTGATCTACTCTGCAGTTAAGACATGATGCTTTTAGATTCTTTAGTGAGCCATTCTGTCCTCCAGATATATGATGCCAAGTGGAGACCTAAAACTCAGTATTTAATTGAGAGAGATTCTGAATATCCATCTTCATATCAGATACACAATTCAAGTTTACTGCCTTTTCCACTAAGAAATAGGATAGAAGTAATATCAAAGATATGTGGCCATTTCTCATGAAAATGGTTTGTTTGGTATTTTGTGCATTCAAACTTTCCTCCTTCAAGTATTGCTTGTTTCTTTTATTACACAAAATTGACATAGGAGTCGAGCAATTAGATCAGACAACTTGTACTGACCATGTCAGCTTTCCAGATTAAGCTGAGAGCAATACTATGACAGCATGCAGCTTGGGAAAAAAATAACCATTGCTCAACGCCAATGCAATCTCTGATTGTAAGGGGCCCTGCCACCCAGGCACGCGACTCTTCACTCCTAATGTGCATTACTTAGGTGCTAAATGCTATACTAGTTGCTTGACTGGTATTGCTTAAGTTTCTTTCATCATATCATTATTCCACATTGTTTAGGAGCAAAACATCAGCAGAAGGGCAGCAAAGAGTTGAAAATTTTAACAATGAAGAAATAAATATGAATTTCAGTTCAGTAAATGCTAGAAACATGTAAATGAAAAGGCCAAATTCAAACATTATCTAATTTCAAATGTGGGGATGCTTTTTAATTAGAAAGTTCTTTGGATAGCTGGCTATATAAGTCATACATAAGTTTTTCATATATCTATTAGTTACAAGGACGCAAATGTCAGGGAAGAACTACATCTAGCAGTTTTTTGCAGCTTAAGCATCATGATCTTAGCAAAGTAATCTGGTCAAGTTGCATATTATTGTCATTTTCACCCATGCCATATGGAGCATAGAAAGAAACAGACTCTGGTAGCCAAGGTTTGTTGTTTTGGAATCAGATTTCGTATCGGTACTACACTGCTATAGTATTGGTACATTTGCTACATGGGTCACTTCAGCATATGGAGGCTAGCTACATCCTTCGAAGTCTCTCTTCATTCGGTGCTTTGGAAAAAAAAGGAGAAAAGGGGGGGGGGGGGGGGGGGTAGGGAGGGGGGTCCATGTGAAGACGTTATATGTCATTCACTTTTGCATATGCTGTATGAGTGTCTTGCTTGTTTCTTTGTATGTGATGTAAATATGAATGCATGGTTGCACATATGCCATCGCATTTTGTTGGCTGGAATGTACCTATAAAGGCTATACTTAAGGTACGACCTAAAATTGAGGCATGGGAGCATAGGAAAAATATGTTTTTAGTAGTTGATTTGCCAAATTTATGTTACTTCCAATAGGAATAATAGGTTGGTTTGGTATATTTACTCATTGTTTCAACGCTTTGAGAGTTGTTTTGGTATCCAACTGAACCAACTTTAGTGCTTATAAATTTTAGTCATTATTGGCTACCAATTTGCACAGTTTGACATTTTTGCCAAACACGAGCAGTTTTCCATGTCTTTGTCAGCTCAAGATGTCTTTATATATGCGGACAGTTCTAAACTCAAGACAAGGAAAGCTCAGAAATATTTTTGTTTATTTTTGTACATGTAAAGTAAAACCCAGTAGGCATTTTAATTAATCATCGTTTGTTCATGCAGAGAAGGTTACTCTCATCATATGATGTTGGCACAGAACTTGAACCGGGAGGTATTAACAAGATGCTTCAAGCTGATAAAGCCATGAATGCTCCATTCATGTAAGCCAATTTTTCATAATTCTGCATGACTTGACCCAGAAGGCTGACAATATCACGTCACAAGCCACTGACATCGTTGAAAATATTTCAGGGTGAAAGGTGATTAATGGTTAGAACTCCAAACTTGCATGTAAATTAGTCTTGCGGCTTTTTGTATGATACACTTCTCAAGGCAGAGATTTAGCTGCACAGGTGTTGAATGGAGAATTCGCCACCATTTCCACTGCGAGTATTATTAAACGCAGAAGCCTTGATATCCACAATATGCGATTAGTTATTTCCTTGACAGGTGGTTACAGGATATTCCTGTACAGGATAGTTCATCCCCATTTTTGAGGTCAGTTTTCGCTCTATAACTGTTCTGAGATCTATAAACTGTGTGTATTCTCAGTAGCCATCTACCAGGGAAGGCATTCCAGATCCTTTGTCAATATACTCATGGTAGCCTGCCAGTAGATTACCCTTGTTTAGAAGCTCTCTTTGATATTCTTCAATTTTGCCTTGCACTGAAAATTAAACAAGTTGATATCTGGTTCCATCAAGATTTCTTATTCAGCATCAATTAGTAACCGGTAGGTGCCTGCAGCAAGTGCCATAAATTATTTATGGCGCAATGTGATGAAATATGAACGATCTAGTAGCTGTTAAATCTCCAAAAATAAATAAGTAAATATTTTCTGTTTGTCTCAGTTTGTGCACTAAAGTTTTAGTCATGATCTACCTAAAACTGAATTCATTTATAAGCTACAAATTAACTAACAATATCATAATGTCAGGCTAACCAGGTAATTTTTTCTACTGTGATGACACAATCACAGCATGCAGGTGAAGAGTGAAGCTCAGTTTAGTTTGTGGCCTTAACATACTGAAGATTCCTCAGGCTTCAAGCTAACAGTAAATGTTCATGTTGTATATTGTATCCATAAGGTCGCAGGGAGTCCATGCCTTGAATATTATTATATTCTAGAACTGGACTGAAATTCCTATGATAACAGAAATCTTGTTGTTTGTTTGTTTTGGATTATTAAGGGGTTAAGGGTATTGGTGTTGAAAGTAAACAATGCTAAATTAATTAGTAAATTATGATATTTTAGCCTGAAAAGGTTCCCAATTTAAATGTCAGCCACCAGGCCAAGAGGCACTGTTCTACACTTCTACAGCAACCAATTATTTTGGTGTCCGATCAAGTCTCTGTCCAGACACTGGGATAGAATACCTATAATACTTTGTCGGATCTGTTTCCTCAGGACAGTTTCCAACTGCTAGGATGAAAAACATTAGAAGAACCTGATAAATTGCCAATACTGCTTGACATGGTGGTAGATCCGTTGCCTCAGTGTTTTTTGTGGAATTACAGCCAATATTCTGTCCGCATATCGCACTAAGTGACATCCTGATTATGCTTGAAATTAAAAAAACTTAGACCCCCCACCAGTGGCACTTGCAGCATCTGAAGACCAGTCCATTAAGAAGAGTTTCTCTTCTCCCAACCAGGCAGAAGATAATTCAAAAACAACCATCTGTACTTCTTGCATTTCCTGAAGAACACAGAGTATATCTCTGAAAGTTTAAGCTTCCAACTTTTAGGCATAAGCTCTCCACCTGCACAAGAAAACAAAATTGATGTTGGGCATGTATCTGTGGATTCTGACTTCAAAGTCATCCAGGTTCATCCACAACTTCATGTTAACAGAACACCAGGGTGAATGTTACTTTAAATTTTCCAAACACGTATTTCCTTGACCTGCAACTTGCCCAGGCTTAAGATAAGTCAGCCACCAACAATCTGCTACTCAAGCCACCTTAAGTTTTTGAATAATTGCATATAACATATTATTTGATCAGGATTTCTGATCTGTCAAATTTCCCCAGAATGACCTGATGTTTGACTTTATTTATAGAGATGTATTAGGAAAAAACATCTTAAGTACACTGTATAGTTGCCCGTATAAGAACTAGCAGTTTGTTACATTATTTTTCATGCAGTGGCAGTACCTAATCTT
The DNA here is from genome assembly GCA_017589505.3 of Metroxylon sagu. Taxonomy (NCBI): domain Eukaryota; kingdom Viridiplantae; phylum Streptophyta; class Magnoliopsida; order Arecales; family Arecaceae; genus Metroxylon; species Metroxylon sagu. The sequence goes on from JACVBY030000332.1 coordinate 91,283, forward strand.
CCAATATTTCATCATCACCTGTATTATTTTACCATGACCAGCATTAACTAAATCCCTGGCCAGCAACAGATTGTTTTCCAAGGACTCAGCAGCATGAATTCATACAAAGAAAAGATCATGGAGAACCTGCGAAAAAACATTGAGAACTCATGAAGGTCAACAGAAGCAAGATAAAATTGATTTACAACCTGACGAGCAAAACATTCTAACCAAAAACAAATCCTCTTTTAATAGACATGATTCTTAAATAAAATATTTCAGAAAGCCTAAGAGCAGGCATTAGACCATCTAACAAACATCATCCTGTTTTCCTGATTTTGTCCAAGAAGATAAAAGAGCCACATAAAGTCGAACAGGACATGATCTGACAAAATCCTGTATTTTGGCACCAAAAATACAACTGGAGTGATCAGAGTTCATCAGAAATGTTATCACAACTATCAACCATTCCACAATGATACTTTGAAACTCAAAAACCTCTATTCACAAAAGATGCACTTTATTACATAGAAACAGTCAATGTAAGAAGGCATGATTCACACTAACCTCTCAAAATAGAGGAAACAAAAAATCCAGGTTTATTGAAATCAGAGATGATTGCAATATCCACATGCTCCATCATACCACACAAGCAACTCTGAGAAACACATGCACATGTGCCTACATGCATGCACACTCCATCATACCACAAAAGCAACTCTAAGAACAACATGCACATGTGCCCACATACATACGCCTTCACTCCTGCCTGCTCACTGAAATATATCACATGCATGCTGTCTGCACATGTACTAACTAATGATGTATGCATCTACCAACAAAACCATAAGACCAAAAACCATATACAACACATGCAAATACATAGACAGATATATATACAAATGACGCATGCAGGCAACATGCAAGCATACATATGGTATCATTCCTATTTAGGGGATGCATGTTCCCTTTGGTTTTAATTTTTTAATTCCATATGCTTCTTAACTAATGCTATTGCTTGAGAACTCAGAACTTTGGTTGAGTGCGCATCCCGGGCTTCATAATATGAAATCTAAATCATGATTCAAACAATAGCAAGCCATTTTTGAATTTATTTGCTTTAAGAACTGAAAAAGATTAAAGCATAATTATCCTGGCCAGACGAAATTTATTATGCAAGTCCAAGCAAAATATTTCCCATAATTCACTCATTTGAGGAAAGGGGAAAAACTAGTGAAGTTTGGCCAATTGAGTCCATGTGATTTACGCTATGCCTATGCATTCAGAAATATTGCATGAGACAATTCTCCAGGCAAATGAAACACATGCTATATTTCTGTTAGAAAGCCAGTAAACTCAACCATCTTATCAACCCTCCAAGTAATATAGTCTCTTATTTACAATCATCATAAATCATTCCTTAATAACTTCATTCAGGATAATGCTATATTCTGGACAGGTGAATGCGAGCATGCATGATCCGCCAGTTGAGTTCCTTCACTGTTAAATACTGCTGCCACTGGTGCAGGGAGCAGTCATAAAGCCAGGCAAGAGTGTGGAAGTGGAACGTGCTTGCACCACATCCATTAAATAGTATTCTCCTTCATACAGCACAAACGTCTCCTAAATAAATTAGAAGGGGACTATTGAAGACTAGAAACTAGAGAATCACCTCAATTCAAATTAATATAGAACTATGATATAATAAAAAACTATGATATAATAAAAATTTTCTGGTCGATATGGCATGACTATTTTACTGCAACTGTTATAATCCAGTCCACAATACGGCAAAAGCAAGAATATCTTTTTCCCCAGCATCTTTACCTAGTCAAGACATGGAACTCGAGAATCATTAGATGGCTATGACTACAAAAGACACATGTACAGCGCAAGAACACCCATTTGTTGCACCAACTATTAACTCCTGCGTGGTCATTTTGGATTCTTCAAAAACTCTAAGCTAAACCAATCACTAAAATTCATTTTCAATCTCACTCTACCACCCAACGTCTAAAACCTCCCTTCTTCTATGTATGTGTTTGCCGGTAGTCACTCTGTTTTCTTGTTAAAACTTGAGGCTCTTCTATAATTAGTGTTTGTGAAATCCACTGACTGCATGTTGTCTTTCTCCCCTTTATTTCCCTTATGAAAAGTAAACTAGATTTCTTCGCATGTCCCTCAACGGATTGTACTGAAAAGGAACTTGACTCATTGCAGTCAAAACTGAAAAATGGCAGAATAATAGCTAAGGTGTTTTAAAAAGATCTGGATATCCCCAAAAAAAAAAAAAAAAACAAAGAAAAACAAAGGAAAGCATCAACTTTGCGTCCAAATGTCATTAAGTCGTTTATTGCAACGTGTCCTTGCGCATTTTATGCCTTCACCAAAATTTTCTCCTGTGGATTTTACATTAAAAGACAACGAATCCCACGTGATGTATCATGCTCCTAATGACATCTTCCATTGCTTAACATTGTGCGAACACCACTGTGAAAAGATTCTCCCAAAAATTCCAGATCCTCAATGGTTTCACGAAGCAACAGCTTTGCATGATAGAATTGGGAGCCCTGAAGTCACAAACATGGTCCTAAAAGGATTGCCAGACATCTTACCCTACCACAGAACTGATTAAAGAGAGGCAATTCTTGTCTTTTCTATCAATAGTTTGAAGAACATAGGCAAAGAAATGAAATGAAAGGTATGCAGAGTTCTGGAGAAAAACCACCATCGGTTATCAAACACAAAAAGCAAGCAAGAACTCGATGGGAATTGAAGCAACTAGATGAACATCAAAAAACCAAACCAAAGAAAACAGCAAAATCATAACTTGGAGGGATTCTACCTTGCAAGTAAGTCTCGTAAGCCAACTGTGCCGCCAGGAGGTCGACCACCGCCGTCCCGACCGACTTAAACACCGTCACCTCCTCCGGGCTCCTCCTCCCAGCCTTCGCCCCGCCGACCAACTCCACCAACGTCCCTGCCACATCCCCCGGCACCATGACCCCTCTCTGGAACGCGCCCACCAACTCCCCTGCCTCCTCTAGCGCCACCTCAAAGTCCACAAACACCCTCCCCCTCGCCAACGCCTCGTCGTCGCACTCCCTCATCTCCTGGCTGAACGAGCCCACCAGGTCCAAATGCGCCCCGGATTTCAGCTTCTCGCCCTTGACAATTGGGCTCTCCGAGCTCGTGGCGCAGCTCACCACGTCCCCCAGCCCGACCACCTCGTCCAAACACTCGGCGTGCTCGAAAATTACCCCACGGTTCTCCCTTCTGTCCTCCTCTTCTTGGAGATTTTTTGCCAAGATTCGAGCTTTATCGGGGGTTCGGTTCCAGATGATGATTCTATTCAGGCCAGGGCGGACGAAGCGATGAGCGGCGATAAGGTAGGGGGCGAGGGCGCCGGCGCCGGCCATGACGAGAACGCGGGAGTCGTCGCGGGCGAGGAGGGCAGCGGCGAGGGCGGAGACGGCGGAGGTGCGAAGGAGGGTGAGGGCCGTGCCGTCAAGGGAGGCGAGGGGGGCGCCAGTGGAGGAGCCGAAGAGGAGGTAGGCGGCGTGGACGCCGGGGAGGCGGAGGGCGGAGTTGTGGGGGAAGGAGGTGACGATCTTGACGCCGATGAAAGGGAGGGAGGGGTGGGAGGACCAGGAGGGCATGAGGAGGAGGGAGGAGGAGGGGGAGTGGTCGAGGGAGAAGCTCTGGCGGGGCGGGGCGCGGACGGTGGAGGAGAGGGAGGGGAGGGAGGAGCGGAGGTGGGGGATGAGGGCGGAGGGGGGGAGCAAGGAGAGGAGGGCGGCGGCGTCAATGAAGGCGCAGCCTCCTGCGGCGGCGGCGGTGGGAGGCAGGGACGCCATGGTCGCCGGAGGAGATGAGCGTATCAAATGGATGGCTTCGTTTCAAGGGGTCAAGTTTAGTCGCCAAGGTCAGTCAGCTGGGAGGGTGAGAGACCGCGAGAACGCATGCTTGTCTTTTGCCATGCGATGTAAACTTAAGCATTGGAAGGTGGCATGAAATATAATATAATTTTCAGCATTGACGCTGGTGTACCTTTCACGACGAAGATTATAAGATAATGTATGGAGAGCGCGTGGTTGAAGAACGCGTGACTTGGTATATTTTGAAACATAGCTAATCAAAACTAAGTTGGCTCATTCAACCATCATCTACCAACCATTGTGTTGAAGAACCAGTCAAAATAAAACACGAAAGTTTTGAGGAACAATTTCAGTGACTTTAGTTGTTTAGATGAGATTGTGAGAACATAAAAATAGCTAATCAAAAATAAATGTTTTTCATTTATGTGCAACATAAACCATATTTTCTCCAACTTAGGACAAGGGTATTCATTGTATACATTACATATAAATGCCATGCTAGGATATGATTTGTAGCTCACATGCATCAAGTACTCGAACATGTACATGCCTACATGCAAATACATTGAAGGAAAAAAAAAAAAAAAAATCAAAGTAGCTATTATATCTCTCTTGTTTTCTTTTCTTTTCTTTTTTTTTTATTGACCGCTAAATAAAGAGTAAAGCATTGTCATCAAATACATCAAAAAGCATGTGACCATTGTTATCTATTATAATAATTCAATCTTCTCTTCTTCTTCCCATGCCAATTTGGAGAGTAGATACATTACCCTCCTTTAATAATATATTGCTGGTTAGATATTTTCCTTCTCATCCTTCTTCAAGCCCAATTATAATGGAAGAAAGAGAATTGAAAAAAAAAAAATTGAATTAATTCATTTAAACCTTGATTAGCCTATGGTTGAGCTTTGTGATCTGTTATTAGGGTACTTTGTTATCTAACGCTGGTACTTAACCCCTAAAAAAATGTCTCTATTTAGAAGTTTCTTTTTTTCTTTTAAAGAAAGGTGTTTGATGCTCATCATTATGTTTTATGAGAAATACGTTAAGTTTTCATGATTAATAATTTGATAAATAGTTGCCTATCATATTTTTCCCATTGTTTTAATTGATTGCAATGCTAAGAATATAAATTATGTTATTTGTCACCAATTACAAGAATAGTCAAATACCGCCAAATAACGTTCGAAGACAAATTAGTAAAAATACTTATTTATGTGAAAACATTCATAATTTGACTAAGAAACTTTGAACAAATGCATTACATCGCATTGAATCGTTATAAATTAGGTTAAATTATCTTTACAAGATACCTTCTATCGATATGAATGTTGAAATTTATTTTGATTCTTTTAAGTTTTATTCACAATCACACATATGCTTTTAATTTTATTTGGAATGGTTTTATCCTCATAGTTTTTAAAATGGATAAATATAATCAATGACTTTTCATTACCTAATGAAAAGTTGTCATGTGACTAAGTACTATTATTGATGCCAATAACTTGCAAATTTTTTTTTTTCCTCCTAAATTGATATTTTTTTTATAGCATCTCTCTTAAACCAAAAAATTAGATCCAAGAGTTGGCAAAAACTTCAATGAAAATTATAATTGCTCCATAATTAATATACGTAGAAAATACAAAAGAAGAGAAAGGGTGTTGTTCGTGTAGCTTACTAGGAATTGGAAGGTTAATGGGCACATGCTTCTCTAATTTTCAAATTATGACGATAAATTTATTCTAAAAATTTTAAGAAGAATTAATTGAAGAAAAAATTACAATGAAACTCCTTCAAATTTGATTAATTTACATATTGATTTTTTTAAAAAAAAATTAAAACTTTTATTTTGATAGATAAAAATTCATTTCATACTAAGTGAAAAATAGAATTTATCCTTATAATTCAAACAGTTTTAATAGCATTGCGAAACTAAGTATGAAAAGTAATTTTGGTATTATTTTAAAAAAAAATTATTATATGATTGCCGAATGCTAACATCTCATGATGGAGGTGGATGGAGGCGACATTTGAATAAAAGTTTTGAAATTAAAAAAAAAAAAAAAGGTTAACGTGAAAATGAGTCAAACTTAAGGGTATCCTCCTGTAATTTTTTTTAATTTAATTGTGACTAAAATCTGGAGGGATAGAAATGGAATTCAGCTAATTATAAGCAGCGCACATAACACAAGAGTTCGGATTCGAACCATCATATGTCATTAATCTCCGTTAATATCGTGGCGAAATCTTCTCCATCCATCCGAGCGAACGGGTCGACAAGAAAACTCTAGCACAGAAGGTTGGGCTCGTGTCGTTGGGCGACGGCTCGCTTCCGCCTCCTCTTTTTTACCCCCCACTAGGGTTTCTTCTGCTGTACTCGGAAGTTTGAACCAACCAAGAAAACCCTTCCGCGGTTCTCACGCGGCAATCCGGCGACGGCGGCGGTGAACGGAGAGAAGAGATGGCCTCGCCGGAAGCTCCCGCGCTATACGCCGGCGTCCACCGGCGGTCCGCCGCCTTCCGCCTCATGAAGCAAATGGTACTCGCCCTTCTCTCTCTCTCTCTCTCTCTCTCTCTCTCTCTCTCTCTCTCTCCATCGCTTTATTCTATCCACTTATCCATGCAAGAACTTAGGCTGCTATCTTTCGAAGTTTTCAGATGGCCCATTCGGCTCACAAGCCGATCGCAAAAGATAATACAAGAAGCAAGAAGAGAAGATGAAATCGATGTTTTGTCCTAAAGAAATTCTTTTTGAAAAGAACGTCATATTGTATGGTAGATGATCGTAAAATGCGAGGAAAGGCTGTAATTAATGTTCACATAGAAAAAAAGTAGCACTTCAAATTAATTATGATCGTGAAATGATGAGAATGGCAGTAATTTTAGTCTTGGCATAATTCATGAGTGACTAATTATAATCTTACATGTAATAATGCGTCGGTACATGATGTGGAAGTAGGGGTTGCAGCAGCTGCGCTGACCTTTATCATTGCTGGTTTTGGATAACCTATCTTTAGCCTATCCCTTATACAACTTACTGCCTATTGACTAACAATTACAGAATGTATCTAAAAAATTTATCTAGGATTTAATAAAGGTTTTCTTCTCTTTTTCCACTTTCTTTCTTTCTATCCGTGTGTCGAGATATCTATATCCAAGTGTTACTGGATGTAACTAACCGAAATTCATTGGTTAAACAAAGGATTTTCGTCTTTTAAAAAATTAGGATGTCATTGTGGATGATCAGGATGTCTGAAGTCTGCAAAATCTTGAGTTACTGACTTTTATTAAGAAGATATATGTATTGGCAATGAAGTCAAGGAATTGAATATCGTCAGTCAACCAACATGTTCCATTTTTTTTTCACCTCGTATGGACATATAAGAAAAATCCCTTATTAATCCAAGCATTGATATCATGTGCCACAACCTTACATGCTTTACAGTTAAGGTTTCTTCTAAGAAAAATGATCATGGTGGGAATGCCTCCTTAAGGATGGTCTTTCAAAAAACATCTTCTGACTACTGATACATTTGTATTTGTTGTGCTCAAAAAGGTTGATCGTAATATTTCCCTGATATCATACTTTATCACCATGATAATGACGGCTGTATAAACTGTCCAGCAAAACTTGAGTCTAGTAAAATAAGTTAAACATCCTCTAAAATATACATAGTTGTGTCAGAGTGAGAAAGGATAGAAAAATCTTGGATTTGATCCTTGATCAAATGATCAGTTATCATTTTCTTTTTATGGCTAATTATTGTTTGCTATGCTTGTTATCTTTTTGGCTATATGGATGTTGAAAAGAAAAAAACATTCTTTAAAACATAAATTCCTTTTTCTTGGTTAAAGTTAACATTCCTTTCTCCCAAACCAAAAAGATCAAGTCAATATTCTTAAAAGTAAATGCCCATACTATGCTGCTGCTAGTTCTAGTAGTAGTTTAATTATTTTCTGCATTTATTCATTCTTTTTTTTTTTTTTTTTTTTAATACAGGGATGGGAAGAGGGTGAAGGCCTTGGCAAAGATAAACAAGGGATTAAAGGACATGTTAGAGTTAAAAACAAACAGGATACTAAAGGTGATCATTAATGGAAATGGAAGCTAACGGTTGGGAAGTGACTTCTAATGACTGAAGAGATGCCAAATTAGAAAGTATTTGAAGTAGTATGTGATTTATAACTGATGATTAATGTCTTATTTACAGGTATTGGTGTAGATAACCCTTCTAATAATTGGGTGTTTGACACATCTCAATTTGACAATATTCTTAAAAAATTGAAAGTGGTAAAGCCTTCTAGTTCTTAAATGAAGGGTTATTTTTGAATTTTTTCGAGTATGTTTCTTTGAGTTTATTCTAGGTCATCTTGTAACGTCTTTGACAAAATTTACTTGCTCCCATGTTGTTTTCTGCAAGTGCAGCAAGTAGCTGAACCAGAGGAGAAAGGTATTGTAATATTGAATGGTTGGATGCCACCCTTTTTATTATGTTGAATCATGTTGGCATTACATTCATTTGCAGAAGCTGAGGAAACAAAAGAAGTTTATGTTAAATCTGGAAATGATAGATCAGAAGAAAATCCAGTTCCTAAGGCTACTCGGCCACAGGGAAGGTTGATTCAGTTATCTCTAGCTTATTTGCTTCTTGTTATGTATAGTTTGCTTGTGTTGTATATATTGAGACTCCGAGATTTTAACCAGGTATAAGAAAAGAGAGAAAGGAAAGATTGTGAATGCATACTCAGAAAAGGATCTTCAAGGAATTCTTGTAAATGCTCGACCCTTTCTTAATTTAAATTTGATCACTTTTTATTTCATGTTCTATCAGACTATGTTATGGCATAATTTTTTTCTTGTTTACCTGATTAGTATGATAATGACGTACACTCAGATATACATATATTGATGTATCTATACATACATATATACATGCATGTATACATACATATTTTGTATTCATATGTGTGTGTACAATTATATAAATTTTCTCACTAACAACAAGATGAGGGTGAAGTCTCTTGTTAAAGAGGGGACAAGAGGATTTTGGCCTGGTGGGCTTACAAAATCACTGCCTGATGCCAGTTCCAAATGGCTAGAATTCTGGTGTGATGGCCTTTTGGCTCTTGGAAAGCCATCTTCTCCATCAATGCCTATGGCATTCCAGGAAGATATAGATAGTTTCTTCCTATTGGAGTTGGGGAAGTTGAAGGGAAAGGTTTGATATTAGGTGCTGGATACTGGATTCATTGGTTAGGTCAATTCTGGTCTTTAATTCAAATCCGTATCAATTTTTATTATTGGAATCAGACCAATCCTTCACTATTTATTTTGGGTTAGGCTGGGTCTCAACCTAGCGATGGGTTGGAAACTGGAATACCTCTCAATTTACCACTAGATATCAGCTAAGCTTGATCCAATTTAGATGAAATTTGGGATTCTTATTTCTTAGACCTCTTATAAGAGGACATTTAATATTAATTAGCATCTTTTGGCAAAATGAAGTATTTTTATGTATAAATATTTATGTAAATTTAAACTAAATTAAGATATGTTTGGAGTTGTATTTTTTTTTAATTGTGACATGCTTAAATTTAGACAAAACTCTGCATTAAGATGTCATATTTCTAAGAACAACACAAAATAATGGACTTGAAAATAGGGCGCTCCTTGATTCATTGATATCTGATGTTAGGAATGCATACCATAATGGCTATATCATATGAGATTATTTCAAGTATTCATGAATGCTCTTTTAAAAGCTAGGCCACCAACTTAAAATCATGGCAAAAGCTTTAGAAAAAGTGAAATACTAACATCTTTTTATAAACTCTCCCTGCTATTATGCTCTCTTTTTGCTTTAGGGTGTAGAGGCGTGACACTAACTGTTGATGTGTTGGACCATAATTTGAACTTTGGTGTTCTGATAGATGTACCAGATGGGCTATTTATAATCCTTATATTATTAACTTTATACCTTCATGGGCATAGCCATACTTAAAATATTTATTACTGATTGCATTTAATTGTTGAGCCTTCCCTGAACTTGCAAACAATAAAGAGGCCTTGTACTTGGTCCTTAAATAAAACCTTGATGCTGATAAACAATATGATTTAGAAAAAGCATATGATAGAGTCTTTAGAAAAATCTTATGGTAGGTGTTAGAAAAGAAAGAAATTTCCGTTAGATATATTAAAATAATAAAAGATATATGATGGGGCAGTTATTAGTATAAAAACTATTAATTGTAATTATTGGATGAGCTTGCTAGACATATTTATTTAGGATGATATTTTATGGTGCATGTTATTTATGAATGACATAGTACTAGTAGATGAAATTAAGACTGGGGTTAATCGTAAAATAAGAATTATGGAGAAATGCATTAAAATTTAAAAATTTTAGGTTAAGTAGGATAAAAATAGAATAGATGAAATGTAATTTTGATACAATTAAAAATAGACATGAATGCAAAGTAAAAAATTGAGGACTATAAAATTCCTAAAAAGATGATCATTTTTAGCATTTAAGATTGATTATTTATAAAGAATGAGAGATTGAGGATGATATTATCCATAAGATTAAAATAAGTTGGATGAAATGGAGAAGTACAGCTTGAATATTATGTGATCGTAGAAGGATAATCATAAGATTGGATATGCTTTATGGTATGAAATATTGGACGGTTAGAAAATTACATGTATACAAGATGAATGTGACTGAAATGAGAATGTTGAGATAGATGTACTGTAATACAAGAAAAGTTAGAATAAGAAATGAAGTCATTCATAAAGAGGCGTATGTAGCACTAATTAAGGATAAATTAAGGGAAGGATGACTTTGATGATTTAGACATGTGTAACATAAACAAAGATGCATCTGTATGAAGGAGTGATTTGATATGTATAGAAGGAAAAAGAGGTAGAGGTAGATCAAAAATTACATGGAAGGAAGTGATAAAAAAAATTTAAAATTTATGTATCTTAGAGAAAATATGGCTCAAAACTATATAGAAGGGAAAAAAAATGATTCATATAGCCAATCCCAACTGGTTTGAAATTAAGGCTTTGTTGTTGTTGTTATTGCTGTTGCACTTATTAGTTATAAATTTACTATTTATCTTGATATTTTTTGAATTATATCTGGGAAGCAACTTTAATTCATCGTTTGTTGCTTAAGATTCTTTACTAATGACATGTCAGCCAGATCCATGCATTTTGATATTGTTTAGAGTCAAACTTAATTTTTTTGAAAAATTGGATTTCTGTGATGTTATTGATATTAACTTGACATAAGCAGGGAAATAAAGCTGAAGAAAATTGCCAGACTGATAATAATCTAAATAGTGAACCCACATCGTCAGAAATATCTGATTCTCATGTGGTTCAAGAGGAAGGTATGTGTTATAAGGTGCACATTTTGTTGTTCTTTCAATATTTCTTTCCTCTTTTATTGTTTAATTTTTATATAACTACATAAACTCTCTTGCTGAGACAAACTCTGATTTAGTTGCTGGCTCAAATATTCATCCATGCCACAATTATCATGAAATTTTTCACCTGGTGTTTCATATTTGATTCTATTTTATGTGGCTCTACTTCACTATATTTTTAATGGTGGTGGATTACATTATGTTTAATAAGCATAGTGATTTGAATTACTTGCCATATACTAGAGAGAGCATTATTAAAAGAAAAGAAAAGAGAACATTTTATTCAGATTTGAGTTTTTCAAACTTTCTGAAGCTTGGCCTATATGGGCTTTAAAGATCTGTAGATTGTGAGTTTTTGATTCATATGGTCAGCTATGCCTTTTGTACCTTGTTCTATTGGTATCATCCATTCCTTATTTGTTGATGCATTGGTAAAAAAAGCTTGAAACACTTGATATATTATTTTAGACAGTTTAATAAATTATTATTAACTGTGGATTCTCAATACACATGGCTCACCATTTATGTACGTGGCTTATCATGTATTTTTATGAGATGTGTCATGGAAAAGAAGTCAGCTCAAACCCAGCTCATATAATAAATGGGTTAATAACTCCAACTCATTCAATAAACAGGTTGAGTTGGGTCATGTAGAAGTTGACATGATGAACCAACTTGCCTGACTTGATGCACGCAAGCCCAAGCTGATATGATCACCTAATATGAACCTGATTAATCTAGGAGCCAATGTCATTCAGTAATCTCACATATGAGTAACCTATTGTTCTATAATCTATATAATATTATTATAAATATACTTTCACATATAGTCATGACCAATACAGAGTTAAATTTGTTTATAATGGGTCACTTTCAAGCCTGGGTTGTAAATGTGTGTACCTGTCTTGATTTTTAAATGGGTCAATTAAAGTCAAGGTTCTATCTTCTAAATACAAAATCTGAACCCTTTTAATAAATGGCTTAGCTTGTTAATCTGTTTGTGACCTGAACCCGATTATCCAAACCCGCTTTGTCTAGGTTTCTTATTGGGTTGGTAGGTTGGGTCAAGAATTGTCCACCTAAACTATAAGACAAGTAAGCCGGTTTGGAAATCGAAGCGAGGCTGCTTTGGATTTTCAGGAGAGCTAGCTGATTTATACCCCACGCCCTGAATGTGTAGTTCTACCTTTGTGTTTACCTGCATTGTTCAGCACCACTACTACAACAAGGCCTACACTACCTTATAGCCATTGGCTATTTTAACTATCTGTTTACCTGATTTAATTGCCCTGAGTTGTAGGTTATTTAACATTGGTGATATAGTTGAATTTTGTATCTTAGTTACCTATTTTCATCATTGTGCCATTTACTTCCAGTAGACTAATTTCTTTCTGTTGCCATGATGTGTGGTTCTGCTCAGTATTCTTCTGGCTTTTATGTTGATTGCTTTATTTTTTTCATTTTTTTAAAATTGTGTATGCTGGGACAGGCCTCAAAGATGAAGATGTGCACTGGTGGGGCCACAAACATGGGTTTGTTTCAGGAGGTTTTCTTGGGACACAATCTCTTACTAGTAAATCCAGCCAATCAAAAGATTCTCAGCGTCTTGCTTTTAATAAGCGGAAAACGTTTGCTGAGGAAGATCAAGAAAACCTCTATAATCTTGTCCAGGTTGTTTCTCGTTTCATCATGCATGGTCTTGGGATAGATTAGCTTTCTAGGATGACAGCTTTATCTAAACTGGAACTGAAGAAATTCTTGAATTGTGCAGCTTGAGTTTTTGAGACTGTTGGGCTAGTTATACGTCATTTCAAAAAGATCTCTTAACTTAGTCTGGGCCTTACTTCTTGTGTTTTTGTGATATGGTTAGAACATTATTTCTATTATGCATATCAAGATATATGCATTGCCTATATCTGACAAATCATTCTTTTTGTTTTTTATCTTGAAAGGTGAAACAATACATTATATTGGTGTAAAGTTTATTCGACATTATTTATATTATATCAACAATAATTATGTTATTTTCTTATAATAATATAATATTAATATATTATATATTATATCTTACAATATTAATAATATTATTATATTTATATTATATTATATAATAATAGTATTGTTATATTATATGATATTATATTATATTATATATTATTATAAGGGATAATTACACAAAAGTACATTAACTTATTTGAGATTTTCAATTGAGTTGTTATACTATATTTGTTTTTCAATTAAGTTCTAATCCATGGAAGTTTTTTAATAAAGTACATTTTTAACGGTTGTTAACGATGACTTGGATCACTCGACTATCGTCGACAATGCCTTGTTTATATATATATATATTGAGTATATAAACTTTTAAAAGTTTTTCAATTGGATATGCGGATTCATAGAAGTTTTTTAATTAAGTATAGAGAATATGGGCCAAAGAATTATAGGGACTATCCATTGACACTCTTTTAACATCTACCTCTATGTAGCAGAGACAAATGGCTTTTGCGGAGTCACATAGCCTTTGAAAGAGAAAAATTTTTTTGTATTGAGAAATGTGTTAGTAACATATTAAAAAGTCTACAACATAAAAAAAGGCATGTACTTAAGGTATAATTTTTTTGTTAATTCATTTACTATTACTCGAGCAACTAGAAAGTCACAATGTTGCTGCTTAACCTTTCATGCTTATGATTTTTTTATGCATAAATAGATAATAATATTTTTTTCTTTAGGTTATTATGTATAGAATTTTATATATGAAAATTTTTGATTAATTGGTTTGTCATGCATTTACGAGAAATGCTAGCTAGACTTAAACAAATATACCTATTGAAAACTTTTATGAGTAGCTATACTCAATTGAAAAATTTTTATAGGTTGATATACTTAATCAAGAAAAAAGTATACTCAAGTTATCATTGATAGTTGTCATATGATCCATCAAGTCATCGTTGATGACCGTTAAAAATGTATTTGATTGAAAACTTACATGAGTTTGTATACTCAATTAAAAAAGAAAGTATAAAGAGTCAATTGAAAACCTCAAAGAAGTTCATGTACTCATGATGTAATTATCCCTTATTATAATATTATATATTATAATATTATATTTGTAGGATGCATTGAGTTATATTTGGCTAGAATAGATTAGCAATCCTGGGTTAGAGGTTTATATTCCAAATCCTCTTTAATATGGAATTTGGATTACAGATGGAATCAAAATCGAATTCTAATTCCTTCCAAATGAATGCTTCAAATTGGAATCAAAGACTCTAATTCCAATTTCAAAGGATCATTCCCATGAACCAAATGGCCCCTTCATGTATTTTTTTTGGTTGACCTCTTCAAATTTTGGAAACTTCCATCTCATCACAAAATTAAGGCTCTTGAATGAGGAAACTATTTTACAGTAACCTTGTCCACTACACTTGCAAAAGTTGCAATGTGAAATCCAACTACTACAGCACAGCTCTTCATTAATTGTTCACAACAATTGCCTTGCATTCTTGCATAGTCTCTGGATTTATATTATTAGATTCATTTTCAACTGACAAACCATGTCATTGGCTCGCAGATTTAGACACACCTTACCTTAAAGAACATTATGCCAAAGCCGTAAGTAGCTTAATAGCCTTTTGGTAGGCTTGATCAATAGTAGGACTAAAAAGAGAGAACCAACTCACTACTAATATTAGGACCATTCATATAACATGCAAAATAATGTTAGCCATTATCCTCCATGTTACTTTTCATTGTCCCTTTATTCAAGTGTCTAATTTTCTCTATTGATAGATTACTCATTTCAAGTCGGAGTGATCACTAAAATGCCTGTGCCTTAAAGGGAGCTAACATATTTTTCTCATGTCCCAAGACTGAGTTAACCTCATCATGTAATGCTTCCTACGTTGAAAAGGAATTCCATACTTTCATACTCCTGTAATTCCACTTATATTGATAGCCACAGTAAACAACCAATTGACAAAACCATCATTGCTTTTCCAAGAAAAGTCTATTAAAATTAGGCAAGCATTCTTTTGAGAGATTTTTCATAGGTGCCCAGTAATGATTTACAGAATGCCAATCATGAGTGGTGATCTTCCACATTAGTGCTGCTAAGAAGTTTTGGCATCCGGTTTGCCATTTTCAGGATAAAGCTACATCAGGAAAGCAGGGGCTTGGCATCAAGGATCAGCCCAGGAAGATTTCTGGTACCCACTGGAAGGGGAAAAAGATGTCATTTGGTGACAGTGATGATGAAAATTCTGTTGATTCCAGTGGTTTGACAAAACGTAAGCGAAGTGAAGAAGTGGAAGAGGGAGTTGATGTTGAACCAAAGATTAAGCTTAAAAAGTTGTGCAAACAGCTTCTACGCCAGGTCAAAGTGTTAAAGATCGTAAGTTTTGTAGGTGCATGTTTGCATATTACACAGCTGACATGAGTTGTTTCAGGCTCCTTCTCAGTCGCTGAAATTGAAGCAGCTTAAAGTACTCATTGAGGCGCATTCTGGATCTCTCTTCTCCAACTTTTCTTCAAAGCATGATACTCTTTCATACTTGAAGAAAAAGGTATCACCATGAATAATTTATCATGTTCTTTGATATATGGTTTAATGCTATAGGGAAATGTGTTTCTTAATTTTACTCCATGTGATCTCTAACTTGAAATGACATAACTTTTAATGCTCTTTAAATTAGAATTGTGACCTAAATAACCAAGTTGTAAAACCATAAGAAAATAACTGAGAGATTTGAGATTGTCTAATGGAGATGTGAGACTAATAAAGCTTTTGCTTCTAATGGCTGTTGGTGATAAAAGCAAATTAGGCCCAAAACTCTAGATTTAAGTGCTGATTGTCATGGTTCAACAAGCACAATGCATACCATGCCAGTTTCTTACTGGTGGTGGCATGTGGTACTAGCATGGCATGGTGCAGGACTAGTGCATGTCACGCATGCCAAGCATTGACACTGCTCAGCATGATGTGGTTACATATTGTGCCAATGCCAGGTCAATGCCCCTCTGGTGCACTATACACCTTGTCCAAAACTACTCCCTAGAATACAGAATCGTATATTACTTATTTTTGTCTCAAGTTTTGGTTGCTTAAAGCTATTTAAATAAAATTGCCAAAAATTGAGGTAAGATTTTGAGATATTAAAATTACTGCTTGCTAGATCCATGCTAATGGGTATGGCATGCATTTGTGTGCACAAAAAATTATCTTGGTTAAATATTGGTTCTCTTTTGGTGTTCCCATTTTGGTTAAATATAACAAGTGGTGCTGGCATAAACAAATTTTGAATTTTTAAAGTGATTTAACCACTTTCAAATTTCAACCAATGTAATCTTAACACCTTGCAAAAGTGCCAAGTGTCAACTTGTCTCCAAGTTTTTGACACGTGAACTTTCAAAATAAAATTCAACCCGACCATTCGAGGTACTTCTTGACAATTGGAGGAAACCACAGGCAACTAACAAGCACTATTATCTGGGTATCCTTCTTAATTTGATCCTATTTGATTTTTGCATGCAAATTAGTGGTTTAGTTGTTTATGATATAAATATGATACTGATCTATCTGAAGCCATCATCATAGGGAACAAGAGTCTTTGATTGCAACCATTTTGATTGTGCATTAGACATTAGTCTTGCTAAGTGGTTATTTAATTGCATGCGAAGAGGTAGACCAGTTTGGTTGCCTAGAACTCATTTGTGAGGTTTCAAGTGAGTTATAAACAAGGGGACAAAAATTCAAAATTTTTTGAAGCAAAGTTTACCATAAAAGCCATTGCAACTTTGAGTTACAGGTAGAGTGGATTACCTTTTCTACCCTACATGATCAAGATGATATCTTCTTTTATGCGTGCTTAGGGCTACACAACCCTCCTCCTTTGGTGAGTCCTCCCAAGGGTGAGCAATGGGTTAGGGTAACCCAAGAACTAATACCAATCCGATCTGATCAATGTTGTCAAAGGTAGGCCTTAGGCATATGCCTAAGACACATGGTTTAAGGCATCAAGGGTTAGATACTTCTTATATCTTAAGATACAAGGCGTGCTTAAGGCGGATTAGGCGCTTCTTATATCTTAGGTGAGGTGCCTTTATCTTAGCACACATAAGATGAAAAAACATATGCTTTTAATCTGATTTGAAACGCAAGAAAGGTGTACCTTTCTTGTAAACTATATTTATAATATTTTTTTGAATCTATTATATTTATTAGACTATGTTGACTTTATGATGTACTATTTCATACATAATTATTTTTTTACCTCATAAAAAAGCTAAAAATTGAAAGATAAAGATGTAGAACATAAAAAATTATGCTATTATTTGAGAAAAAGGAGAAAAAATATTAAGGAACTATAAATTTCAGTTGAGAAAGAGGAGACTTTTCATTGAGCTAATAAGCTAAATATATTATTATTATGATTTTTTAAATCTTTTTTTTATTGTGTTATAAGTCTTGCTTATATAAATTATTTTATTTATTTTAAAAATATGCGCCTTGCTTTGTTCAGGCGCGCGCCTATGCTTTGAGTCTTGTACATAGGTTCTAAAAGCCCTTTGTACTTAGATGCGCCTAGCGCCTTTAACAACATTGGATCTAATAGAGTCAGGTTGGTTCTGTTTTGAGTGTTAATAGGGCTGGTTTTAAGTCCCAAATCCTAAAACCATCCCCCATTGGGTTGGTTTTTGATTTCGAGGTTTGGTTCCTAGAGTTTTGACCCAAGAACCGACTATCTTTTCTTTTTTTAAGAGGAATTAAAAAAAAAAATTAAGGTGTTTTCATAAATCAAACTTGAGACATTAAGTATAACTCTATAAGTTGTCTACCATTTCTATTAAAAACCTTATATCAACAAATAGTATGTATATCCTTTTTATTAAATATAATTAAGAAAAAAAATTCTAGCAAGAATTCAGACATGCGTTAAACAAAAAATTCTATCCTCGAATTTTAGAACCGATTTGATTGGGTCGGTTCTGGGTTAGTTCCAAAATATGATTGGATCAATATTTGATCTAAAATTCTGGAACTGATTCTAAATGGGTTGGTTTTAGGTTCTAGTCTAGAATTGTCCCACCTTGACTTATGCTCTCACCCCTAGTCCCCCATCCTTAGTGATCCCATCCTCTTCCGTCTCTCTCATTCTTCCTCTCCACCGTCTGTCACCATTCTCTTTTCCCCTGCTACCAATCACATCCTTCCTCCCTCTCTCTTTTCCCCCCCCTCCCCCACCGCGGCCACTTTCACAACCCACTCCCCACCATCATTGTCTTCCTCCTTTCTTCCACTGTTGGATCCATCATCAATTGCCCACCACATTCTTCTCTTCTACCTTTCTCTGTCTCCACCATCCTCTTCCCTCCACTAGCCACCTGTCTATGTTTTTTTTTTCTCTATGGTTCCATGCACATGTAATTGTGTTATTTCATTTCAATGCAAAAGTCATGTTAAAATTTTGTTTATGTTGTTTAAGGAGCAAATCATTATTGCCAAGGATATATTTTTCAGAGAGATAACCATGTGTTGCTATTAAGAAATTGTATTTTTTTTCCAAACATTACTTGACATTCTTTTCTTTGGGCGCAGTTAGAAGGCAGCAGGACATTCCATGTGGAGGGTAAAAAAGTAAGTCTCACCTCATGAAAGAGAGAAATTTTGTTATTATGATTCATCATTCGAGAACTATGTATGTGATTGATTTATTTATTTTTATCAAGGATATAATATGTAGTAGTCTCTTCGTGAGAGACAAAAAATTTTGTTAGTAGCAAGAAAATGTGTGGCAAAATTCATAAACCTTATTCCTATTTGAGATCAACCATATTTGAGATAAACCATATGATTGTTAGTATTTAGTATTTATTCTATGAAGTTAAAATGGGAGACGATTCTTCATGGAAGAAATGAAAATTTTACCAGTGAATATGTGAAGCTTCTGCAATCATTGGTTAACCTTTGATTTTATTTGAGATGATATGCTTGGGGCTATGTTCAAGACAGGCTCCAATTGTCAGCTCTGAAATAGTGTTGTTGTGACCCTCTCTAACAGGAACTTGCTGCTTTGGCTGACATCAGTAGATTACGCGGAATGTTTCTGGTATAGTTTAAACAATGACATTGTTATTATTCCTGTAACAGACTCCAGAGTGAAGCTTCCCTAATGGCTGTCTGATGTTGTGTGTGGATCTTTTCTGTGGGAAATTTTATGGGACAAACACATTGTTATGGGCATGTCAGCAGGTGTTCCATCAGCTCTGGAAGTGACTATTAGTGATGATTGGCAAGCACTTCAGTAGGTGTGCGAAACGTTTGTTTGGGGCGGTGGTCTTGAGAAAACAACATCAATATCCAAAGAAAATGAGGGAATTGGAGGAGCTTCAGAACCAGTTGTCCCAGTTTTGGGGTGAAAGGTAAAACACCTCTTATTGGAATGAGTTATATCCAAATTTTTAGGAGAAATGATTGGCAACACCGATCTTTCAGGACCCTTAGGCAAAATTACTGTTTGGATTCTTTAGTCTTCTCAATTTGAGGATAATGTCCAGAGATTGGGAACATTCCAGCAATCAATTAAAATCTGGATGCTCGAACTTCCTAATGATATAGGAACACGCTTTTATCTCCTTGCTAGAGGTACTTTGTTGTTTCGGAGAGGTGAAAAAGCAGGGGCTTCCTCCAAGTTCTTGTGCCTCTTGGATTCAGAATTTTAGCAGGTTTTAGAGATCTAGGCCTTTTCTCATGAGATCCGGGACCTTTGATTTGTTGCAAGTATGTGGTCATTATTTCTATTGTAATCTTTGATGTGCTGATCACACGTGGAAAATCTCCTTGTTCTTCGTCTATACTATTAAAAAAAAAAAAAATTCAAAAAAGAGAACTTGCAGGGATTAGTCACTAGCTGTCTAAGCCAAGCATCCGCAACAGAATCAAAGCTCTATTTTGCCCAAATTCCTTGTTAAGAAGACCCGCATCAGAGCTGTCATTTTGTGTTAATATATTTCTAATACCGAATACCAGTCCTCTTGCTGGTTTAAACCATTCTGGAACCTAGAAGCTGCTGACCACCTGTTACATAACAAATGGTAAAAGGGCCATAATAACAAAACCCGCTGTGAGTTGCAATTCTATTGCAGGAGAGACCACAGCATAGCACAACGATAGCATAAATACCATAATTTCATTCCAAAATGAATGCAAGAATGGACTTTCCTAATTCATAGACAGAATCCTGGCGTCATAATCCAATGAGTCTCAATATACACCAATATTGAGCTTCAACAGACGTAACCTGCAATCTTTCTCAAGGGCCTAGGTATTTTACTAGAGGTTCATCACTTACGACAAAGAAATTTTGATTTCCCTCCGATCAAAAGGACCATAAAACCTCAAATCAATAATGTGCCACATATCACAAGTGGTCCCAATTATAATGTGCCATATATCACAAGTAGTTCCAATTGGGACCACATATCACAAGTAGTTCCAATTGGGACCACGGTCGCAATAGTGTATGACAAGTAGATGCAATTGGAACATGCTCCAGAGCTCATATGACGCAAGCCACAGGCAACACCAGCTCCTCTCATCCCAAACCTGCTATTCCTACCATCTATTCCTACCATTGAAGATGAGCAATGTTTTCATCCATTGGGTTGGCCCTTTGAAATCGGAATCAGTTGAAATCACAATCAAAACCACTAATTCTGATTCTAAATATCTATTTGGACTGAACTATAATCCTCCCAACCCTTTCTCTTTCTCTTCTCATCCGATACCCCCCTTATGCTCTACAATCACAATGAGTACAAACATAATTTTATTGGCATCACAGGGGACATGCTAATATGTCAGATTGCACTATGTTGCAAAAAGATAGAATAATTACTTATTGATCATTCATAATATTGCTTAAAAAATTTCTCAGCTTGAAAAACTCAGAACAATAGAGCACAGTACTTGTTGCATTATAGCCGCCCAAAGTATGCAAGCATAAAATAATTATAAGGCTCCAAAAAACCCTACATAGTGATTCTGTAGCTTAGCACAACATTGCTCTCTACTTCAATCCAGAATGCACAGTTTGATGCTATATAGTTAAGACAAAAATGGTTATGTAAATTACTTCTTTGTAAGATTGATGTTTCAAATAGCAAAAGGAAGAGATTAAAAATTTAGCTTGAAAAGGCAATACATAAGCTTCCAAATTTCCAAGGCATCATCCACTCAAATTTTTAATACAAACAATTTTAAATCGCATCATTACTGGTGAAGGCATCATGGCTATTCCATACCACAATTTGGCTTCAACAAGATGTGGATGTCATGGGATTAAGCTATAACAGCATACATTAACCAAGTCTCTTGTCTTGAATTCCAAGAGGGTAAAGAAGCCTGGGTCCCAAACAATGGAATTTTTCAGAACCAAGCATACCTCTTGATGTTAAGTATGAAACCAAATCCACATCACAAGCTGACAAAGAACCATAAGAGTAAGTTTGACTGTTCCCAGATCTAAAAAGAGAGGGAAAAAAAAAAAGAAAGTGTATACCAAAGAATGTCAAACCAAATTTTAAAAATTCATTTATATTCTGACTAGTCAAATAGCCAAAAGATTGAATTTTTCAAAAATTCAAGTCTTTTGAGGCCTTTTCCAAGTCATCGCAAATCCTATAAGGGGCTATTTGGCATGAAATAATCTTTCTAACATCACCGGTGACCTTGGGACGGTGATAAAATCACCCTATTCCCATTTTGGCAGTGATCTATGATCACTATGGGATCAAGATCATTGCTCAAGGGGATGGGAATGCTAAATCACTTTGGTAATAGTGATTTGCACTTTAAAAAAAAAATAAGGACAATTTTGCCCTAATATTTATCAATCTCTCGCCCTCTATATTATAATAATATAATATAATATATAAACATTATACAATAATATATTATTATAATATATATATTATATTATCATTAATATTATATTAATATTATTATATATGATAATGTTAATAATCGAATTATTTTAACATTATTATATTAAAATGTAACGAATATTATATTATTATAATATTTCATTATAATATTTATAATTAATATAATATATAATGATATTAATTATTATAATATATTATGAAAATAAGTTTTCAAGGCTGATATTGGTATTGTATATATGGTGATCTTTCATTTTCATGGTATACTAAACATAGTAACCTGTCATCACTAGTGATCCTTGATTATTGAAATATCTCATACCAAACAAGCTGATGTTAGATCACCAAGGAATATCATCATGGTGATTAACCAAACGGCTCTATTAGATACCTTCGCATGCAATCCATTAGAACTATTTTTTTTAGTAGTAAGAGTATACAACAAAGCCAAGGTCCCAGTTTATGGTAAACCCATGCAAAATCAGGACAATGTTAGGTTGATCAACCACCTGACATTGAAATCTATCCCAACTTATTGGAGGTTGAATCTCAAACTTGAATCTGATATAATTATATTGAGAGCATCATAGACCTGGTTTAACCTGTTTGTTTTATAATTGACACAGAAAGTGGCAAGGAAAGACTGGTGCTTGATTGTAGATGATAGGAAATAATATATTTTATTTTACAGTCTCAACCTATATATGATTTAAGCCAAAGAAAATTTAAAACCTGCCGTTGTACATAAATTAAGTTCAAATTCTGTCTAATTTGACTCTCCATCAGGCTCTTCAAGCCACCAAGCATTAATAATATAAGTAAACAGATTCAACCAAAGCACAGGCTGAAAATAATCCAAACAATTGTAGCAATAAGCGAAACAACAGACATAATGTAAACATATAATGATGCACGTTATCAATGCTGAATTAAATTGGTATATTTTCGGGAAAAAAGGGATTAAATTCATAGCTGCACTGCTTGTCATTTGCTTTGAAATATCTTTTCATCATAGTGCTTTTGAATTGCAATTGTCAATTTATTGAGGAGCCAGGAGGTGGCAAAGAATAAAGCCCAAGGTGGCTTCAGGGCAGCAACTCAACATTTGAGCAGCATTTGAACTGTTCAACTCATAAAGTAAACTAGTGAAAAACAACATTAGGCTGATCACATTATAGAGCAAGTCTCATGAGACAATCAATATATCAACCATTTTTCATCAGCATGACATTAGCAGAATTCACCAAAAATAATACTTCAACATCTTTTATGAGCCCAGCCGGTGTCATCCTGACAGAAAAAAATGCATGACCCATCATTTAACCCATAAGACTTTTACTAGAAAATGACCCAACAAGCATTTTCCATCAATGAAAGTAAGGAAAACAAAAGCTAATATTTACTTGAACTACAAAGTTGCCTGGAAAACGATTGTTTTTAACTATGTCCCAATTTGTTAATTTCCTCTCAAAAATAAGCTATCTTAGAAAAGAGCAATTCCCATGGACAGAAGAAAAATTCATCCCTTTATTTCTTTTTCCAAATTTCTTATTAGAACCACAAAAAAAAAAAAAAAAAAAAAAAAAAATATCTTTCACTTTTTCAACAACCAAACAAAAACATGTTATTTCATTTTCAATAAGATTCGAAATTTATAAAAAGAAAAGACAATTTGCTCTTCAGCTGCATAAGTTTAAATCACCTAACAGATAAATAGCAGACATTTGGCACTCTAGGTTCCGTAAGTAAATGCTCTTTTTGCCCAAAATTTCTTTGTTACGAATTCACAAACTAGTCGATCTTATTCACACCATGATCCAGAAGTAGCTTCCATATGAGTTTAGGCTTTGAAGCCAACCAAAAAGATACTAATGAGAAAAATAATAGGAGTTTGATCACTTTTTTCTTTTCCTTGTCTGGGATCAGATATTTGTATTGAGGTATCAGTCACGGTATATTCAGAAACACGGACCAATAAATTTTCATCATCATCTCCCACAAGTTAAACCCTTTAATAGATGACCAGAAATATATAAAAGAAACGATGATAAAAATAAAATATGGATAAAAGAGGATGAGATCAGATCGAGTGAAACACAGTAAGGGATCATCGGAGACTTAAATCCTAAGAATCATGGAACAGAATATTGCTTCATATTGTTGCAGTTAACTCATCGCTTGATCCCTACTGTAAAAGATAAGGAATAAACTATTCGATTTCAAAAAAAAGCAAGTAAAAGTACAAATCGAGAGGAGAAGGAGACGGGGGGTGGGAAGGGAAGAGGGGAACGAAACCAGGGCAACGGCCTACATCGGAAGAGATGTTCGACGACGCAGGGAAGGAATTGGAGGCCGGCAGGTTGCAAGCGGCGGCCCTTTGTGCCCAATTTCTAGCACATCCCATTTAAACCCTAACCCTAGGCGCCAGTCGATCGCCGCAGTTGGGAAAGATAAATTGTCGCCGGCCAACGTGGCCACCAGAGGTGCCATATCTCTGGGTGGGCATGGGCTGGACGGCCGGTGCCCAGTACTCGGCTTATAATGATGGGGTCGGCAGTCGGCTCTGGTATTTTTTTTAAAGGTCATTTATATTTTGACTATGGTCTGAGCTTTAAAAAATAAGCCTTGCCCAATCTAAGAATATATATATATATATATATATATATATATATATATATATATATAGAGAGAGAGAGAGAGAGAAAAAAGATAGCTAAATTTTATTACACTCTTATATATAGTTAAATTTAAATTTAATCATCTTTTCTATCCTTAAATCTATATATATTTCAAAGCCAAAGCATTATTCATTAACCATCATTATAAGCTTTATTTTTTAAAATTTTAATGAAATAAATAAAAACTTGTCAAAAATAAACAAAAACAGAATGAAAGTTAAACACTAACTGTTTTGAAATTGATGATTAACACTTATTTCACAAAATAAGTATCAATAGAATAAAAACTAATTTGAACCAATAAACACTTAATTTGATTTAATTTGAATGATAAATAGAAATATTATATAAATAAAAAAAAAGTTATTAGACTAAGACATATGGAGATTGAGCACGTAGTATTTTATAAAGAGTATGCTGCGCAAATAAATAAATAAGGCAGGCTCGAGATCAATTAGGCTTTAGAATGTTTGGGCCAAGCAAGCCTTATGTTGAAACGTGAGCTCAGGTCTTCAAGTTATGGGGACTGATCTGGTCAATGGCCAATATTAGACGGTGGCACCAATCCACTTTAAGTTTATAAGTTCTCTGCTTCTATATTTCTTTTATTTTTTATTTCTATGGAAAGAGGGGTGATGTGCCTTCATCCGTGGGCATCTATCTAGTGCATGTCCTTGGCTGCCTACCGGCCACCCATGGTCTTTTAAGACATTGGATTCTCATTGGTTCACACTCTTTTCTAAGATTCCATTTAAAGCCTAGTTATACGTACTACTTACCTAAGAAATATTTGTGGGTTTATTGTTTTCAATTCCGTATTGCTCGAAAGAGACTCTCGCCGGTCAATAAAGAAAATGATCGATAAAATTTTTTGGTTTTAAATTATAGAAAGGAGCGAACAGAGTTTCAGCAGAACGCTCTCCGGTCAATATCTTTTCTTCCTTTTTCTTCTTCTTTTATGCATCCGTATGCATTTACTTCATCACAAATTCTATTATATTGCAGTAGCAATTAGGGAGATTCAGTTGCACTGCTCGCTTAACCATCAAACCACTGCTTGTTAGACGTTAGCCATAGCTCGAGGTCAAGCTTACTTCAAAGGGAACTTCAATACCTAGGAGAAATGAGTTATTAAAACATTATTTTCCTCGTGAAACCTCCAATTTTGAAGAGCTAGAAGCACACAGAAGCTCTGCTATTAGATGAGGTTGGACAGGAGGAATGAGTCGGAGGAAAAGAAAGCGAAGCCAACAGCCACACCCTGTCACAGCTTCAACTCTTGTGTATGGTCGGTCAATCCGGTAATGAAGCACAACCTATAGGTAAATCATCAGCAGGGAATGGGCACGGCGCCGCACAAGCGCCTTGATCTCGGAGCGAACCACAAGGAGTAGGCGTGACGGCGCTCGAAACCCCTTCAACATCAGTGCAGTTCCAGTCCAGCTTCTTCGACTTCACAACTTCTATGGTCACGTTAGACAAGCATATCCCAGTGAAGGGAGCCTTCGGAATGCCCTCCAACTTTCCAGCTATGGTGACATTCTCAGCGACCACATCGCTGTAACTGATGCTCTGGATAACTGGGATTGCGTTGGGGTTATACATGTCATCAGGGTGCTGCCCATAGTTGCCTGTCATCCAGAAGACATACTTCATGGTGTGCAGGGTCATCCTTCTCACAAAAATGTCCTTAACGTACCCTCCCCTTCCGACGGCCGTCTTGACTCTGACCCCAGATTCGGTGTTGATGGCTGTGATGTCCTCGGCCCTGACGTCTTGGATTCCACCAGACATCTCGCTTCCGAGGGCAATGGTGGCGCTGGAGGGGGAAATGCAGGTGAGCCTTCTGATGATAACATGTTGGGTCGGCATGTTGAAGGCAATTCCATACTCATCCCAACCACTTTTAATGGCGATGCAATCATCACCAGAGACTATGAAGCAGTCCTCGATGCGGACATAGGAGGAGGAGTCTGTGAGGACAGGAAGCACCAGAACTTTAGATCAAAATTTTGGAGAATTATTGCATGTTATCTCTGAATTTCCTCGGTAAAAATTAGAGAGGAAATGAAATTCTTTGCGATGGTTGTGAATAGCCGGCTATGATTACACTTTTAAGAGTGATTCTTTAATACATACAGCAAGAATGGATCGCAAGATGGGCTTAACCCATTATGATTATGCTTGTAAATATCAGGACACTTGAAAACAAAGAGATGCATTTTTTTTTTTTAGTTCTTGAGATGAGTTCAAAGGGGTCTGGTGTAATGGATGACAGGAAGTATGCAATCGATAATTGTTGAACAGAGTGCTGACATAGAGTTCTTATTTTCTCATTAATGTGATTATCTTTGTTTTCAAGTAAGAAGCACATCCTACTATGCAGACAAGAGAGGATAGAATCAAACAATATATACAAACTAGCATCATCTCATATTTCCAGCTAGCATTTTGATGGTCTGTATGTAAAACTTTATGCAAATAAATTTTCTAGAAGCAACAGAAGTACCTGGATTAATCCCATCGGTATTTGGAGAATCAATCGGTGCAAGAATTGTGACATTTGACACATGAACATGGCTGCACAGTTCAATTACTTCAGTCAGTATTTAACTCCGAACACAATCAAATTAAATCTTTATACACTGTGAGTTGCGACTTGTGATGGATGGCAAGTAGATTCTTTAGTGTTATTACTCTAGTGAGATGATCAAACCTGCTGTAAACTGGATGGAGGTTCCATGCGGGAGAGTCTTTGAATGTAAGGTTGGAAATAAAGATGTGGTCTGAATACATTATTTCAAGCAGGTAACCACGAGTGTATTGGAGCTCATTAGCCTTGAACTTATCCCACCAGAGCTTCCCCTGCCCATTGATCGTTCCATTCTCCCCTGAAACATATTAGCCGGCACAAATAGAACAAGGATTTATGTTAGTAGGAAGGATCAATCTTTGTCCAAGCCAACAAACACCATGGTGTAGACACCTTAAACTAGTTCTAGCCACCAAATTTTATTGACCAACATTTCTGGACTAATATGGCCAGCTAGATTCAAATTCATCATTTTATTTTGCATGAATGATGGACAAGATTATGACACAACAAAAAATAAAAAAAAATGCAGTAACATGGAAATTCATAATTTGCAGAGGCCTTGATAAGAATTCTTGCAAATTGTCATACCTGTGATGATAACATCAGTGAGGTTAGATCCCATGATGAAGTTGCTGTATCTACCACCAGGTAGGTCCCTTCCTCTACCATAAGATGGCAAGGGATCAATAATTGGCCATTCAGCCATGTCCTGCAACACCAGACAGTACGAGATGCCATAAGCTTTACCATGCATATAGAGTCATGACAAGGACTCATAACTACAAAAAAAAATATAAATATTAATAACCAGAAGCACTGACTCTAATTTTTAATTAGTACTAGGTTTTAAATCTGCATAATATATCAATTGACTTATCCCTAGAAACTTTTAGTTTTTTATTCTTTATTGGCTGTGCTTTAAATTTGAAAAGATACTAAGATGGTTTAAACAACTCTTCTATGTAATTTAATATTATACACTATCTGCTATAAATTTTTTATTCGTAATAGGAACACATATAGAAATATGAAAAAAATAATACTAAAGGAAAATCTAAAATAACTTACTATGACTTTTTGGCAAAATATTTTTTTTTTAAAGAAAAGGACATGTATTTATTCTCATATTAATTATATACTTAAAAGATTTTGAATATTTATATAAGATCAAGTAATTGATAAATTTTCTTCTGATTAGTCCTCTTAAATGATTGAAAATCATTGTAAATGATATTAGAATGGATTTGTTTCATAGCTTACATGGACTATCTCAAATTTTAGCGCTTTTGAGTAACCTTAAATTGATCGTATATGGCATCATTTTTTTTTGGAATATACTAGGCATGAGATTTATGTGTGACAGGTATACAAACTATGTCTTTAAAAATCATAAATATTTTTATTCATTTTTAATTAAAAAATCGGTAATGATAAGGAGGAAAAAACGCAATCTTTCTACTTTATCAGGCAGTTTATGAGCTGTAATTGGCCCTTAAAAATCTATACATCTATCAATTAAAAAAATATTAAATCTATATCCATTACATTGTGCATATACTAAGCACCACAAAGCAGGCTCCTTCCAAGAGTCTAATGAAGTCTCACCAATGACACGGTTCGTCCCGTGGCGTGAAAGTTTCTATCTATCCTAACGATTACTTGTGCGTGACTACTAACGCTTCCGACAGTAAAGACTAGAGAGCAGCTTGTCGGCTCTGAGACACAATCAATCCACGGAGAATTTAACGCGTCGGCGAGTCAAAACCGTCGAGGTTTCATATTCCGAGCTTGCGATGACTTCAAACTGAAGAAACGGACGGTCAATGTTTACACCATGACTGACGACTATAGCGCCGCTTATATTTGAATAAAATGACTTCTTTTAATTAAAAAAAAAAAGAAGTCCAAATAGAGATACTGGACGAGACGCAGGCTTCCACTTCGCTGCTGTGGAAAGCCGGCATCGCGTGCCCTAACTACTGCACGCTCTTTAGTGGACCACCATTATCTCTGAAGTGGTCCGAGGCCACGCACAAACTGGAAGACAGACAGACGACACCTACTTACCTACCGTCTGCCATCCGTTCGAGATAACAATTTCCAAATCAAACTTATATTTCTTCAGAGAGACAGCCACCATTGACCACAAACTGGGAGAGAGGGAGAGAGAGAGGAGAGGCTAATTGAGGCATGCTCATTTGAGCATGTCATCAATAAATCATCGACCATTCAAGATGTGAAAAATTTCCAGCTATCCAACGGCCGTGATATGCCCATCGAAATTCGATGCTCTAAAATTGGAAAGATATGATCTCCACCATCCATTCAATCCGTTTTGTCCGTGAGTTTGATTAGATTAGTACCGCCCGTAAAAGTAACCGCAGCCGCTTTCAATAGTATAAAACTAATCTTCGCATGGGAACGAGACTTGGAGGGAGGGAGAGAGAGAGAGAGAGAAAGCAAACCCGTGATCGTAAAACGACACCAAGACGAAGAGGGAAAGAAGGTGGTTAGGATGTTGACGCATGGGAACGAGACTTGGGAGAGAGAAAGCAAACCGGCGATCCGTAAAACGACACCAAGACGAAGAGAGAAAGGAGGGGGTGAGACGATGACCGTACCTGGGAGGCCAGGATTTCGGCGCCGTGGTGGAGGAAGAGGGTGAAGTGGCTGGTGAGATTAAAAGGTCCGGTGAGCCACTTGCCGGGGGGAACGACGAGCGCCACCCCGCCGATGCCGGCATAATGGCTGAGGTTGGCGATGGCCGCCGCGAAGGCCAGGGTGTTGGAGGTGACCCCGTCACCCACCGCCCCGAAATCCGTCAGGGTCGCCAAGTAGGCCCGGCCGCCGGCGCCACACGCCGTAGCCCCCCCGGGCCAGCCTCCTCCGCCGCCGCCGCCGCCGCTCCGGCTGTGGTGGCCGTGGTGCCTCAACCTCGTACACTCCACCGCCCCCAGGAGTCCCGCCACCGCCACCACCATCCATAAAATCGTCAGCTTTAAGACCTGTATGAAGATTAGGAGAAGGAATTAGACAAAGAAGGGAAATAATTCGTTGTTTTATGATGGGGGAAAAATCTTTTGAAATGTTTGTGCGAGGAAGGGAGGAGAGGAGGGGGTTACGTAGAGATTTCTTGAGGTATTTCTTCCGAGCAACGCCATTGTTGGTGTTGAAGCAAGGAAAGCAATGACCGTCCCGAAAGAGACCAAGGGGAGGAGGATTTGGACACTCTTTTATAGAAGAAAATTGGCCGGAAAAGTCGCCCTTGTTTTGGGTTTTTAGGAACTACAAATTTGCCCCTCTTTTGCTTTGCTTATAATGGAAGAAATGAAACAAAACGCTGGCTGGATAATCTCTGTCCGTTCCTCCATGGAATAGATTCCAAAGAGATCTCTGGAGGATAACTTTGTGTAGGTGAAGAGTTTGAGAGGGATGTCATTATTATTAGTCACCTTTCTCATTATGTAGTGGATTGAAGATATGGGTCATTTTGGTTCACTAAGAGGACATAATCCATCATGGGCGGCCTTTACATTATGCTTAGTGATAGGTTTGGCAACTTCATTTGATGCTTTTTAATAAACCTTACTACTTATTCATTCACATGGATCTATAAATATTTATATCTAATATATTCATAGAAATTACGAGACCTTAGTTCAAGGCCATTGAATCTTTTGCCACACGAAATAAGTGAAAGATAATAACCTTCGTTTATTACACTCTTATTTTCTGCATGACAAAAAATTATTTGCTTGCATCCATTAAAGCTATTCTTTTGGGTTTCAAAGCTATAGCAAGTCTAAGGGTTAACTGTAATAAAAGTTTAATAATTGGCCTTAATATCTGTGACGCTGATCAAGAAAAATTTGCTTTCTTTCTTAATTGTAAAAGAAGGTTCTTGCTTTTTATTTATCTTAGTCAATCTTAAGTGGCGTAAAACTTTCAAAAGAGGCTTCGATCCCCTTTCCTAACAAATTTCAATCTTAATTAGTCATTTGAAAAGGAAATACTTATCTTTCGAAGGCGAATTAACCTTTATCAATGCTATTCTCTCTGTCTACCTTTTTATTATATGTCTGTTTTTTCATTGCTAAAATGCATTCGAAAGAGCTTTCCTTTGATAAGGTAAAGAATTAAGGAAGGAGACCTTAGTGTCAAAGATCTAAAAATTTTCAATAAAGCTTTGTTGGCAAAGTGGGTTTGAAAAGCCATCTCCTCTTAGTACTCGGGCCTTTGAAAAGACTTTATAAAGATTGCTTATTACTCTAAGAAAAAATTTGCTATCACGATAACAAAAAACCCTAACTTCTGTCTCACCGGCCTAGAAAGGTATTACCCATAACCTCAGTGACTTCTGAAATTGCATGTTTTTTAGACTGAGAAATAGATCTTCTATTAAATTTTAGAAGGATCCGTGAATTAGTGACATTCCTTCTCTTCTCTTTTTTTTTTGAGCTGTGCCAATCTTGCTTCAAGACCAATACTTTTATATTAACCTTCTGGAGAAAAAGACTATGGAAAGAGAATGTTAAATTTTTTAGATTTTTCTCAAGATTGCAAAATGATTACTGATCAAGTTGAATCTATCCTTGACATAGTAAGACCTTCAAAGGAAGAAGACATCCATCTTTGGAAACTAGCAAGATAGAATACTACACAATAAAATCCTTCTACAAATTTCTCATCAAAGATGGCATCTTTTGGCCATAATATAAAGTTATCTGAAAAGATCAAGATTTTTGCTTGATTAGCTCTTCGAGACCATCTTCAGATAGGGAATTGATTTATCAAGAAAGGTTGGATAATTGGTTCAGAATGCCCAATGTGTGGTGTCATGCCTAAGACCCTTTCCAATTTGCTCCTATTCAATGTCCTAGAGCCTTTGGTTCTAGCTGCTAACCTGCCTTCGCATTTTCTTTCTGCCTTTAACCCTTCATTACATATAGTCCTTTTGAAAAAGAAGATCTTTCTCTACTATCATGAAAGCGACTTAAGATCAGTTTGCTCCACCTTTTAGTGGAATATTTAGAAGGAAATAAATTTAAGAATCTTATTCACATAACTTTTCTCTGTAAATGCTATCATTTATAAAATTTTTCACACCTTTAACTCTTGAAAATATCTCGACCCAAATGACAGAGGGAAGTTCATCTTTTCTTGAGAAACCTTCTTCTTTCCCAATCTTCCTCTATCATGTAACTATACCTCTGTATTTTCTTTTACCTTGTTAAGTATTTCTCATTAATAAAAATGGGGGGAGACTTCCCCCTACTGCCAAGAAGAACAAAATGAAACCTCATTTCTTAAATGTCATTATCCTCAAATTACTTGTGGATCTAAATATGGCACCCGATTCAACCATCTCACATGTCTAGCTGTTCGTAATTCACTCCAAAATCCTCAATACCAGACCTATAAATGATAAGTACGAGCCATATTTACTCCAGTGCTAGTAAAGATTGGGCCATTTTAATTCAACCATTATGAACAAAAGTCTTTATTATATCCTGGCAACGTAGATATTCTTCTATAAGAAAATGTCATATCATCGTAGAATATCACCACCAATTTCTTGAGAGTTTAAAATTACAAAAGATGCCCAAAATGGCGTTCCTTTCACGAGTTTTACACCTTAATTTAAAAGCAGCTCTGAGAATACTGCTAAGAATTGTACCAAAGAAATTTCTTTTTTTAGCATGAGCAAGAACAAATTAAATTCATTAATTTGGTAGGTAAGA
Source organism: Metroxylon sagu (assembly GCA_017589505.3). Taxonomy (NCBI): domain Eukaryota; kingdom Viridiplantae; phylum Streptophyta; class Magnoliopsida; order Arecales; family Arecaceae; genus Metroxylon; species Metroxylon sagu. Next base: position 124,530 of record JACVBY030000332.1, read on the forward strand.
AACAACACTATCTATAATCTCACCCGATCACAAACTCTCTCTTCAAGATTTAAATTTATTTTTGACTTTCTAAATTTTATTCACAATCATACCAATCTTTTTTAATTTTATTCAAAATAATTTTATCTTTATAATTTTTAAAACAGATAATATCATCTTTTTGTTTACTTTTATTATCCAATAAAAAGTTGTAATACGGCAAGCCAGTGCTATTGTTGGCATCAATAATTCATAACTTTTATTTTTTTAATATAAATTTATATTTTATTATAACATCTTTTTTTATATATAAAATATATTTGATTATATTGGAATGAATGTAAGTAAGTTTAAATTCGATCATCTTTTCATTTTTTTGATTCATAAGATTTATAAATTATAAAGATTAAAGAAGCGAAAAAGATGGGATAAATTTATTCAATCATCATTTACAGATTTTAAAGATAAAAATAATGAAAAAGATGAATAAATTTGTATGGATTTAAGAATAAAAAATTATGATATTCTGATAATAAATTATTTTAAAAGCCTGAACAAATTTTGGGATTGTGATCAAAGGTAGGAATGCCAGGGGAGTGATGAGCCAACAGGAATCCGCTCCCGTGAACGGAGGCATCGCTCCCTTCCACCTCCGCGAGCGGGGCCGCCGCTCACGGGAGCGCGTCCTTTCGGTGGTTTGCACGCCATCCGCCGCTTGAATGCGAGAGGGGAGAAAGGAGACCCACCAAGAACCTTAACAGCATCATCGCACGAGCTTTTAGATGATTCATTGCCTTAATAGATTTTGATGTAAAAAAGTAATCCACTTCGTTCTTGACGGCGACGGCGACGGCGACGGCGACGGAGGAGGCATGCATCTAAAGCGGTGCTATTTTTTTAATCAGAATCCGTATTGATTGTGACCACCTAACTACTCTTAAGATTCATGACTGAAAAAGCTAGTGAAATAATTCTAACGTCATAATCGAGTACAAAAACATTTATAAATAAAGAGAATTAATAACTATATTGCATACAAAGTTTAATTCTTCGTATACAAATTATATAATGTTAGGCAACATATCAAATTCTAAAATTAATCCAAATAGGATTACATATAATAAAATAAAATCAATTTACATCAAGAAACTCCCAATTATCGCTGTTATTGCCCCTGATAATTCTGTGGCTCTGGAAAAACATTGTAAGATTTAATGAGTTTACACTCAGTAAGCCTACTATTACATAATATAGCCAAATAAAAATTTTTATCAAGTCAAATACATGTCATGCTTCTAAATTTAAAAACATTTCATCATATTATAGAATTGTACAAATCTCATATTCGAATAAATTGGAAGCAATTAATATGAAATAATATTTCAAAATACCATTTCAATTTCAAATCACGGTAAATCTCATTTCATACTAATGTCCCACGTTCACGTAATAACATCCCAAGGATGTAACCTCCCTGTACGCCCCCAGTGGAGGAAGGATGCCGAAGTCAATTAGCATCTAATGCTATATCCTGTCATACTAATAAAGAAAATTTATTCCAAAATCGAAAGAGCGATCGGGTTGCAAAAATAAAGGATTTTTTACCCTCTTGTAATTATAACGAACATAAACCAATTGGATAGAAAAGGAGAGGAAAAAGATCCGTTGATTGGACTCCCCTGTTTCCTTTGTTTGCGGGGTATATATTTTTCTTACTATTTCTTACCATAATTATATACATAATACATACCCTGTTCTGACCATATTGCACTATGTATCATTTGATAACCCCCAAAATGGGTCCTGCCTCTGGTTCAATTAGAAATGTAAATGGAAGAATTACAAGTCCCTAGGATGTGTGTTCTCCACATATTCCCCCTGTGGAGGTGGGTCCCGGAGTCATGTAACATGTAGTGTGGACCGTGACGACATATAATATCACAATCACAAATAGCATTTATTCGCATAATAGCAAACATATATCAATTTACTTTTCATGTTTTACCAAAATTTGGTAATTTTCCATAATCATGTAATAATCAGATGCATGTATCAAATGCCAATTTAATTTACCAAAATTAACAATAATCAAGTCAAATATTCATTTACATAAATGTGGTACCACAACTATCATTTTTCAAATAATACTATAAATCAATTCATTATTTCAATAATGGCATAATTTAATAATGATTTAAGAAAATCATTATAACTGGCTTACTTACCTTACAACGCTAATCCAAAAGCATAAATCAGCTGTAAGGATCTCTGGGTACCTACAACATAATTTTTCAGATTTTTAAATTTCAATTTTAGGATGTCAAACTGACTCCTACACTTAACCCAATCTAATCATGGGCCCAACTTGGGGCTTGAATATCTCCAAATACAGAAGCCCAAATGGAGAAATAAAAATTCTCCGACAAACTAGGATCCACGCTGATCTCAACCATATTTTTCTTTTATTGGGCCGAGCCCAAATTGGGGCCCAAAAATTCAGCCCAAAGGGGCTAACTGGACTGGGCCGAACCCGGCCCAGTCCCGATTTTTCCCTTTTTTTTTTTTCTCTTCCCCTGCTTCACCCCTGGTTCACCCGAACCAAGGGGTGGCCGGTGGCCGGCGGCCTAGGGCCGCCGCCGGCCCTCCCCGGGTCGGCCGGCCGCCGACGACCGGCCCTAGGCCGGCCACCGGCGGCGCCGGCCTCTTCCCTCTTCTTTTTCTTCTTCTTCCTTTTCTTCTCTTCCTTCTTCACTGTGCTGGCGGCACGGCCGGCCACTATTGGCCGGCCGGACCTCACTGGACACCGCCCCGGCACGGTGAGGGCCGCCGCCGAAGCCCGGCCCGGCGAGCCGACGGGCACGCTCGTCGAGCTCGGGACCAACGCGCGGGAGCCAAACCGGCTCCCGCGGACAGGGAGGGCCATTCGGCCCTCTCCCTCGATTCATCCCCCCGTGGGACCCCCGCCGGATGTCGCCCCGGCGCCGGCGGGGGGTCGCCGGCCAAGGCTCGGGGCCCGCGAGCCGGCCGGCATGCCGCCGGCCCGAACCCACGGTCGGGGGAGGGCCGTGGAACGGCCCTCCCCCTTCTTCCTTCTTTGCGGCGGCACGGGCCGGGACTCCTTCCCACGGCGGTCGGACCCCACCGGGACGCCACCCCGATGCCGGTGGGGGTTGCCGCCCGAGGACCGGGCCCGGCGAGCCGGCGGGCGCGCTGCCGGGCCTGAACCAAGAGCGGGAGCCCGCTTGGCTCCTGCGTCAGGGGAGGGCCTCCTGCGGCCCTCTCCCTCTCTCTCCACGCTCTCTCTCTCTCTCTCCCTCTCCTCGCCGGTGAAGGGGGGGCTTACCGGACGGCGGCGAGGTGTCGGGGACGAGCGGAGGGCGGCACGGTGACAGGAGCTCGCGAAGAGCAGGAGGGAGGAAGAAGACAGGGAGAGGGGGCTTCAGTCCTCTCCCCAGCCATTTTCCTTTTTAGCGAGGGGAGGGCTGAGCCCTCCCCTGCACCACGCGCGCGCGCTGGCATACATGTAGCGCGCCGCGTGTCGCGCATCCACTTCGCGTATAATGTTAAAAAAAATTGCCTGTCAGGGGGGGTTTACATCCTCCCCTCCTTATAAAAATTTCGACCTCGAAATTAATGCACAACACGAATAAAATTTTTGAGGCCCGAAATAAAAATTACTAGCTGTATTTATCTATCTTTCTGGTCAAAATACAACAGTAATTACACTTTTGTGCTTATATACAAATATCTATTCAGATACAAATAGATGAGGATATTTCTTTTTCACCTCCTCTTCAAGTTCCCACGTAGCCTCCCGTTCAGAATGATTACTCCATTGAACCTTAACATAGGGAATGCTATGTCGTCTCAGAACTTGGTCTTTATGGTCCACAATACGTATCGGATGCTCTTCGTATGTCAAATTCTTCTTTAGCAAAATGGGCTCCGCTTCAATGACATGACTGGGATCAGAAATGTATTTCCTCAACATAGAGACATGGAATACATTATGTACCCCAGAGAGTGCAGCAGGTAATGCGAGGCTATAAGCCACTTCCCCCACTCTGCTCAAGATCTCAAATGGGCCAACGTATCGTGGACTTAATTTTCCTTTAAGCCCAAACCTCATCACATCTTTGGTTGGTGAAACCCTTAAAAAGACATAGTCCCCAACATGAAATTCCAGCTCCCTTCTTCTAACATCAGCATAACTTTTATGTCGGCTTTGAGCTACTCGGAGTCTTTCCTTAATTAGTTGCACTTTTTCTACTGTCTGCTGAATCAGCTCAGGGTCCAACAATTTTCTTTCTCCCACATCATTCCAACATAAAGGAGATCTGCATTTTCTACCATACAGAGCTTCAAATGGAGCCATTTTGATGCTGGTTTGGTAACTGTTATTATAAGCAAACTCCACCAAAGGTAGGTGGTTGTCCCAAGCACCACCCAAGTCCATTACACAGGCTCGCAACATGTCCTCTAAGATCTGTATGGTCCTCTCAGATTGTCCATCTGTCTGGGGGTGAAAAGCTGTGCTGAAATTTAGTTTGGTCACCAGAGCCCTATGAAGACTCTTCCAAAACTGAGACACAAACCTGGTATCCCGATCTGACACAATCGACTCGGGGACACCATGAAGTCTCACTATCTGCTCAATGTATATGGTGGCCAATCTCTCGCTAGAGACCCCAACTCTGAACGGCAGAAAATGGGCTGACTTGGTCAATCTATCAATAATAACCCAGACCGCATCATTGCTTCTGGGAGTTTTGGGTAAACCAATCACAAAATCCATGGTGATCTTCTACCATTTCCACTGAGGGATCATTAGAGACTGAAGAGGTCCCGCAGGCCTTTGATGTTCGGCCTTCACTTGTTGGCACACTAAGCACTTGGCCACATATTGAGCAATTTCTCTTTTCATTCCTTTCCACCAGAAATTTTCTCGTAGGTCTCTGTACATTTTGGTGCCTCTCAGGTGAACAGTATAGGGAGAATAATGAGCCTCCCTCAAAATTTCAGCCCTTAGATCTTCCACATTTGGCACACAGAGCCTAGTATTAAATCTCAGGGATCCGTCCTCATTTATTCTGAATTCATTCTGAACCCCTGATTGCACAGCTTCCTTTATCTTTTGTAGTTCTAAGTCTTCTTTCTGGGAAGACTTAATCCTGTCAATCAGGGTTGGCTGAAGTACAAGTGTTGCAAGAAGCCCATCAGATCGTTGTACTCGCAAACCAACCTCCAATTTTTCAAGGTCTCTGTGAATGTGAGGCTGAGAAGTAATTATGGAAGCTAGCTCTAAGGAGGATTTTCTGCTTAAGGCATCAGCTACCACATTGGCCTTCCCTGGATGATAATGCAGGTTCAGGTCATAATCCTTTAATAGCTCCAGCCACCTCCTCTGCCTCAAGTTTAGCTCCTACTGGGTGAAAATGTATTTCAGACTTTGATGGTCTGTATACACATCACAAGTCTCCCCATACAGATAATGCCGCCAAATTTTTAGTGCAAAGATCACGGCGGCTAACTCCAGGTCATGAGTAGGATAGTTCTGCTCATAAGGCTTCAGCTGCCTCGAGGCATAGGCTATCACCTTCTCTTCCTGCATCAGAACACCTCCCAATCCCTTTCGAGAGGCGTCAGTGAATAAAGTATATCCTCCAGATATAGATGGAAGAGTAAGGATAGAGGCTGACACCAGGCGCTGCTTGAGTTCCTGGAAACTTCCCTCACACTCCTCTGACCAAACAAACTTTGCTCGCTTTTGAGTTAAGCGAGTCAGAGGCAAGGCAATGCGAGAGAAGCCTTCCACAAATCTGCGATAATAACCAAATGTGCCCCCAAGAAGCTTCTGACTTCTGATACATTGGAAGGCCGACACCAGTTCACGACGGCCTCAATCTTCTTAGGATCTACAGATATACCGTCTTTGGATACGATATGACCCAAGAAGGATATTTGGCTCATCCAGAAGTCACATTTCTTCGACTTTGGCATAAAGTTTCTTCTCCCGAAGAGTCTCAGAACAATCCTTAAGTGGTCTTCATGCTCCATATGACTTTTAGAATAAATCAAGATATCATCAATAAAGACCACTATAAACTGATCCAGGTATGGTTTGAAGATTCTGTGCATCAAGTCCATGAATGCTGCCGGGGCATTAGTCAACCCAAACGGCGTCACCAAGAACTCATAATAGCCGTACCTAGTTCTGAATACAGCCTTTATCTTGAGCTGATGGTACCCTGATCGAAGATCAATTTTTGAAAATACCTGAGCTCCTTGAAGCTGATCAAATAGATCATCAATCTTCGGCAAAGGGTACTTGTTCCGCACTGTTACCTTATTAATTTCTCGGTAATCAATGCAGAGCCGAAGACTGCCATCCTTCTTTTTAACAAATAATACTGGAGCACCCCAAGGAGAGACACTAGGTCTAATAAATCCTCGATCCAGAAGCTCCTGCAACTGACATTTTAACTCTTTTAACTCAGCTAGAGCCATACGGTAAGGAGCTTTGTATATAGGTCCAGTGCCAGGGGCTAAATCAACAGTGAACTCGACTTCACGATCCGGGGGTAATTCCGTTAATTCTTCCGGAAAGACATCGGGAAACTCTCGAGCCACTGGAATATCTTCTAACCGGTGTTCATCCCGCCGAATGTCCCTAACCATAGCAAGAAACCCCCGACCACCTTTTTCTCAAGTATTTTCCCAAATTTTGCAGTAGGCCGACACTAATACCGAAGCCAGATGTTCCTGACTCCCACTAAAACTGAATTCATAAAGATTAGGAATTTTAAAGATTACCCTTTTCCTGAAATAGTCAATAGAAGCATGATAGGAGGCCAACCAGTCCATCCCCAGGATTACATCAAAGAATTTCAGTGTGAGGACTATCAAATCAGCGTTCAACCTCCTATCTTCCATGTCAATCAGGCAAGATTTACACACTGAGTCTACCATCATGACATTTCCATTAGAAAATGCAATATGCAACTCTTGCTCTAGAGGAACGGGTGTCAATGATGCATTCTTGGCAAGAAAACTATCAGATATAAATGAATGTGTGGCACCCGGATCAATTAAAGTTTGAGCATAAGTGTTGCTTACTTTAAACATACCTGTCATAAAGATTAACTTAACTTAGATGTCATGCAGCATCATATGTTTTTCCTCTATCTACTACCATAATCAATGCATTATACCAGGTATGAATGCAATAATTTTTAAAAAAATAATTTAATTTAACAGGCATACCTGTCACCACAGTGTTAGAGGCAGTAACGTCCTGCTGAGTGAGGGTAAAGACCCTTCCTTGGGTCCTGGGCTGCTGCTGGCTCTTCCCCTGATCTGGAGGGGGCTGCTGATCCTTTCGGAGGGGACATGTGGCCATTTTGTGATCCATCTTCCCACAAATAAAGCAGGCACCAGTCAGCCTGCGGCACTGCTTGCCCTGATGAGCCTTCCCGCAATGAGGACAACGGGTCTCCTTATCCTTCTGTCCTGAGGGAGCCTGAAAGAAACCCTTCTTCTTCTTAGCCTGCCCTGAAGACTGGCCAGAAGGAGGTCCTCTTCTCTTCATCTGCTGCTCTCTCATCCGCCGAATGGCGGTCATGTCCCTCTCAATGACTGCAGCCTTGCTCACCACTTCACCGTAAGTGGGGAGCTCAAATGCATTGACCGCCCGCCTCGGCCACCGGTGCAATCCCTCGGTGAATTTGGTGATCTTGGCTCTCGATCATAACAAAATGGGGCAACCGCCAATCGTTTGAACTCGGCTTCATACTGGGCCACAGAAAGGTTCCTCTGCTCTAACCTCATAAACTCAGACTCCATCTGTCTCTGAACACTCCTGGGAAAATACTGGCGATAAAAGGCCTCCTTAAACTGTTCCCAAGAGATGGCCCAACCTCCAGAGTGCTGCTCCAACATCAGCCACCAATCGTATGCCTCCCCCTGGAGGAGGTAGGCGGCAAATCTGATCCGTTCCTCTTCCGGGCTACCAAGGGTCGTAAAGGCCTTCTCAATCTCTCTTATCCACCTCTCCGCATCAAGTGGGTTGGTGGATCCAGAGAAGGGAGGAGGGGCCAAGCTCTTAAACTCGGAGAAGCTACGACCCCCTCCCTGCCAGGGCTGAGATGGAGCGGGCTGAGTAGACTGATCGAGCTGGGCCGGCTGGGTCTGAGGAGTAGGAGGGGCAGACGGAGTCTGCGGAACAGTAGAGCCAGATATAGCAGGCAGTATCTGCTGAATCTGCTGCTGCATGGCCCGAACCGCCTGAGTCACCCTCAAGAATGCCCGAAGAAACTCGGCTTGCAGCTGCTGTAGATCGTTGCCAACTGGAGCAACGGAACCCGCATCTGGTGAGGCTTCTAGGCCTCCCTGCTGGTCAGGGTCACCAGCCTAAGAGTCCACCTCATGTCGCTGACCACTGGTGCGACGATGCATTATGAAATCTGCCATGGTTATATTCCAATCAATATCATAATAAATCATCAAATCTCAAGTATTTTTTAAACCAGTCACTTGAATTTTTCCTAGAGTTATTACCCTCCTGATGTCATGTCAATATTTGGCCTAAAGTTAATCATGTGTTTGGCCCTAATGTCAAACCTTGCTCTGATACCACTACAAGCTGTCACGCCCCGGACCCAAATTTCGGTGGTGGCCTGTGGGTGATGACCGCCGCATGCTAAGCATCCAAGGCATCCAGTATAATATCATTTATAAACAAGGAGGGTTAATAACTATATTGCATACAAAGTTTAATCCTTCATATACAAATTATGTAATGTTGGGCAACATACCAAATTCCAAAATAAATCCAAATGGGGTTACATATAACAAAATAAAATCAATTTACATCAAAAAACTCCCAATTACCCCTGTTGTTGCCTCTGATAATTCTGTGGCTCTGGAAAAATATTGTAAGATTTAATGAGTTTACACTCAGTAAGTAAGCCTACTATTACATAATATAGCCAAATAAGAATTTTTATCAAGTCAAATACATGTCATGCTTCCAAATTTAAAAACATTTCATCATATTATAAAATTGTACAAATCTCATATTCGAATAAATTGGAAGCAATTAATATGAAATAATATTTCAAAATACCATTTCAATTTCAAATCACTGTAAATCTCATTTCATACTAATGTCCCACGTCCACGTAATAACATCCCAAGGATGTAACCTCCCTGTACGCCCCCAGTGGAGGAAGGGTGCCGGAGTCAATTAGCATCTAATGCTATATCTGTCACAAAGACATCCCTAGGATGTGTGTTCTCCACATATTCCCCCTGTGAAGGTGGGTCCCGAAATCATGTAACATGTAGTGTGGACCGTGACGACATATAATATCACAATCACAAATAGCATTTATTCGCATAATAGCAAACATATATCAATTTACTTTTCATGTTTTACCAAAATTTGGTAATTTTTCATAATCATGTAATAACCAGATGCATGTATCAAATGCCAATTTAATTTACCAAAATTAACAATAATCAAGTCAAATATTCATTTACATAAATGTGGTACCACAACTATCATTTTTCAAATAATACTATAAATCAATTCATTATTTCAATAATGGCATAATTTAATAATGATTTAAGAAAATCATTATAACTGGCTTACTTACCTCACAACGCTAATTCAAAAGCGTAAATCAGCTGTAAGGATCTCTGGGTACCTACAACATAATTTTTCAGATTTTTAAATTTCAATTTTAGGATGTCAAACTGACTCCTACACTTAACCAAATCTAATCCTGGGCCTAACTTGGGGCTTGAATATCTCCAAATATAGAAGCCCAAATGGGGAAATAAAAATTTTTCGACAAACTAGGATCCACGCTGATCCCGACCATATTTTTTTTCTATTGGGCCGAGCCCAAATTGGGGCCCGAAAATTCAGCCCAAAGGGGTTAGCGGATCCCAGGGCGAACCCGCCCGATCTCCCGATTTTTCCCCTTTTTTTTTTTTCTCTTCCCTTGCTTCACCCCCCGGTTCACCCGAACCGGGGTGGTGGTGGCCGGCGGCCTAGGGCCGCCGCCGGCCCTCCCGGGGGTCGGCGGCCCGACGACCGGCGCCGGCCGGCCCGCGCGCCGCCGCCCGGCCGCTCTTCCTCTTCTTTTTCTTCTTCTTCTTCCTTTTCTTCTCCTCCTTCGTCACCGTGCCGGCGGCACGGCCGGCCACCGTTGGCCACCGGACCACCGACGCCGCCCCGCACCGACGTAGGGCCGCCGGCCGAAGCCCGGCCCGCGAGCCGACGGCACGCCTCGTCGGGGCTCGAACCAACGCGGAGCCAAACCGGCTCCCGCGAGAAGGGGGCCATTCGGCCCCTCGATTCGTCCCCCGCCGGGCCGGGACGTCGCCGCCCGCGCGCCGGGGTCGCCGGCCAAGGCTCGGGCCCGGCGGGCCGGGCGGACACGCCGCCGGCTCCGAACCCACAAGGAAGGGAGGGTCGTGGAACGGCCCTCCCCCTTCTTCCTCGGGCCGGGCGGCACGGCTAGACTCCTCCGGCCGGCCAGACCACACCGGACGCCACCCCGGCGCCGGTGGGGGCTACCGCCCGAGGACCGGGCCCGGCGAGCCGGCGGGCACGCCGCTGGGCCCAAACCAAGCGCGGGAGCCCGCTTGGCTCCCGCGTCACGGGAGGGCCTCCTGCGGCCCTCTCCCTCTCTCTCCACGCTCTCTCTCTCCCTCTCCTCGCCGGTGAAGGGGGGGGGCTTACCGGACGGCGACGAGGTGTCGGGGACGAGCGGAGGGCGGCACGGTGACAGGAGCTCGCGAAGAGCAGGAGGGAGGAAGAAGACAGGGGGAGGGGGCTTCAGTCCTCTCCCCAGCCATTTTCCTTTTTAGCGAGGCGAGGGCTGAGCCCTCCCCTGCACCACGCGCGCGCGCTGGCGCGCATGCAGCGCGTCGCGTGTCGCGCACCCACACCGCGTATAATGTTAAAAAAAATTACCTGTCAGGGGGGGTTTACATCCTCCCCTCCTTATAAAAATTTCAACCTCGAAATTAATGCACAACACGAATAAAATTTTTGAGGCCCGAAATAAAAATTACTAGCTGTATTTATCTATCTTTCTGGTCAAAATACAACAGTAATTACACTTTTGCGCTTATATACAAATATCTATTCAGATACAAATAGATGAGGATATTTCTTTTTCACCTCCTCTTCAAGTTCCCACGTAGCCTCCCGTTCAGAATGATTACTCCACTGAACCTTAACATAGGGAATGTTACGTCGTCTCAGAACTTGGTCTTTATGGTCCACAATACGTATCGGATGCTCTTCGTATGTCAAATTCTTCTTTAGCAAAATGAGCTCCGCTTCAATGACATGACTGGGGTCAGAAATGTATTTCCTCAACATAGAGATATGGAATACATTATGTACCCCAGAGAGTGCAGCAGGTAATGCGAGGCTATAAGCCACTTCCCCCACTCTGCTCAAGATCTCAAATGGGCCAACGTATCATGGACTTAATTTTCCTTTAAGCCCAAACCTCATCACATCTTTGGTTGGTGAAACCCTTAAAAAGACATGGTCCCCAACCTGAAATTCCAGCTCCCTTCTTCTAACATCAGCATAACTTTTCTGTCGGCTTTGAGCTACTCGGAGTCTTTCCTTAATTAGTTGCACTTTTTCTACTGTCTGCTGAATCAACTCAGGGCCCAACAATTTTCTTTCTCCCACATCATTCCAACACAAGGGAGATCTGCATTTTCTACCATACAAAGCTTCAAATGGAGCCATTTTGATGCTGGCTTGGTAACTGTTATTGTAAGCAAACTCCACCAAAGGTAGGTGGTTGTCCCAAGCACCACCCAAGTCCATTACACAGGCTCGCAACATGTCCTCTAAGATCTATATGGTCCTCTCAGATTGTCCATCTGTCTGGGGGTGAAAAGCTGTGCTGAAATTTAGTTTAGTCACCAGATCCCTATGAAGACTCTTCCAAAACTGGGACACAAACCTGGTATCCCGATCTGACACAATCGACTCGGGGACACCATGAAGTCTCATTATCTGCTCAATGTACAATGTACATGGCGGCCAATCTCTCACTAGAGACCCCAACTCTGAACGGCAGAAAATGGGCTGACTTGATCAATCTATCAATAATAACCCAGACCGCATCATTGCTTCTGGGAGTTTTGGGTAAACCAGTCACAAAATCCATGGTGATCTTCTACCATTTCCACTGAGGGATCATTAGAGACTGAAGAGGTCCCGCAGGCCTTTGATGTTCGGCCTTCACTTGTTGGCACACTAAGCACTTGGCCACATATTGAGCAATTTTTCTTTTCATTCCTTTCCACCAGAAATTTTCTCGTAGCCTGTCAGGGGGGGTTTTACATTCTCCCACCTCCATTGCTCAAATCGATTTGTATACCTAACGCTCAAACTCGATTAGATTATACCTGAACCGATTCGATGTCATCTAATCTTTTACTCAAATTTTAATTTGAGATCCAAATTTAATTTATTTTTAAAAAAATAATTTTTTTAAAAAAATTTAAATCCAATGGAGCATATAAATTTATTTGAATTTAAGAAAAAATATTACATTTAAGCCAAACATCTAATTTTTTATTATTATTAAAATCTAATAATTAATAATCAAATATATGTATATATATATATATTAAAAATTTAAATAAGATTAAAAATATTTAACTTAAACATAAATTTTTATTCAAAAGCTCTTAATTTTATGAAGAAATTATTTTTATGTTTACAGATTATGATATATAAATATTTATTGATACAGTTAAAGATATTATAAATAAAAATTCATCAAGTAAATGATAAAATATAAATATTTAGATATAATTAGAGGAAAATATAAAAAGAGATCTAATTGTTAAAATGAAAAAGGTAAATTAGTTTAAATTAAAGTTTATTTAATGAATTTTCTTAATAAATTTATTAAAACAATTGAAGTAAAGTAAAATAAAATTTATATAATTAAGATTCATAAATTGAGATAAATCAGATTCGGATTGAATCGAGTAAAAAAATCTAAAATTTAAATCTAAAATTTGGATTGGATCTAATTTTTAAATCCAACCAAATCTATGAATTTCTAAAGGTAGGGTCTAACGGAACTAAGTTGGATCAAGGATCGATCCAACCCACTAACAGCCTCATCTATGTGGTACTTACTTTCTCCTATAAAAATATTTGTATCTTATTTTTTTGTCTCCTCTCCCTAAAAATATCTATTTTATTTCTAAAATAAATAAACAAATAATCCTGAACTTTTAATCTCTATTTGTTCCTTTATTATCCTTCTCCCCTTGCACTAGAGAAGCTTGTTAAGGCATCCAACCTTTGGGTCTAAAAGAAGTCAAGAGTGCCATGCAAGTTAGGGAAAAAAAAGAAAATGAAAATCAACTGGACAAAGTGGGGAAGTAAACTCGTTCGAGGGATTGGAGTAGAATATATCTCTTGCATGTACTTTTTTCTGACCAATAATAAAAGTATTACAAGCATGAGAAAGGTGGGAAAGTCCCGAATGGCCAAAAATCAAGCATAAGGTAGCTCGATTGGCATAGCTTGTTCGAAGTTTTTGCCTACTTTGAAAATAATATATGGCTGGCATTTTCCGAGCCTTAGACTTTTCCCAAACACCGCTCAGAAAAAAAAGAAAAGTTTGGAAGTAGGAAGATTTCATGCTGTCAAATGGAATTCTGAAATTCCTCAATTCCTTCAATCCTTTCTTCCCCATCTTTTTCTTTTTCCCTCCTTCCTCCTCTCTCTCTTTCTCCCTTCGCGATAAAGATTTCCAACTTGAATGAAAATCTATCGATAACTCACTCCAATATCCAAACAATACCTTCATGACAATGCTACTGGTCAAAGACATGCATTTTAGATGTATTATAAACATGAACGGCGTAACAATGAAATTACTTTAAAAAAAACATGCCAAGAATTTTAAAAATATAGTCAGATTCAAAATATTAGAGCTAAGGAGTAATTTTTTTTTTTTTTTAGTGCAGATTTTAAGGATATAATTTATTTTTTTATTATGTTTATGAATAGAAGATGAAATATCATAGTGTAATTATTAACTATGTTTAGAATAAATTCAATATAAAGGCGAGAAAAATGTTAGTATCATTAATGTAAAGATGAAAGAAAATAGTGAAATTATTTAATATTTTATTAATCTTAATATTTTAATCATTTTTTACTATCTAAATAAATTTTTTTTTAACCTCTCTCTTTATAAGTTGCAATTTGGGAGGTCAAAAAAGGATAAATTATCCTCTTAAGGGGGGGAAAAAAAAAACTCCCTAACAAATACCTTCAAAAGATAGTTGGCTTGGTTCTGTTTCAATTGTGTTTAAATATGGTTGTCGGCATGCTTCGATTGGGGGCATGCACGAGATGAGTTAGCTCAAATCTCAATCAAGAAGATTTTTCACGCGCTCCAACAACGAGAACTCTCGTTTGCGCTTGATATATATATGGGATGCGTCGAGGAGCCTGGTCTGCCTTGAAAATTATGGCCTTTCTTTAACGAATGGGCTGGATTTGATTTCATTTTTAGGCCTAATAGTCGTCGCAATTTATCAATAAAGTAAAATATCAAATACATATATAAATTATAATATACAAATATGAATTTCTGGATACCCATGATTGTTGATTTTGTGAAATATATTACTCTTGTTGCATAACATATTTTAGATTCCTAGATAATTTTACCTCGACTTCTAACTACAAGACATATGATGCATTTTTATTTATGTCTAATATATATTTATTCAATATTTTATATATATATATATATATTATGTACTCGTTCAGGTTGTTCCAAGTATGAAAATATCAAAGAGCCCTAAATATCTATAATTCTGTAAAAAAGAAAATCTAAATTTTTTTGTCAAATAAACGATTTAAGTAATTTTTTAATGCAAGATTTACCATGTTGATAGGTGTTAAGGCTTCGGTCTAACGTATTGGTTCCCTAAAATCGATCTGCTAACAGAGGAAATTCTTGCCAGATATTTGGGCAGCACCCAGAAGTTTCGGGAACCTTCCTTGTCTTCTTGTCTCCTCCAACCACCCCCAAAAAATTTAAGGAGACACGTTCTCGTATCTGTTCCCCTGGTTCACGATTTGGCTCGGCAACTTGGTCCATGGTGGTAAAACAGACCGTAGGCGAAACGATACAGCCAACGTCCCCCAGTTTCCTTCTCCCACTGCCCCTGCCGACCTGGGAACTTTAGCAGCAATGACACGTAAAGACTCATCTACAGTATAATGAATATCTCATAAGAAAACGGCAGAATATAAATCACCACATTAACATAAACTTGATAATCTCTCTTCCAAAGTGAAAAGTAACGCTCCAGTATAGAAAGATAACAAGCACTATTTGATAACTGCAGGAAAAAACTCTGCACAACAAATAGGTTTCAATATGAAGGACAGCTCATTAACAAACAGCAGCACTCTGGAGATGGACAAAGACAAGTTTTTTTTACCAGCTAATGCTATTAAAAATCATCACAGAGATCAACTTTGTCATGCATATCATTCCCTGTCAACATCCTATTGATGACCATGGTTGGTCGCAGCTCTCTGGCCAGAAATTGAGTCCTTGTGCGAATTTTCTGCTATTTTCAGTGATAAGACAGCCTGTGCTGGATGAGCCCTGCCGAGATATCCACGGCATGACCTGTATTTTCATAATAAGGTAACTGCAAATCTTTTACATGCATTGCAGGTGACAATGATGGTCCACTCCCCAAATAGCTCCATGTGCACCAAGGGCCATATGAAGCGGATAACCATCCCAGCCCTCCAGCAGAATAATTTGCAATCCTCTGATATCCCATGAAAAGGCCAGTGTTGCTGGAAGGGTCCAAAGAATCAAATCTCTTATTGTTCTTCAGCATGATTTGACAAGATTCATCCGCATCTTCCCCCAGAAGGACATGCAGAGCAACAGCTTCGGCTGTTGCAGCACCTTCGCCATCTAGCCGTTCCTGTTCTTCTCTTCTTTTCTAGTTCAGACCGAATGGCTGCAGAAGTTGCCAGTGCTTTCTCGAGGCGCCTTTTTTTCTTCTCAGCTTGCTTCAGGCGATCATCTTTCGCCTGTTTCTTCTTCTCTTTCCTCAGAAGTTGGGGTGCTTGCCTGCGAACCACTTTCTCCATGACTTTCAATCTCTTTAACTACTGACTTAGCGTTTTATCTTCAAAAAGGAGTATATTCTATAACAAGAAAACAAAATCCAAGCACATATTCGTTCATTGTAAATTTCTAAGCTCTTCTTGCACTAACAGAACTATAGGATATATACTATCATAGACCTACCTACACCCATTCAGGCCTGAACGAATATCTCATCTTGCGAACAATGCAATCCTAGACAGACACAGCAGGAGAAAGAAGAAGAGAGAAATAATAAACCTTGATTGATGCATCTCTTATGGTTTTTTTCCCCAGCTTCTCATAGCCCATGGAGCCACCCATAATAAGTGGATCACACCACACAGTTCTGAATATCAGATATTTGCAATAAGCTAACACTCTTTGATCAAGCAGCTCAAGGGAAATTACTGCAAATAAAGAAACAGAATAAGAAGAAAAACGCTGTCAAGATCTTCTGCACATATAAAATCTGCAAATCAGATTACAATCAAGACACGTCTTCACAGAAAGGTCTATTCTATCAGCACAACTATTATCCAATCCTAACTGGAAATAAGACGGTAATACAAAAGAATTCCTCTATACTATGGAGTTTTTCTAGGTTTAGAATGCTTTGACCAAAATTGGCCTACTTATCTTGACACTTTTTTCTCAAAGTTAATGTCTATTGCAAGATATTAGAATGTAATCCAAGCATCCTGATTTTCGTAATTGTTTTGTGTTGGCAACTTATTTTATTAACTTCTGTTGGTGTTGGCTACTTTAGCAGCCTATTTGATGGTCTAAAGTGTCCTGCCATCATAAGCAATTTAATTAGGAGTTACAAAAGAATCCCAATATAATGAAATCCTTTGATTGGAAGGAAATTTTCTTTGGGCAAGTGGGTTCATACTATGATGCTCATGGAAAGCTTCTGCCATGTTTTGCAGACTTTCTTCCTGTAAACACTTCTAAGCGTCTCAAGCATCCAACATATCAACTACCCAAAAACTCCATAGAGGGCAATTTTGCATGCGAGGGCATGTCAACTAAGAAATTTGACCTAGACAATATTAAAAAGCATGAATAAAAGCCTTTGGGTAATTGGGCCTATCAAGATTGCCCGCATTAGAAATTGTCCCATCTGTTTATCAAAACTTTATATTTTATAGATTATGAACATGGACAAAATTGGAAATTATATAATTCTCTCATTCAATAAGAATTCCGTTCAAACTCAGATATGGGCCAGCCTCGGTGATCTCCCCACCTCTTTTTTCTGAGAACAATGATGGGAGAACCAACAACTTAGAATTACCTTAGGTCAAACTCTTGGGAAATACTTTCGAAAGTTCAAATCAAAAACGTCCTCTCAAGTGGCAGAGGGATGCAAGTTGCAGGCTATAGCCCAGTTTGCAAATGGCATCTTTCTTTTCTTTGTTATCTCAACACTACTCTAGGATAACTGATCCTCATCCTAATCCCCTCTCTCTATCTTGACCACCTTAAAAGCCACAATTTTCTCCACCTTGCCTCCCATTTCCATGCCACCCTCCTCTTCTCACTCATAAGCACGCTCCTCCTAGTTCCATGTTCACGCTTCTCTCTGCCTTCTCCCAATTACCTACTTCGCAATAGTCATCTTTTCCTTTTTTTTTTTTTTTTTTTTAAAGAATACTTATTTTATGTTCCTGTAAAATAAATCACCTTACTATCAAACTATTGGCTTCTTGTTTCTTCATTTTTGCCCCAAAAAATTCTTATTGTTTCATTCATTAAAATATAACTTCCTTCCTTGCTTACAGTGGTTTTTACTTCTATATGAATAATTATTTTCTATAAACTTATCCATTCTGCTTTATAGACTTGATGTGTGCTACATGTGCATGTACACTAGTATGACAAAAGTCTTCTCCACATACCATGCAACACGCATACAAATTATTAGCTATATGTAGTTTCGAACAACCAAACTAATCTAATACTTTATTTATTCTACCTAGACTCTCCGTCTTCAAGGTTTTTGAAAGTGTTGATACTTTAAGACATGATAGGATAGGGCATGATACCATTGGAACTCCACTTTGAAGTGTCCTGCTTGGCACCTTTTCTTCTCTTTTTTTTTTTTTTGGAGTGTCTTGCAAAATGCTCTTAAACATGCAGGAGACTCTTAGTTTCAAGTGATGCGCACTTTAAATGAAATGTTATCACAATTTAATATAATCTTACCATGATTAGTTATCATTTGAAGTTTTTTAACACATCTTAACTAAGCTTAAATGCACCTAAGGAATATCTTAAAGACAACCAGCAACTCATGGTTGTTCAAATGTTTTCTTTATCAGACAGCACATCTTTCCTTCCCCTTCCCCTTCTTAGTTTCTCTTTTAAATGTTTTCTCCTTTCAGTTTCTCTATTCATTATTTCTTTTTCAGAGTCGAGATGTTCCTTGGTGTTGTGTGATGCTCAAATACCAAAAGTTTTGGCAATAAAAGATACTCAAAAGTGAAATCGCTATAAAAGCAGCCTTCACGTTCCCAACCATTTCATTGAGTAAACTTGATAATAGATTCAACGTTACCAAGGCACAACCTCAATGCCCCACCTAGTTCAAGGCAATGAGTCTGCCAATCACAATCAAAAAGCACATCTTACATGTGCCTTGCTGAGGTGCTGGGTACAAAATTTATATGTGTCATGCACATGTCATTGTGCATTGCAAAGAGTGTATTGTGTGCACAAATTGTATGTTATGATTAATGTGGGAGTTTGATTATCCATGGATGTGGCTAAAATTATTCAGGTCCTTATATCAGTTGTATGTGTTTGTGTGTTTTGTTTTCTCTACAGATATATCTACATCTTAAATACAGTAAAGGCAAGAATAATTTCTGTCAAGAGATCATCATGACCTTTAGCTTTAGTTTGAATCATCTCATCTGTTCAAATTAAATTTCAGCTTTTTTTTTTTTAACGTCGTCATTGCTTTCCTAATACTGGAGACTATCAAAAATGCTTCCATCAGCTACTCCAGTCATTAGGAAGGTAACTTTTCTAGTAATATTATGAGTCAGGTCTCATGATCCCCATCCTAATGTCCCTGTAACAGTTCTATGATTCTATCACTCCATGCCTCTACCCCTCTCTCTCTCCCACCTCTCTCCCTCCCCACAGTCCCATAAGCATCCTTTACATGGTAAGTAGGTTTTTCACTTCTTTTAGGTAGAAGGGAGGAAATATCTTCATCAATTTCTAATCTAGCACTAACGAGGGACTCTAGATCCAAATTAAGGGTGTAATGGGGTTGGGCTTCGTTGAGCGCAACTCTGATCAAGCTTGACTTGAAATTAATTCGAGCTTAAACTTTGAGATCAAGTTTGATTTGTTGTCATTATTTCAAGCTTAATTTCAAACTGACTTGATCATGAGCCTAATTGATCAGCATGATAAACCTAAATTGACTTGAAATCAATCTGAGCTTGAAACCCCATCATTTCAAGCTTGAAACAAAGATTGATTCCAATATTTGTTCAAGCCTAATTACATTTAATTGATTCCAAAAATATTAAAAAAATTTACTAACTAAAGCTTTAATCTAGAGATCCATCATACTTACATACTATATATCATAGTACGCCACACTAGTGCATATCATGCTATACCAAGCGTATGTACAACACCGATATCGAACTGAGACTCGGCATTGATACAGTGACGGTAAGCCCGATACTGATGGGCACCGAGTCTCACTATCTTGAATTGACCTACATACCAGACGCACCAACACTGTATCAGTATGGTACTAACACGAAATCCGATACTAAGATGGCCACCCTTATTGTATATGGTATATATAACATAATATAATTGAGCTTTTTTGAGCTGAAACTAATTGAGTTCGGTCAATTTTGGGCTCGACATGAAATTGATTTCATACAGTTTTTGTTGATTCAAGCTTCACTCATTTAGTTTCAAATTAAAATCGATTCTAGCTTTCTTTAAGTTAGGCTTAAGCTCATTCTGTTCATTTGGTACTGCTGAATGCTTGAAACCATCAATTAGACAACCCTTCCAACTAGCCAATCTACAGATTGGTTTGCTTCTTCGCAAATACATGATAAATGGCTCCAGATGAACTGTCATCTAACCTTAACTAAAGATCCTTGGTGCGCACAAAAATTTTCTCAATTTAGCATGCATCAGACACATACGAAAGATGGAGATAGGTTTTCCCTCAAGTTATCCATAAGTATAGAATTTTTTCATGTATAAAATATAATATATAATATTATTTTCATAGCTTGATGCCACTATATGTTATTAATTATTGAAATGAAGTTATATGATTGAGCAATATTTACACATATTTCTTGAATCAATAATTGTTTGCTATTATCCCTGCTAGTTTCAAACATTTACAATTATGTAAAGCCATGATGATACTTGGACAGTGATTACTAAATGTTGCTAGAACCAATCTACCACACCAAATGTTGGAGTCTTCATGTATAAACTTGAATAAGATGATCTGATTAGTCCAAACAAAATTTGAAATTTCTACACAAAGTTACATTTCATAACATACATTAACAGTTTCTTTGACCCGCATAGATTCCTCTCTTTTTATTCCTTTTTCCTTCTAGTTACTTTAACTAGATATAATCAAACATTCAATATGAGCGGCTTCATGCTATATAATATGATCATCATATGATAACTAATTTCATTTCTAAATTATAACTTTTGATTATATTTTTCCTCTTACATGTGCATTTGCGCATACATTTTAACTAGAATATGTAAACACACATAGGTGTGCAGCACACAGCCATAGAAACATATAAATTTATCCACACACATCTATACATAGAATGGGTGTCTATACTCGCTAACATGATGTGTGCTTGATTAGTACAATCAAGTAGCTTTTCTTTACCATTTTACCATGCAAATTTCTTTTAGCCAAACTAGTCCAGCCAAGCCTTAATGACAAGATATTACAATGTGAGGTTGTGAGGAGAATTCAATGCCTAATTATTGGTCAACATAATAGACTAAGAACTACATAGGAAAAAAAAAGCTACTGCTTTTCTCTGCAACTCATAATCTCAACCCCAAGCACATCTCTTTTTTTGAGGAAAACCCCAAGCATATCTCAACTTCTGATATCCCCAAATTTTGGTGGTTTGTGAAAAATGGTTGTATGTATGGTTCCTAAGTAGTTGCAACTCTAGGTAGTTGGATTGGGATTGCTCTCAAATCATGATTTTGATTGTTACTGGTGGGACTCAACATGGCAATTCTCTTTTCCACATATTTAAAGGATCTAAATGCATTCTTCATCAATTCACACTCTCATTATGCACACGCACCTTTGCAAGTACAGAAACTTCATCGTGCGCCATGGGAGGAGATCATTAATTGATGAGCAAGATCTCCTCTATCGGCAACAACTTTGGACGAATTACAGCATACCAACCCAAATTTTCTGCCATGCAGGCAAATTACTGCAGCGCCATCCAATTTAAAACCGTCTATCTAGTAGTTAGAGCATGCACCACAGACCTTCTCTTCCAAGAATGATAGGTTATTTCAAACTCATTAAATATGTTAAACAGAAAAAGCCCTAGCTTTTAACCCAACCCCTATTTAGATCCTGAAACCCTAATCCTATCCAAAGATTAAGTAGCAAAACAATAAAAATATAACTTTAAAAACTTCGGATCGAGAGTTCAATAATTAAAGATATTGATCCAAAGGAAAATTTGAAAAATAAAATAAAATAAAATCGAGAAATCTGAAGGAAGGATCGAATTGGAAGAGGACGACGAATTCACGAGGCTGTCGTACCTTGAGAAATCGAGGGAAAAATGAGCGGATTCGGACCTTCTCCGTCTTCATATCTCGCACAAAACTAAGAAGAACCGATTGAAAGGAGAGAAATTGGGGTTTAGTTGATATGGAATTTTAGGCGCCTGGTGCTCAGATCGACGCCAGACCAAACATCAGAGGGAGGGAGAGAGATAGAGTGTGAGGGGTTCCAGCGTTGATACATAGAATTGAAACTGACCGCATGCGAAGGCCATGAGCGGTGGCTGAGGTTGGAAGTCACGGCTTAATTAGTAGATTCGAAAACGTGCAGGCGGTGCGAAGGCCATGAGGCCATGAGTGGTGGCAAGGAATATTTAGTAATATTTTTTATGAACTAATTTTATTGATTGATCTAGTATTCTATAAAATAATATAAAATATATAATTTTTATATTTACATAAATATTGATTTGATATAAATTTAAAAATTTAAAAAAATATTTAAAATTTAGACTTCTTTTATACTGATTTGATTTAAATGAAAATAAGATAAAAATTTTAAAATTTAGATTTTTTTGCACTAATTTAATTTAATTTTAAAAATAAAAATAAGATAAAAAGCTTAAAATTTGGAAATTTTTTACATTGATTTGATTTAAATTTTAAAATAGAAATAAGATAAAAGGTTTTAAATTTAAGATTTTTTATAGATCAATTTTATAAATTGATCTATTGTTTTGGTAAATAATACAGAGTATATAATTTTCATAAAATAATTTTAAATATTTTGATAGCATATTTTTAGAGCTCCAACATTAGCTCAGTTGTAGTGTAATTATATATTAGATATATATTCCTACCCTAGGTTTTCATGCTCTCCCTCTATATATATATATATATATATTAGATTATACTGTTAAACCTTAGATAATTAGATATTTGAATGATATGATGTGATGACAAAAAATATGATCTTTTATTTAGTATCAACTATTAAGTGTCATATAAAAGAGAATATAAATGAATAAATATATTTAATATAGCAAAGAAAATCTTTGGTTTCAGTAAAAAGAGAATATCTTGTGAGAGAAAAAGGGTACATTTAAGGGTATCAAATGATGGTTGACACACGATAACAAAAGGGTAAACTTTCTTGGCTTTATTATATTTACCAGATTATTTTTAGATGATGTATGGTTTTATTATGTGATGAAATGTTACCAAATATGTTTCATGCAATATAAAGAAACAAAGGATATTGTTTACTAGAATTTTAGTCTTGTTTGATGAGTACTCCATTTCCATGAGAAAATACCCTTCCTACAAAATCATGGCCACCCCTGTTGTTTGGTTGAAGATTTCAACGTAGGTCAATGTAAATGTAAAATTTAGGGACAAGATGTTTACTACATCCATATGATAATTGTAAACCCATCATAGAGATAGAAAAGGAAGTTTCTCATAATCTGGTGATTAGGTTAAGGTACCTTTTCTTTTACTTTTATCTTAATGAATGGTTATTTTTTCTCATCACTTCATTTGCCCTAATTTTAGCCACTATTCCTTATCCTCCTGCCACTCAAGTACTTTGTTCATCCTATCCAGCTACAAATTCAGTTTTCATGCAAGGTACCCAGCACTATAAAGAGAGATCATCCAATCTTCTATTTTGATCAACCTATCTTTAGAGTAATATTTGGTTCTAAGTTTAATCAATTTAATTTTGAAAGCAATCGATTAGTATTACAATCTGATGCTTTATTCATTGTTCAGAAAGTAAATTTGAAAATGGTCATCCATTTCCTAGGATACAAAATAGCTAACCAAAGAGGGTTGTTTAAAAAACACTATTCTCACATAGAAAAAAAAAAAAAAAAGAAATCTAGAAATCCATCTTGCAAGTAGTCAATTGTAGGAAACCAATTCCTGAGAACCATTTCTTCATTCCCTAAATGAGTAGAGCAAAGACTATTTGAAGGATGCAATTTAAATGTTGAACGTCGTTACAATCTCATCTAACTTTGAATGTTAATTTTAAGTTTTATTGGCTTTTCCCCACTCTTTCAAGCTTCATAGACTATTTTTGCTCTTTTAATGATTCTAAATATAAAGATAACTACAATGTAAGTCCCTTAATGTTTAGAATAGGTGTTAAATTTGATGGATTAACTAGTCTCCATCTTGATCATCTCTTTGACAATGCTGCCTGAGACCTAAATTATGTTTGTTATACATTGGTTAGCTATGGTTGAAAACCTTAAACTATCTTTCTCCTCGGTCCTGTCAACTTGTGTGAACTATATGATTAGTCTTAATTAATACCATTTGACTAATTGTTTTTTCCACTTACAAAGCCATGCTCTTGATTTGTAGACAGAGGAAAAGTAGCTGTCATTTTAGAGAGGAAACTCTCACTGAGATTATACGTGCTCCGGAGTTTTATATATTCTCCATTTCTTTGTTATCATAAATCTGGGAACTTTTCATCATAAATGTTACACAGATCTCCATATAGAAAGAGTATCTTCGCATATTCCTTGGAAGTTAATATTTTTTTTTAGAGAAATACAGTATTTATACTTTTGATGATGTAATTAAAAACTTAATCCATTTTTTTTAGATTTTCTTTCCAAACAAAGGAGGAATCTATTCTCATTTGCTAATTTATGCAGCTAATAAGGTTATCAAAATCAAGATTTTACTCAAAATCAATAAAGAATCAACAATATCAAATCATTTTATACTATATAAAAAATAAATAATATATATATATATATATATATATATATACAAACAAACAAAAAAAAAATTAAAATTAAGATCAAGGTTTAAATCCTTGCATTCGACTTATTAACAGTAAATTAGTATTTATAAATTAATTAAAAATTATAATATCAATTAAAAAAATAAATAAATCATAATTAAAAAAATTATACAAAAACAGCAATAACAAAACTTTAACGTAGCAATGATATAGCATCATAATTATAAAAATTATCAAATTTCTGTATCATTTTTATAAACAATAATACTAGCAATAAGAATATGAATTAATTTTAATTGATTTGGGGTTAAGTGTTTTTTTGTTGCTAGTACTAAAAATAAGTATTTGAATCAGATTAAATAAAAAATAAATGATATTAATAAGCTTGCCGGTATTATACTATTAAGTTTACATACCTACGTTGAAAAAAGTTTATAAAATCCTCCGTTAACAATTTAATCCTGACGAATTTTAAGCTTTAAATCAAAATCCTATAAGATTTTATAATTAAAATCAGGGTTTTCATAACCAGTAGTTTGATAGGGCTAGCCTGGGCTACCATGAATGACGATGACTTTCTTAGAAAAATCCATCCGAAAAAGGAAGACAGAAGGCGTGTTTTTTTTTTTTAAGCTTTTTCGCAGCTGCTTCACGGCCGGAAGAAAAGGACATCAACCGGCGCCGGGAAATTTGACTCCCAACTGCGAAACAATTTAACAGCTTAAGCTCTTCCGCGAGTCATCAGAAAAAGTACAAGGTGTAAAGGGTCTAATCATTGCAATCCATACGCTTGCTTACATTAAAAAGGATGAGAAAAAAAAAGGGGGAAAAAAAAAAAACCCGGCGATCGCTGTCTCCGAGAACATAAAAATAGGGAACGAAAGTCGGAGACGGTAAGGAGGAAGCCGCGGTGGCGTTTGGCGTAATCCCCGGAGGCGGCGGCGAATTCTTGTTCGCATCCAATGCTATCGTCTCTGTCCGGATGTTATACGAGTCCGAGCCATCCACGCTCTTCTAGTCCCCCGTCCTTCCTCTTCTCACGAGCGTAATTAGAGGTGAGGGAGACGGAGAAAGAAGCAGAGGCAAATTAACAAACAGGAGAGAGAGAGAGAGAGAGGAGGAACGAGGAAGGAGGAAGAGAAGATGAAGGAGGTGGTGCTGCACGTGTACGACGTGACCAACAGCGGATCCGAGAAGACAAACAACACTATCCTCCAGATCAACCGGATCTTCAAGGACCGCATCGGCCTCGGCGGCGTCTTCCACAGCGCTGTTCAGGTCCTCCCCTCTTTCCTTTATTTCCTCCCTTTAATTCTTTTAATCAAGAAATCTCGAGGATTTGAGATGGCTAGGGTGAGATCTAGGGTTTAGATTTCTTGTTGCTCAAACTTGCTAGGAGGTGATTGACTCCGGGATGTTGTATTGGTTACATGCTCAGGTAAAGATGGTCCGAAATCTTTTTTACTGGTTTAGAAGAAGACCGAGTGATTCATTGATGCACAATTTTAGTTGCACTAGTACTGATACTTGCTGCTCTGTCAGGGCAATCTTTTTGAACTCAAAAGCGATTTCTTTTCGTTGAGTTCTGTGATACCTTGCTTGAAGGGCAGAACGAGTTGCGAGATGTAATTAAGGTACTAGTATACTGATGTGAATTTTGAAAGGAGAGCATGGATATGGGCAATGGCAAAAGACTTTGGTAGCATGCACGCTGTGAGGATTGGTGATTATGCAAAGGTGATGGAATTATTATAGAGTAGAGGTCAAAAATTGATAGCACTTATTTATTATTAGTGCATCCAGAGAAAGATGAGTATGGTTGAAACATTTTCTGACTATGTGGTGTGCCTGTTGGTAATGTGCAATTTGATTTTGCACCATTTTGATGGCTTTCCATTATCATAAGTGATCGGTGTATGGTCTACTCAAATTTTTGGGGGACATGTACAATTGATTATCAACCTGAATTTTTCCCTCTGTGAATCAGCAAACTGTAAATGATCACCACAAGACAGCAAGACAACATCTGCAATCATGGCGAACATATTGGCAACCATGTCAGGGGAGGCGGAGGGTGCCCCATTTTAGTCCTATGTGTCCTTTAAAACAAATTAAAAGGGTCAAATAAACTATTTAAGCTGTAGCAAGAAGGATTATTGATCATTGCCTCTGGCTCTGACATTCTTCTAGTGCAGCAAGACACACATCTGTTCATCCTATGATGTGTTCTAAAATTGATGCTCACACTTTAATGATCTGGTTTCATATTGCTAGTTCAAACGGATATGAATCCATTAAATAATTCACACAGTTTAATGGGTGTGTGCAGACGTGTCCATGATCTCATGCACAATCAGCTAAGCTCTATCACCAAAAACATTGAAGCAGAAGTGTAGGGCCCTTAGGGTTTTCCCTTAAGGCTTCATGGAATGCACCATGGGAAGATAAAGTTATACATCAATCGAAGAAAACACATTGTTAAACAACTCATAAATCAACTTTGACGCTTGTCAAACACCTGCAAACTCAAGGATTTTATCTATACCTCAATTCAATACAAAAGAACTAAAAAGCTTTCTTAATTTTTTGCACTGAAACTTTTTGCCAGTCTTGACCTTCATAATGACTAGACTATCTATGTGCAGAAGGAAATGCTCGTAGGACTTGAAGTCAGCCTCGAAATGAGTACACGCATGCCTCCAATAGAAATGTCTAGCTCAAAATATGTCTGCAGAAAAAGGCAGCTGACATGTTTATCCACAAGTTGACAAATTTTCTGATTCCAATATGAATCCTTGTTTTCGTCATTGCCCTAGGTCATCATTTGACCATTCTCAATCCAGTCTTCTTTTTGAAAAAATTGATCATAAATCAAATTTGTTAGCATGCCATACCAAAATTGGAGGAAAATATTGTATCAGATGGCTGAAAACATTCATTAGCTCTTTATCAACCATTTTAGCAACCCTTTGAGTTATTGTTTGCCACCTCAACGTTGCTACATTTCTTGGAATCAGCGACGAGGATAGTATAAGATAAAAATCTTATCTTATTTCTAATATTGTTGAATTTCTAAAGATACCCGCTACTTCTATATTCGACCTGATTTCATTTAGGATAACTGGAAATTTTTCTGGTTGGAATCTATTTACCAATCATCGAATGACCACCTCCCATGCCTATTGGTTAGTCACTGGCAATCTTCTTTCACCTGCATGTTTGGTCTACTTCCATTATAAGCAAGTCATGAAGTGTTTACTGAGTTCTTAACATGTCTTATAACTATGTTTCATTACCTTGATCTAAAATGCAGTTACATCATTACCTCCCTGTTTGAAGAGCATAGCTGTATGCTTTGACACTAATTCATTTCATCCTGGTCCAAGGTTTTTTTTTTAAAGAAAAAAATTAGTTTAATAATTCATCTGATTTAATAATATCTAGAGTCTATTTTGTTCCCACTGTACAATTTATCTTACACTTAGTTTGAATTTCATTTTTAGAACATATTTGAATTTCATTTTTTGACTTTCAAAATTTTGACCTGGCCTACTTGGATATTTACAAATGTGCCAGCCAGAAATTCTTCTAATTAAAAAGGAAACTTGCTACTCCATATTATGCCCATTAATGTTATCAAAATTTAACAAAATCTATCAAAACAAATTCTGACATGGTTCCCACTAACATGGATTCATGGTCAGATGAATATTTCGATAACCCACTGGATATATAAGAGTAAATACAAATGTTCATACTTTTGATATTAA
This sequence comes from Metroxylon sagu, assembly GCA_017589505.3. Lineage (NCBI taxonomy): Eukaryota > Viridiplantae > Streptophyta > Magnoliopsida > Arecales > Arecaceae > Metroxylon > Metroxylon sagu. Next base: position 153,032 of record JACVBY030000332.1, read on the forward strand.
TGCTTTAGCTCTGATGGTATCTGTTTTGACAGGTATATGGAGAAGAAGAATGGTCGTTTGGGTTTTGTGAAAATGGTACTGGAGTTTTTAGTTGTCCACCAGGTAAAAATCCCATGTATACCTATCGAGAGTGTATCATTCTGGGACAGACAAACTGTTCAATCTTGAAAGTAAATCAGATATTGAGGGAACTTCGCCGAGAGTGGCCTGGAGACTCATATGACCTTCTGTCGAAAAACTGTAACCACTTTTGCAATGCTTTCTGTGAGAGGCTGGGTGTACCAAAAGTACCAGGTAATGCATCACGTTTTTGTGGTTTTGGAATCTGTTACAAAGATATTATATTTCTCTGATTTACTTTGTTCAGAAATGCACTATTGTGTATGCTTTACTCAGTTATTTGAGTTTCATGAGCCCTATCAGCATATTCAGGACTTAATCCATTTTCTTAGGTATAACTATCTATTTTTACCTACTGTCAGTAATGCGTTGTCACTGCTTTCTGTGGGTGTTAATTTAGGTGGTTCTGTTATAACTTTTTTTCTTTTTGGTTCCCAATATAAGTTGCATTTGTAGTTTTGTGTTTATATCCCACTGTTTCTGGAAATAGTTATTGATCAAAAGTTGATCTAGTTCTAAATTTGTCTTCTTTTGCTCATCTTAAGGAGATGCAATGACTTCCTTTTGTTTTCTTGCACAATTTGGCTTTGAGCTCCTTGTTTTCATGTAGGCTTCTACCATTTCGGCCAAGGTTCAGAATTTTTGTATTGGAAAATTGTGTTGTTTGTTTTGTTTTGGAGGTTTATTGAAAAGGTTGAAACCCAAAACTAGACATGCTACTATTATGCAAGTATCTTGAAAATGATGATTTTAACATCATATGATTAAAAAATTATAAAACAGACATAGCTCATAGGGCATATTTACAATTTATCAGTTAAGCATATAAGAGCTATATACTATATTGTAAATTGGTTTATGAATGCCTCATGTTTACGTGAAGTAATAAGAATAAATATACTGAGATTTACTCATGAATTATAAATGGAAAAAAGGTTTAACCAATATTTATACACTGGTGCCAATCACTTGGTTCAATTTTCTATGTTGGCAGACTGAGACTATGCTAAATAGGTGCATATCCATTTCAGTACTCTATTTCTGTTTGATTTGTTGATAATCTTATGATTTAGGATTCATGTTTCATACTTCCTTTCCAAACAATTTCCAGTTTTCTCTATGATTTTTTAATTGGATTCTGTTATGGCACTTATGCTTATTTGTAGTTGCATATGTGGAGATGGTACATGCAGGGTGGAGAGAGGATTTTACATCCGCTAGTAAACTCAATGATGAGGATTTTGAAAATGTAAATCTAAATTATTGAATGTGACAAACAAGGCTTCTAATGCGTATAACAAACATATGCTTTAGATACCAATTGCTTGTGTGACAAGTTCTCTCCCAAACTTTTAGTTTTAATGACGCAATGTAGTTTTTCAATTTTACACACAATATGTTGATAATTTTACATAAGCAATATGGAAAAGATAATGATCTATCAATAGTTGTAGCACTTTTTATGATTAGCTCTCAATTTTGTGTAAATTCTTGATGAAACGATACCAATTTCCTTGTCAGAATCTTCTTCATTGGCTACATATTTTAGGTTGATGCAGTTAGCGAGCATTATGTCTGTCTTCTAGACCATACAATCATGTAAAAGTTGTTTAGATGTTTTTGAGGCACTTGAACTGCTAGACATTTTCCAAATGCATGGTTCTTGTTTCCACCCTGTCTCCTGCTTGTTCCACTTCTTGATTTGTGCAACTAAGTTTGACGGTTCTTGTATAAATTTCATATGGCTGCTTTTGTATTAATTCAATCTATTTTCAAATGTAACTAACTGTTTAAATAAATGTTTTAGCACCCTCGTCAATAACTTTTTCATAGTGTGGTGCATCATTTTAATTTTGCCGAATGGGTTAGCATAATTTTGTAACACTGCCAGAAAAATATATGTGACATATTATTTGATATCACATAGGATAAATTCTGTTTAATTCCATTATCTATCATGTAGTTTCTATTTGTCATTCTTCTACATTCATATTTGCTGTCCCTTCTTCTAGCTACATTTGAAAATGCATTTATTCTCTAGCTTTCTTTAACTATTGTTTATTCTTGTAACCTAATTTCTGAAGCGCATTGATGACCTACATTCTTCCCCTCTTTAGCTTATTCTCTTATGGCAGCCATAGTCATGGTAAGCCTTAGTAGCATAGATCTTCTCAAGGTAATGCACGTGCTTTGATATCCTCCTGGAAGCTTGAACTGCACCTGCTTCCCAAGCACTTCAATTATTTTTAGAATATTATTTCTCCACACCCACACCTGCACGGGTTCCCCTTTTTGTCCACTAAGCAATAAGCCCATGCATATTCATTGGGCACTTGTATGCTGTAGTCTGTCCACTACTAATAGTTATGTATACATTAAGCTTATGGTAATAGCTAAATCTTATGACAAGCGTAAGTGAAATGAATTAAATGCTCAAATGAAACCCTTAATATGATGAAGGTATGAAAGTTGTACATGGTTCTATTTCCAATCTGAGCCATTTGGAGGCCCTTCCTAATAGGCTCCACCTCCTTGGAACATTTCTTGGGTAACCTAAGGGGCGGTTTGGTTGGAAGGAAAATAGTGGTGGAAAATTTTTTCGCCCTCATTTTTCTTTGATTGATTGGAATAGAGAGTAGAAATTTTATGTGGGGCCCACGTGCATTTTCTCACCTTCCACGAAAAAATAAATACTAGGGGGGGGGATGGTATTTGTTCTCCTAGGAAAATGCCAAACAAGCACTGAAATGTGCAAGGCATGTTGTCATTTAATGTTTAGTTCATTCAATTAGCTGTTTAATTTGAGCTGGATTTAGATTGAGAAAAACATGAACTGCTACACAGACACAGAAAAACAGGGTATCTTGATTTCTAGCTTTTCTTTCCATGCTCAATGACAAGTCTGTGTCATTATAACATCAGATTTGTAGATTGGTCCTTAAATCCTTAAAGAAAGTGAAAGAAATGGCAGAACTCTGGACCATCCCAAACAAAAACGAGGTTGCAAGAAGGAAAAAATGGGTGTATGTACTTATATAAAGTAAAAAAGAGTTGCCTTGATTTCTACCTTTTCATTCCATGTAGAATGATAATTTTGCTCCATTATCACATCTTATTTCTAGATTTGATCTTAAATCCTTAAAAGAACCAAAGAAAGGGAAGAAATCGGTACCGTCTTGAAAAATAAAAGGTGAAAGGGAAGAAATCGGTACCGTCTTGAAAAATAAAAGGTTATTTGAGATGGTTGGGCACTGGTTTAAAATGGAAAACTAAGTTACAAGCTTGTACGACATTGTATCAGCATGTAGTGCTGTAGACACCTCTTTATTATGATAACAATAACCTGTTGTCATGATTGTAGGTACACTACAGTCAGAACAAGGAGTTAAATTTATGGCTCTCTAAGCTTCTGGTAAACATTCTTGACTTAGTTTTACAATGCAGCCACCATTGCAAGCTTGATTTTGCTATGCACTGTGTTGAGGTGTCCTCTACTGTTTCCAATTACCTTGTGTTGAGGTGTCCTCTATTCTTTCCAATTACCTTTTCTGAACATTTTTATACAGGTCTCCTAATAATATCTTTTCAGTCTGAATTGTTTCAATAATTATCTAGCACTCTAAAGGTGAACCTTCACTGCATCAATTCCACTGTACTTTGAAATTTGTATTTAGTTTCTATGTATTAACTAGGATTTTGTCATTCTAGTATTCTGAATTCTTGATTGAACTCAAAAATATACAATCCATCCATTTTGTAGTCCATCTTTGGTCCTCCCCCCCTTAAATTCTGCCCTCTGGAAATTCCTTTTATTTATTATATTGCCTTTTGTCTAATAATGGGAACCAACATCAATCATATAAAATTAAGTTTTTATATGATCTCCTTCTTAGTGCTAATAAATATTGCATCTTTAAGTAGTGGAAACATAATAATCCCGTAGCCAATACCATGTATTGTCTATTATTTGGCCTTTTTTGGGGTTCCCTAGTGCATGACTTAATTGCCAATTATTTTTACATTATACTTGCACTTTTCTATTATAGAGCTCTAAGTAAGCTTCTTAATGTTTATTGAATTTGTTAATATTTTAAAATCATGTCTAGATCCCTATTTATTTATTTGACTTTTGTGAAGTCAGTTTCTGTTATGGCATATTTTTACCCATCTTACTCCTTAACTGCCTTCTGCTGCAGCTTTGTGATATGGCATGTGCATGGTTTGCTGGGTGGACTTTTATCTCATTAATTCATACAAATTGGTATAACTGTATTTTTTCTTGATTAACGAGATGATCTTGGAGTTTTCTTGATGTCACTGAAGAGTTTATCAACCACACTGACCTAAGCTGTGTTATGATTCTTTGTACTTCTATTTGTCTAGGGGCGGTCAGTCTATTATATATCACATTGTTTATGCAGCTCTACAAATACAGTTATGCATTGAGTTTGCCAAAGCTGGAACTGAATTTCCCGAACTCGTGTTATTAGTGGCTGTGCTTATTTGCCACATGCTCTTTTTCATGCTTTTGTAGTTTGTTCTTCTACATATGGCTTTTATGGTGAACAGTGATGATAATACTAGAATTCTCTTTAAATTTATGATACTTAAGAAGATAGTTATAATTCAACTTCTAGTGGCTACAATATTCCTTAGATCATATTTTCATAGCTTATAACCTTGCAGGTTGGGTCAACCGCTTTGCTAATGCTGGGGATGCTGCCATGGTTGTTGCAGGAAATACAGCATTGCGGGTGTGCAACTCTTCCTTAGAGCATAGTTTTTCTTAATTGTGTTGCATGCATTTTAAGTTTTGTTGACCAGGCATGCCATTTAAATGCTGTTGCTGACCAACCATAATGTGCATGTCCTAGTATATGATGATTGGTTTAATATTCTTTATTTTTGACCAGATTTTGCTAGCCTTATTGATTTCTGAGAACATTTTAATTTAAAATGTGAGATAGTGATTATCCAGTTCCTGAGCATGCATGAATGACTATATCCTTTCCAGGTTGTGTCAAAAGAATAATTCATAAATTATGATCTTGAAGCTATTGCAGCTTAATATATGATACGGTTTAGCCAGAAGCTGAACCAGAATTAAACAAGTCTATTAAAAGGCATTAGCATAGCTTACTTGACAGGCACTGTTAGACTAATAGCTTTATTCTGTGCATTGTTTTTGTGATACACTGGATGAATAAATACAAACAATAAACTGTATTTCATTGATAACTAGGGCTTATTCACCTTCTTATCAAACATTGCACCCGAGCCAACTGCGGCTTCCTGAATTCTTTATAAAGAATGATAGAAGTTTTATATAAAACTAATACTTAAGCAATGCATGTTGCTAATTATGTTGATTTAGATATAATGATGTTCAACCATGAAGTCAACTGTCAGCATATGAGGACATATAGGAATTATATTACCAAATGCCAAATGTGAATCATGGTTTTGGCAACCATTGCTTCAGTTATGATTATCATTAAACTTGTTTTTTGTGTAACCATTGAAGGAATTAAGATCAACATCATGTTATCTCATTCTCATTGGGTAGAGGGTGTGACTTGGTGCAATGGATAAAATTGCTTTATCATGACCTGAGTTTCATTGATTCAAAAGACTCAAACAGCCTCTTTGTGCATGGGAGAAGGTTGTGTACATCTACCCTCTTATTATACCTTGCGGTGGTGGAAGTCTCTTGCACTAGAATGCCTTTTTTTTTTTTTTTTTTTTAATCTCATCTCATTGGGCATAAACATTTATGGTCTTAGAAGATAATGATTATTTTTTATACTATTTTTTTGTTATTACATTTTGATGCCATTTGTTTGTGCTGTTGAATGTTTATTATCATTCTTCGTACTAAGTACGGTACATTATGGTGCTCTTGTTTCTATTTTTACAGCTACGGCAAGCAAAGACAGAAATAGTGACTGCCAGCAAAGTGGCATACAGATTCATGGCTGGCCTGGCTTCAAATTCAAATTCAAATTCAAATTCAAATTCACCTGCCAACACTGCCTCCTCTGGCAATTCAAACAGAGGCTCCCCTGGGTTACAGGGTACTTGGTTTAGAAACTTTATATCTGTTGGTGCCAAGCAACCCGGTGGTGCTTCAGAAGTACCGGAAGATGATGACACACTTCCACTACAGCAGCAGAAGTCCATGGAAGAACACCAACGTAGCTTCAATCATAATATTTGACAAATTCAAGAAGCGTCGTAATTATTGCTTGAATATGTATCATTGGTTAGAAAACTTCAAAATTGAACATGTTATTCATGCACGAAGCAGTAAATCTTTGTTTCTAGTTTCTTTTTACATTAACTCTGCAACAATTGAAAAAACGATCTACTTTGATTGTAGATTTACGTTTGTCTATAAATGTTAATGGAATGGTGCCTTATTCAAAATGATCAGGAGACGGCTGCTGTGAAAAAGCTCTCGTGATGCCTGAAAAATAATAATAATAATAATAATAAACTGTTGCTTTGAAAATAATAATAATAATAATAATAATAATAATATGATGCTTTGAAGGAAAGAAAAATAAAAATTAATAATTTGGCCCATGCAGGTTCGACCTTCGCGTTATTAGCACGACGCTCTAACCAACTGAGCTAATAGGCCAATTTGAAAAAATGACCTTAAATATAAGTAATTATACTTATTAATCCTTGGGAATAGGCTGCTGGGATTTTTGCTTTCCCGTCCTTCAGAACAGATTACCGTTAAGGAAACTTAGGCCGTCATGCCTTTGAAAGTCTTGTGATGCATGGGCTTTTATAGCTGCATCAAGTTGTTCAGGTTGAGTGTTAACCAACGCTTACATAAAGTAACTATTAACCAACAACTAATCCTAATAAGTTATAAGTGATTATTATTCAACAGTTATACGAGATAGTTGTTAGCTAATAAATAAAACAAATAACTAATCCAAATAGATTCTGAAGAGTTTAAAGAATTTTACATCAATTTTATAACTGCAAGCTTTTCAAAGTTGATTCTAGATATATGTTAAGGTGATTATATTCCCTTGATTTGACCAATTTCTTTCCATGTTTTCCTATGATCAAAGATCAACCCTGAATGAGGGTTATATGTTTGATCTCTATTAGGTTGTTAGTACTTCCCTTGGAGACCTGCTTACAGTACCAATAAAAATGAAGTTCGGTTAAACTGTCTTGTAATAGTAAAATTGAGCCAAAATTCAGGTAGGATATTTTTTAAATTTTTTTTTCTTCAAAAACTAAGCTTTATTCCCATCCATTTAAAGCCTCACATCCTATGCCTATAGTATTTTATACCATTTGTTATGTACTTTTAACTTTTCTTTATTTTATGATACTATGTACGTACAGTCAAAAATATGGTATAAAAAGTCTTGAGCCAAACTAACGATATAAAAAGTATTTTTAACACTTTTGGGTATCAAGAAAAAAAGAATTGGCAACTCTAATTGCAAATCTTTTACATTCCATATGTCGATGTTACCGAGACCTCCATGCCCCATGTTTCATCCACTTGTGCTAGCTTACTCGTGCTTGGGGTCCAAGGGACTTGGAAATGATCCTTGGGATACGTATTAATAATATGGCGTAAGGAAGCCAAGCAATCCCTTGGGGATCTCAGGTCTCGTCAGATGATCGGAATATGTCCGAGATTGAAACATGATCCGAGTTTCAAAGCGGGTGGATTTGGTGCTCCGAAGAGACCCGACACCATGCATTGCTCGTGGGCGAGCTTTCCGCAAGTGCGAAGGTGCCGCGCTGTGGAGGGGGGAATTATTGGCAGTTTTAGCCAAGACAGTGGCTCAAATCATGCATGCAAGTGGATGGGGGGAGACTGGACTGAGAGGGCCCATGCTGTTCGATACGGTGTCCTCGGAGGAAGGGCATGAGATTCCAGTGTAGGTTCAAAAGGTGGCAAGCACCACTCTAGGAAAGTATAGGAAAGTCGTGTTTCTTTTTTTTTTTTTTTTTTTTTTTTGCTGCCCTTCCTCGCTGTAACATTCTAAAATAGTATAGCTAAGTATTTATAACTTCAATCAATCTGCTACCAACTAATTTTTTTTAAAATTTTTAGGACCATATGATTTCGATCCGCTAATAAATTAATTGGACCAGCAGATGGGTTTAAGGTATTACAAATAATATCAGAGTCGACTCGAGTATATGAAAGTTGACGGATAAAAGGAAAGGACTATCCATAGGATAGTGATAGAGTCTTGCCATGATATGGAGCGATTCTTATAGCACTAACGATTCATCTCAAATAGATTCTACCTATCTTGTAGCTCAAAAATAGTTCCACATCGAATGTGGTTTAAAAATAATTTCATATTGGATGTAAAAGAAAAGATTTAAGTGCTTATAACTTAAATCAAGTTCACCTGCTACCACTAAAAGGTTAATTGATGGATAACTTATAACTTAAATTTATCTGCTACTAATTAACTTTTACTTAAGCTTTTAGGAACATGTAGTTTTAACCTGCTAATATATTAATTGGGCCCGTTAACTTTCACTCGAGTTTTTAAGATCATATATTTCAGTCTGCTAATATGCTAGTTAGACCAACAAGTGAATTAGGCCATTAACTTTTACTTGAGTTTTTAGGATCATATTTTTCTTTTCAAGTTTTTAGGATCATACATTTTGACCTATAAATATGCTAATTGGATCAGTAGGTGAGGCTTAAGGCAATACACTTTCTTTAGAGGGTCACATGTCCTTGCCCTCAGGATTGGTCCTCATGGACCATAGATTCTCACAGCACATGATTGTGGCCTGGGGCAAAAGCTTGGAGACAATGGTAGGCCTTTTTTAAGGGATTGATGGGCATTAGTTCCATTTTGGTGGGCGTAGCCTCTGGGTTAAGCTGTGGACTGCTAGCTCTGTCTTCCTGTACTTTCGAGGTGGGCATTGGAGGACAGAAGGCCTTCTGCTAGAAGCTATTTCCCAATCAAAGATCAGGTGTTCTCGTGTTCAACAAACTTTTGGAGCTCCTCACCAGAGCCAGACTGCCTGATACCTTTCATGGCTTTTCCAAGCCGCTAGCTAGCTTGCTGGCCGAGTCTCTTGATGGTTATACAACAAAATCTGGGATTAGATACAATGTTCATCTTAAAAGGAGACAAAAGCTGACTTGTTTGTCAACTAGAGATTGAATAAATTTCACATAAAGATCCTGCTGGAAGCCAAAGCTGACATGAAATGTCTTTGGAAGTGGATAAAGACATCCCGATGCTCTGATGATGAGAGTCAATCTAGAAATATGGATTATTACCGCATGTTCTTCGATTACGTGTGGAAAGGCAAACCATACCTCCACTCGTACGTCTCTAATTTGGGTGCATGCGACCTAACCCAAACTCAGTGGCCTGATGAACCCCCCGGATTTCAAACCCCGCTGCCAATATTTACGACAGCTAAGATTTATTTGAGCTGCACCGCAACTAAAGTTTATGCATGAAATCCATCTGAGTTCGTCTTGAAGGCAACAAGCTTAAGGTAAACATATATATAATATTGTAGATGTTTTCATATATGATGAAAATATGAGTTCTATTTGATGTATAACATTGTAAAATACTCTTTTGCTTAAGTGCATACAGCTTGAACCGGAGTAACTCAAAGTATTATTGAAGAATCTAGTAGAAGATTCTGTTAGGTATAAATGAATCTAAGATTTTGCGTGAGAGAAAGTTTTTGATAAAAAAAAATTATTATTATAATTTTTAATTATTTTTTTAATAAAATTTTTATCATCTTTATTGATTTTCTTTTATTCTTTCCTTTCTTTTTTTCCTTTATTCTTCTATGTTGATTTCCTGCAACAAAATCACACATTCAAAAGCTTACGTTTCCAAGAATACCAAGATTAGATGGAAACATTTCAGACATGCTCTCCGAAGAAGCTTTCCAGGAGTTCTTTTTCATGGCATATTATTTGTTTCTTGCTTCCTTTTGATTTGAAGTGTTTCATTTTATTCTTGATATTGCGATTCTTGCTATCTAGAACTTTTCAGCATTGTTTCTCCCTGGGGAGAAAAATCAAACACATCACATGCGCTTTGGTAGATTCATTTCTCAAATGGCCTGACAAAGTTCTACTAGAAATAGAATCTGCTTAACCTATCCAAACCGATTTAGGTTCATGTATGTAATAAAAAAAAAAAAAAAAATTCTTCAAAACATCACTGAAATAGAAGGAAGCCTCTCTCTCTCTCTCTCTCTCTCTCTCTCTCTCTCCATGCAAATAAAGGCACTGAATTAATTATCCATACTCCCTGCAGTACAAATTCTACAATCAAAATATGTGGAGGGTTGTGATTGGTAGGATTTGAGGCAACTCCAAATTCCTTTTCCGAATTTTTACTCACTGTATATTTCTCCTTGAACCATGTGCACCTGGTTATGTTTGATGACAACTAGAAAATTTTCACCGAGTCCATATGGTATAACTTTCTAAGCTAAGGTTGTAGAGGATATGGACTGCGACAAGCATTCACCATGATGAGTTAAAACTAACGACAACAACCCACCAAATATTCACTATTTTGGTCGCTTAGATCCTGATCTTCTCTAATTCACAATGGTAAGTTAAAACTAATCCCTTTTGGTTGGTGTTTTACTGCGTACGTATATAGAGAAACGAAATCTAGTAACTAAAAATTGACATAATAAACAGCCAACGGATATCTAAGCAAGGGGAAATTTGTCCTGCCGGAAGGTCTCTTTTACTGCTAAAGATAACTAAGAATAACATGATATTAGTAATTGAGAATAACCACCAAATAGAAAACCAACCCCGTTTAGAAAACTGGTTTAACGCCCAGCTAATCTCGGTTAGAGGTGAAAAGCCTGGTACCAGGATGGCAAGCTGCCCCATTAATAGAAATTCTCTCATGTGAACTGCGATGTGGGATAGCATATTCCATAATGGATTAGTATGTACTCAATAAAGTCTTCATCTTTTTTGACTGAATAAAATTCTATATTCCATGAATAAAGATTCCAAACACGCCATGTTAACTTTTTTTTATTCATAGAATTCATTCATATGGAGTCAAAGATGTTAATTTTGATCGAAATGATTGATGCCATAAGTTACATCAATGAATCATATATTTTAAGTTTAATAAAACATACAATTATATCCTCATGATGTAATGCACCAAGCCTACTCACTAGTCTAATTAATTTATTAAAGAGCTGGATTCATATGACCACAAGTTAATTAGTAGCAGTTGAATTTGAATTATAAATTTTACAAACTTTTCTTTTTCAAATGATGTGAAACTGTTGGGGTATTCTAAAATTATACTTAATTACTAATTAACTTTCCACATCGATTGAAAAAGAAAAGTTTGAAGAGCTTATAACTCAAGTTCAATTGCTACCGATTAACTTGCATTCATGTTTTTAAGGTTATATGAATCTAACTAACTAATAAATTAATTGAGCTAGCGCTTGAAATGATGCAATTAAAATAATAGCCCCATGTTATAGCCCCTATAGCATTAGGGGATTCTTCACATGCTAATCAAGATGCATGAAAGATCATAAACATTAGGATAAAAAATCTCTTTCACCAATAGGTTAGCAGAGAAAATTCAAGGTTGTACATCAAATAAAAATTTGTCTAAATTTCATGCGATCAATTTTTGCTCTCCTTGTCAGCAGTGTCAGACAGCAAATCTCCCAGCTAAAATCCAAGCATGGATGCTTAACTGGGTGCGAATCATGGGGGGGGGAATAACAGCAGCACGATAGAGTGAACCGGGCGGTTCGAAAACCGAACCAAGCCGAAATAAGCCGGATCCCCGCACACATGCCGTGCCGGCTCGTGACTGCCACGTTCGCTCCGTCCAACCTGGCCGACGCTTCCCGGCCGCCGTTGGACCCGCGGGCCGGGCATGGAGAAGAACTCGCGGCCCCCCGTTAACCTCGGGCCCTAACCGCTGACGGCGATTCACCGTACGGAAAAACGGCCGTTACTTGTCCTCCCTGTCCCCTTATGGTCTTCCTCCGACCTTCTGGTGTCCCAACTCGCCATTTATAGCAACTCCACCCGCGTCCCACCTCTCTATTCTCGGGCTCTTCCATCTCTCTCTCCCCAGATCTCATCCTATATATATTGGAAAGGGGCGTCTGGGTTGGCTAAGGAATTTTTGTATTCCACCTTTTCTTCAAATTTTTTTTTTTTTTTTGTCTTTTTTGTTTGGAAGGAGATAGATGGTGTTAGGTTAGGAGTAGAAGAAGGAAAAGAAAGGAGACATTTGAAGAGTGAGTTAGGATCTCTGTTTTTTATTACCGTTTTCGTGATTATTTTTTCTTAGAAGATGACGAGAGCTCGCGAAGGAGAGATATTGCAGGACGTGATCCATCCTCCCTCGGAGCTCTTCTCCATTGTAATTCTCTCATCCCTTTTGGTCCCTTGTTTGGATTTTAATTGTTATTGTTGAAGCTTCTTTAAAGGTTTGCACATAATCCTATCCTCATTAGAACATTTATATTAGTATTTAATACAAAAGGTCGGCTGTTCTTCTCTCTCTCTCTCTTTTTTTGTTTCTTTTGGCTTCCTTTTAGCTGCATATTGTTCCACAAAATCTTTCTTCTGGCCATTTCCCCTTAAAGTTCTGCTTCAAAATAGCACTGATTTGGAGGTAAAGTTTTATTATTCATTGAAGTCAAGCAAGGAAATAAGCAACAAATTTTTTTTTTTGTTCTGAAAAAATAAAGATTAAAATGCCTCTTTTGGAAGTTTGTTTATATGAGCAACTTTAATTCGATGGAGATATAAAAGCTTTTTTTTTTGGGGGGGATTTTTGAAAAGAATAACAGATTTCATGAGAATTCTCAAAATGGTTCCTCTGTTCTTCCAAATTTAAATTCATTTCATATCCCCATTTCCTGCGTGTTTTGATCTCAAAGAGCCATGCTAAGAGAAAAAAGTATTTTCCCACAATGACCCCCTTCTTAGTTCTTGTTATTCCCAAAATGCCCCGTCAATATTTCTCTCTCCTAAAACTTTACGTGCAATTTTCCCTACAATGTTCCTACGTGAAAATACCAGTCCCGCTATATTCTCACCGGTAAGCGTAACATAACGGGGTGGCGGTCAAGATCCTTTGATTGTAAATAATCATGGAGCCTTTCTCTCTCTCTCTCTCTCTCTCTCTCTCTCTCCCCCGAACGTGAGGGCCAATGGAAGCTCCATGGCGTACGGGAAAGCGATCAAGGCCCATATCCTTCGGACAAGACTAAAAAACACAGCCACCATGCAAGGAATCTCTGCACTTTGGCTGTGCTACGTACCGAAGCATAGGTGCCCTTCTTGGATTTTCTTTCCCATCCAATCCAAGCCCAGACTGACTTTAAAACCAACATGGCTTGGGATTCACTTCTTTCATCTCTTTCCGATGATTTTTTTCCCCTTGGTTTTGCACATATTTTTTAATAATAATATTATTATTATTATTAATAATATGCATAAAATTATTAGATATAATCAATCAATCAATCAATAGGGCGAGCTTCTGAGAGCAACTCCCTACTTTGATTCAGCTCAGATATGATTGTTGACATGTTTGCCACTCGTGTGGATTAATGCAGCACAAATCAAGGCAAGGCATCTTTTGATATTAGGATTGTGAGTAATAATTAATGCACTATCAAAATTGCATGCATGTATTTATAATATATATATATATATATATATATATATATATATATATGTATGTATGTATGTATATATGCATGCATGCATGCATGTATATATATCCGGTTTGAGGAATACGTTGCCATCATTGCTGGCTATAGACACCTTTCCGGCCTACGATCCCTTGTGGTGGCCAACAAGGTCAACCACAAAATTGACTAAACTGTCACCTCGTTCCGTCTATGCGTTGACCTTATCTAGAAGCAGGGACCTGTCCCAGATAACCAGTTACAATTCGTTGTCGTGAAAATAGAAAAAACTATTCAAAAGCACTCTTAACTCTGGACTCCAAAAAGCTACTCTCCACCTCTCATCTGGCGTTTAGATCTCTATAAACTTTGTTCTCTTCCTGTTGCTTCTTGCTGTTTGTGGGTATGACTAGATTTGTTTATGAACCTGTTTGGAATAGTGCGCGCACTTTACTATAATTGCTAACACCTCCCCTTGCTTCGTATGTGAACGCGCGCAGGAGAGCCCCATCGCGGCCCAGATCCTGGACTTTTGCGACGACGACGGCGGCGGCGGCGGCGACCTCTTCCCGACCGACCCCCAACTCCTCCGCTCGTCCGACGACGTCTCCACCTCCTCCGCCGCCACCCCACCTCTCTGCTGCTACGACGACGCCTCGTTCAGTCCCTCCATCGACGCCGCCGCCCTCTCCGCCTTCCTCGACGGCCCTCAGCCGCCGGACCTCCTCCCCGTGGTCAGTTTCCCGTCCCCGTCCCCGTCCCGGTCCAACCCCTCCCCGATGTTCCCGGTCCCACCGCAGTACGTCGGGGACCACCGCCAGGTGGTGGAAACCTTCGACCAGATCGGGCTAACGGAACCGATCCCGGGCGGCGGCGGGTACGGAGCCTACTCGCCCGAGTCATTGGTGCCGATCCAGATAGGGGGACCATCGGCGCAGGCGGCGGCGTACGAGGAGGAGTGCCTGGCGGCGATGCCGGGCGGGTTCGTGGGGTTGGAGACGGCGGTGCAGTCGCCGTCGTGCGCGTTTCTGGAAGGGGGTGGTATCGGGGCGTTGTACCACCAGGGTGGGATGGGGATGGTGGGAGGAGAAGGGCAGCAGGGGTTCTATAATGCCGGGATGATGATGGCGGGGGACTACCAGCCACTGCTGGAGGGAGCGGGAAATGTGGGGATCTACGGCCCGGATTCTCTGCAGCCAGTCTACGGCTCCGGCGACATGCACCAGGTGCCACCTTCAATCTTCCAAATAACGTCGCCTTTTCTTTCTTTCGTTCTTTCTTTCTTTCTTTCTTTCTTTCTTTCTTTCTTTTAGGCAAATCCATGTCCCCTTTGGCCCACGTGGAACAGCAACGCGACATCTGATCCACTATACTAATTTTTTTTAAAAAAAATAAATAAATATATGGACATGTATTTATTTCTTTATCGCATATATTTATTTATATCCTTCTTGTTCACAACACACGGTAAATATAAGTATAAACATAAGAATATGCATAGATTAAAAAATTAAAAAAAATCTTGATATTATAAATCAAATATTAAATAACTACGTAACAAGAGTTAAACATTAAAATCTAACCTTTTTATTACTATTTATTATTGCTATTTATGATCAATCTGTTTTCCTTCTTTCTATTTGTTCGTTCTTTTTTATTACATATTTAAGCCAAACTCGAGCTAAGTAGACTCTGGGCGCAAGTTTGATTTTGGCTTGACCCACTATCGAGCTTGGTCATCCTGTTCTAATAAACTCTCTATTTTTTTTTAAAATTTAATTTAATTTAATTTAATTTAATTTTAACAAAGTCTTCATATGTGATTGATTACCCTTGCATGGTATTCCGTGAGGTAGAAGTAACATGAGGCATGAGGTCATATGAGGGGAACGTTTCTGTGCGTCGGAGAGGATGGAAACTTAAAAAGCTTTTCTCGACCCAAAAAATAGTTGGATGACAACATCATCCAACGGGAATTTATAATTGTAGTCGCATGATATTTACCTTCATGCAGCTCTTTACACGATGACAGGTGGGGGACTACGCTTTAGATTCCGGGAATGATGAGGGTAGCGACACCGGAACTAACAAAGATAGCAGCATCTTTAGGCTACCTTATAGATTTATTAGCGCACAAAAAGGGGTCGGGACCTGCCATTCATACTGGTCTAAGATGTGGACCCATACCAGACTCACACACACACACACACACACTCCATCTATCTACTAATGAGGTCTGGTTAGGTCTTGTCAAAATTCTAGGAGTTGGATCGCAATCTTTTGAAAACCCCTTTTTAGACTGTGTTAGCAGGGAAAGTGACACCACTAGAATCCAATTTTAACAGATCCATATCAGGCCTAAGTTTTAGGTCCTGATTTTGGGTTGACCCAAGCCCATTGGTTCCTCCAGAAGTTAATTATATATAGGCAGCCAACCAGAAAGAATCTGGTTCGATCTAGATCTACCAAGAAACAGTTCGTTCCATAAGGTAATGCTGTGCAGACCATTGTCATGGATTAGATGTCTTTTGGCTTTACACGCCACGCCAGACGGATAACACCAACCCACCAACTCCACTATCATGCACAGCCTAAGTGCTCTAAACAGCGAGAAATGTTCCTTGACTCCTGGAATTGTTGACCTCACAAACTTCTCGGTTCCTCAAATTTCTCTATGCCAAATAGCTCAGCAGCGCACCTTTTTTTTTTGAATCTGACTGTAGAATATAAAGTCGATACTTTTTTAAACAAGACAGTATCCTTCTATATTGGTGAGGCTCTATAATCATAGATACAAATCTAAGTGCGGATCAGTGGCCAAAAAAGTCACTAAATCCAATAAAACAATGAGAGGTGTGTGGTCCAATAGTTATTTAAATATGAACATCAAAGCTCAAAAGCATAAAAAGATCATCAGCACCAAGGGCCAAACCTCTCAATAGGCTAGAATCTCTTTGGAATGGATGAAGGACTTCACTAACCATTCTGCCACCAACAGATGAAATTTATGTCATGGAGCACGGACCCATCCTCAAAACTTTCAACAGGCTAAGATCTCTTTGGAATGGTTGATATCCTTTATTAACCATCCTACAGCCAACAGATGAAATTTTTGTCATGGCGCACTGACTCATCAATTTTGATCCTTTCCTAAGGTAATTGGAGGAAATCAGCATCTGATGGGTGGGTGCAGTGGCAGGCCAACACCATTGCCAGCATCAGACATGTCAGCATTAGATGAGTCCACCTTCAAAGTTGGTCGTCTCTCCGTGGAAGAGAGGAAGGAGAAGATACACAGATATATGAAGAAGAGGAACGAAAGAAACTTCAGCAAAAAGATCAAGGTAGACAACAGACTTAAACCTTACGGCATCTGAGATAACGAGCTTTTAATTTTGATATTGTTATTCTTGCATATTAATCCTCAGTAAGGGTCCAAATAAATTGGGGGAAATTGCAGTATGCTTGCAGGAAAACTCTAGCAGACAGCCGACCTCGTGTTCGAGGGCGATTTGCAAAGAACGATGAGCTTGGAGAGGTGACAAGATCCACCTCAAATCACCATGAGTTTGATGATGAGGAGGATGTAAGTTTTACAATAATCTCATTTTTTTGATGCATCATGCTGATTGCCCAGAAATGCCCAGCAGTTATTTGCAACAGAGAAACTAGTCACTAAGAGCAACATATACATTGCAATTTTTTTTTTTTTTGGGGTGCATTTTTTTTTTTGGGGGGGGGTCTACAAAGCATATAAAAGAAATGGCGAATATGGACAATATGATATATCATAACCTTAACTTATTTCAAAAATTACTTAACATGATATGAATAAAGGTGAACTGATCCATTTTCTGAACTGTTTTGCATTGAATCATCATCAGTATTATTATACAGTTGCCAGAAATTATCTGCCCTGCCTCAATTGATTGTTAGCAGTTCAAAATATTTAAAAATGACAGCTACTATTAATATGGATCATTGAAGGCCTCCAGAATATAACTCTATTGAGCCCAAAATATTGAAGAAATCATACTGTAAAACCATCTATAGGTTACATTTCCAAGATTTAAGTTTTAGCCTTGACAAGAATTATGTAAAATTAACACACTTTCCTACTTTTAATCCCTTTTTAACTGCATTTAATACTCTTACTACTGATCCCAACTGAGCTACTGGTCAGAACACTACAAAGCCTTCATGCTTTAGTACAATGGATCTCAGTATCTTGGTTAATTTCAATAAGAAAGAAGACATCTTTCTTTTTAATTTGGATTACGCATATCTTTTTCCTTCTTTTTTTTTTTTCATGACTTTATCGCTAGTGCTATTTGCAGGTGGCAATTAAGGAAGAAGAAGATATACTCGACTCCTCTGATATACTTGCCCACATCAGTGGTGCCAATTCCTTTAAATACAACTACACTTTGGAGTCGTGGATATGAGTCATACGACCCAACAGATGCTGGAGTCCGTACAATTCCTATATTTGGCCATTCACCAGCAGGTCTAATAACCGTTCAAATGAAAAGAACGGCATGGAGGTTGTTGTTTCCAGTAGTGTCGTATATCACAATTTGTATGATTGCAGAAACATCAAGAGATTTTCTTCCCATTTTCTTGTTATCTTGTTTCCATGTGAAAGACCCATACCTGAGCATTGTTGTGCATATTCCACACTCAAAAATAAAGCCAGAATCTTAATGCCCCAAAGAAAGTTACAACAGTCAAAGAATGACCACAATTATAGAGAAAAAAGTCCAGTATATGAAATGTTAGCATTCATATTATACTATAATGCATGTAGGTAAAAACTTCTGCACGTGATAATATATGTGGTCGAAGAGGCCAATAATATAAAAATACAAGCAAGCGATTCAAAGAAGGTGAAAATGACAAGGCACATCCCATTTGCATTTATTAACAAAATTGAATTTGCTACCAAGTTCCAGAAAGTGTTGTGAAAGCCACTTCCAGACAGTATGTCCGTATTGTTAACTCCAATTTTATCAAAAAAAAGGTCAGGACTATGTGCAGTAAAGCAATAATCACAAAGATCATCTAAGCGAAGGAGCCCATACTTCAATCAAATTATTGAATGAGCACTACTTTGAAGAACAACAAAGAAAATAGATTCGGTAAAGAACCAGTTCTAGACTAGATTTATTTTGATAGAACAACATTTATGAAAGAAAATAGCATGGTAATGCACTAATCAATGGAGTTAAATACCAACTGGGTTACACTATGCACCATCTCCTTAATACCAGCCACAACTGCTCCCCTATTTTGTGAGGGTTATTTGAACGATTCATAGACACAATCAGTGTTGAAAGTTACTTTGATAAATGACTTAATTGCAAGCAATGAAGAAAGTCGACCTCTTTGGTTGGTCCAATGCAGGGAGGCAATAGCACCTATGATTTGCATTATTTTTCACAATAAAATAAATTATGCTTTAGAGAATGTTTCATTAACTCATGCAGTGGTTCTGCTCAGGTCATTCCTTTTCTTCTAAATAGATACCTTGTTATCCACCTCACGTCAAGAGCCTGTTTAGGATGCATCAAAGCATCATTTTATTGCCTGTGTGCTCATGGACAAGATTGACAGGTACCAGCAGTACCATCAACAGGAAAAGAAAGTTGCAGAACCAAATCATTTATCATGGATAATGAAATCATGAGTGATGAAGGATTCTGAAATTTCATCAATAAATATGCAGGCAAATTCAGCAAGTGTTTCACAAGCAATCCATAGATTATGAAAAGATAAGATCGGGAAATGAAAGATAGATCACTACAGTGGTTATGGAAAGAATATTCTATCTTACAATAATTTAGGAAGAATACTGAAGATTCGGGATGTGTGCAAACTTCTTGTCCTTAATGATAGATACGAAATTTTGTCAAAACAAGAAAGCTCTATCACATTTAGCAAACAGCATAGAAAAAATTGATGATTTTGAAGATATTTTGAATACAGAACAGGAGATTTGAGAAGAAAAGTTGCATGTCAATTTTTAAGCATTTGGATAGGGTTCCCTGATAAGACAGCACTACTTTTTAGTGGACATAATGAAGGCATATTCCACAATCAAAATGAATATAGTCCTTGTACGAGATCATAAAAGAAAATTGTAGTCATACTGAAAAGATGACTTAAGAACTGCAGGATCATTGTATGCCATATTTGCAGCAACCAACTCGGAAATTGGAAGTAATTGAACTGATGCAAATAGAGATCAATGATGCAATACAGATCAGAAGAAATTTGGCTCAATTCTTCACCTTCATAAGCTTAATGGGCTTAGATAATGTGATGCTGCCCCATAGACAAAGCCATACAGGATAGGTCACTTAGCTCAACTGATACCAAATGAACCTGCTGGGAACACTTAGCTAGGCAAAGCTCTACAGAATCTGTCACTTTCAGAGTTCAAGTTTTCTATATCAGTACACATGTACTGTGTATTTGAAGGTAGGGCTCAAATATAGAGTTCATGCTTAATAAAGATTTTAGTTTTTGCTAAAGTTTTGCTCAACATATTTTGAACTTGAGGGTATCTACCTCTCTCTCCTCCTCCAAAATCTCCCTTTGTTTTTCTTCCTCTCATTGAATTTGGTATCATAACTTAAAAAAGGTTCAGCATTACTCTGATTTCAGAATTAACTGATTCTTTCAGCAAAATGAGTTTGATCCGCTGGTCATCTTCTCAATCAAAGGGAGCCACACATTTAAGTAACATGAATCCATTTTCTCAAGCAGAGTTTTGTTTTTGGGATAAAAACTCAATTTTATTCTACAGGTTCTCAAAATGAAGAAGTAACAAAGAAAATGAGAAAAGATCAAGCATGGACCAGTTATTGGAAACTACAGACAAAAAGGTTACCACTTACCTATGTAAGGCTGAATTAGGTTTAAAAATAAATGAATAAAAATGGAGGAACAGGGATTATTGATTTTGGCATTGCTATCTTGCAAGTTATTTCGGTTTTGTTTTGGCTGAAATTCCTCCCTAATAATAATTAGTTAGACTGACTATGTTATTTTGTCAGAATTTCTAAAGTAAGACGTATTATTGAAATACGATAATGGTAAATGACATATTTACCTTTCTCATAAACATGAGGCATCAAAGTTAGCAACAGAAAAAGCTCACCAATCATGGTTGATTTCATGATATATTACTTTTTTTTTTTTTTTTCTTTTTTGCTGGGTCTCATTGCATATTCATCTCGTAAAAAGGATACAGCAATCATAGCCAAGAACTTGCAAATTAAAGAACACCTTTACGAATAAAAATCCAGTAGCCAATGAGACAAAGTAATTACCTTTTCCTCAACCAAAGTTTTATAAGATCTAGTTAACTCAATTATTCCAGACATGTTGAGAAGCAGGGCAAGTCCCTCTCCCTAAACCAAATATACACTCAAAATTTTATGCCTACACATCCACTGAACCAATAACTTTAAAGGCCATTCCCAAGTCTTTGTGATCCTTCTAATATGTGTGTGTGTGTGTGTGTGTTCACAACAAAAAAGGTAAACATACTAGCACAAGCACCCAAACATTTTTTCCAACATAAAATAAACCTAAAAATACAGAATTTTTTAATGTAAAAATCTACAGATTTTTTTCTCCCTTTCTCTTCTTCTCAATTTCCAATATCCATGGTGCACATCCACATGCTACTGCTGAAAGTAAAAGCCACTAGAATGGAAGAAGCAACAGTGATGCTAATATAATGAAAGCAAATTCATTTTTTCCCCTCATTCTAGTGGCATGCGGAGTCATACTTCAAATGAAAATTTTCCTATTCTCTTAGTGAAAAAAATACCATATTTCCTGGTCACCGTGATGTATCCGTAATCTTACTTTTTCTTACCAATGCTTAATCAACTACATTTTTACAATGACAGTTTTTTCCCCTATTTTCTTCTGAAATTGATTTTGGCATAATCTGGCTCTTAAAGTGTTAGCTTCTGGTTGAAGGAATACTACTTGCCTGGTTAGTTCCTTGTGTCAAGCATATGCAATCTGTCTATCCCTCATGTAGATATCACCCACAATATAGACTTCTTCCATTCTCCTTAACGAGGTCAATTTTACAACAATGCTTCTATGTGTACCTCAACATCTGTTTCAATATCTAAAGTACTCAACTTTGAAATAGCTAAATTGCTACTCTGAAAAAAAGGATCAAACTTGAGCGCACTACATATTACAAGGCGAAATGCATGACTTGCTCCAAAATGGTGGATATGACTAAAGAGCTGCTATAGCTATTTGGACTGTAACAAAGATTCAATAAACTTTGGAAACCTAAAAATCACTTAAATTAATGAGCTAATAAATTTCATCCTCTACTGAGCTCAATAACAATAACAATGTTGATTGCATGACTCATGATTAGGTCCTGGGAAATCAATGAACCCAACCAACAACATTCACAGTGCCAATTTCCTTATTATATATCACAACAATAAATGGACAAACTAGACCATAAGACTGCAAGCATCAATAAGTTTTGTGCTTCTATGCATGCAAACAACTAGGCACTTTTACAAATAACTACAGTAAATTCATTGGAATCACCTCATGTATGGGAATAGACAAGCATAGCAATTCAGAAAGACACAACTCCGTAGGCATTCCACTAATCTCAGCTCTCTCCAATTTAGAAAAATTGTCTACAGGAAAACCTCTCGCGTATCTACAATCACTGTCAAAGTTCGTTCTTTCATAAGACAAACAAGCCCCGTACCTCATATCAACGTTCCTCGCGAAGCCACACTCGTGCCGTCTCCTTCTCGACCATCCGAACCCAATCCATTGCTTGAGCTCTCGTGCAACAAACACAACCCTAACCAGCAAACCCAAGGCATCGATCCCATTCTTGAGAGCCGAATCCAATTGCAAGCCCACAAACCCTTCGAGAACTTTCAAGAAATTCTTGGAAAACTTGTAGCCATCCTTCAGGAGACCCAACCCCAGAAATCCATCAGCGAAAATCGGTGAGATCGCGTATCTGACCAAACTGATGGCACTCAAATAAGCTCTGAGCTTCCTGGCGGCGAGGGGATGGATTCCAGGGTTGATTCCGGCTCGGGCTGGAATGAGGCGCTTCGAAACCTTGTAGCCCTTGATCAGGGCCTTGGACGCGAAGAGGATCGCTTTGGGGGAAAGGGAGTGGAGATCCTGGAGGGCCTTGGTGCCCTTGATGGCGCCGTCGGCGACCTTGATGGCGGTGGAGAGGTGTCTGATGGATCGGGATCGGATGAAGAGGATGAACCCCAATCCAATCCCAAACCCTAAACCTAACCCTAGAGAGGTGGTGGCGATGGTAGGGTCTAGGGTTTGGAATTGGAAGGACGAGATGGGAGGTAACAGGAAAGAGACGTGCTCTTCCCTTCCTTGTCCGGCTGCCATTAACGGCCACAGGCGCCACTCCCGCGGTCGTCGTCTCTTCTGGACTATAGCACGTGTGGTACGCGTGAGATAAGCTTGGACGCCATAATTTATTATTTTTTTAAAAAGAGAGGAGAGGCGCCAGAATCGAGTTCTTATTTGACGATGGACGATTTTTTTTCAAAAAAAAAAAAAAAAAAAATTTATCGAATGTAGACTTCATCTTTATTACCTTCGTGAAGACGGAACGGTGCTACAAAATAATTAATTAATTAATTAATTAATTTAAAAAAAAATAGTGAAAGAACAGGAAGACTCGTAGATAGCATCTAAATTTCGTCCTTTTACAAATCCAATCCTCCTCTAAATTATCAAACTCGTCTTAAAGCCCATCTTGAACCGTCTCAAGATAATAATTTTTATTTTCGTAACTTTGAGACCTTCGCTCTCATTGAAGATGAGATCCTATCCCTTATTAATTTGGAAGTTGTTACCATTCATTACTTAAAAAAATGATGATTCCGTCAATCCTTAATTTAATGAGGGAATGAAGGAAGAAAATATGATTAGGGAATGTCAAAATTAGAATATTGAACGAAAGTTACCCACTCTTCTTCTTCTTCTTCTTCTTCTTCTTCTTCTTCTTCTTCTTCTTCTTCTTCTTCTTCTTCTTCTTCTTCAAAACATAGGGGGTGATGTGGGAGAAAAATGAGATGAGAAGAATCTCTTCTTCTTCTTCTTCAATGAATCTTTTTCCTTGGGAAAAACCAGCCCGTTGGTTTGAGAAGAAACCTTCCTCAAGACGGTAGAGGCCAGAAAAAGAGTTTCTCCTCCACCTTGAACGGTGGAAGAGGATCAAGAGAAAAGATTTTCTCTAACCTATTTTTATTCCATGAATGCCTTTTAATCTCCCTTCAAGAGAGAATGCCCTTCATTCATTTTCAAGAACAGATCTAGCTCAAGAATATCTCACCTTTTGCATGCAAGTTGCCCCATGTTTCCTCTTGGGTTGGGTTGGCCAGTCTCTAAAGCAAGGCAATTTGAATCTGAGCCCACCGTGAGACTCTGTAATCAAAATATTGAAAAAGAATGAATAATAATAATAATAATAATAATAATAATAATAATAATAATAATAATAATAATAAGTAAAAATTAGAAATTTATAGCTGCATCATGTTATCTTTTGATTTATGTAAAACCTGCAACTACAATCATAATCTATAATATTCTATTTTACGAGCTTGACGATCCTCTAACTTTTTTTTAACTATTTAGAATTACAGATAAGCTAGATTGAGAGTGAAAACCATGCCATGAAAATAAAACAGCTAGTATGCCCTTTCATTAAGCAACTCAAGTAATCAAAATTATACATCTCGATACTATATATATATATATATATATATAATCAAATTTAGATGAATCTAACTCAATACTACATATGAATATATAATCAATAGGTACATAATCAAATTAAAATAAATTTATATTAGTCATTTGATATGAAACATATTTATCCTTCAATTAAGTTTAAAATCTTACAAAAGTTCCCCCTGGCAAGTTTAAAAACATACGAAGTTAGGTAAAAGCTCACAATTTGTGTGGTGCCCGTCCTCAGCTTATGTTTGTGATGTAGACTGGAGCCCAAAGTACATGGGATGCCACCAGCACCACAAGTTCTTGCGAAGCCAACTGTCAGCCACTTCTGGCTTTCCACAACCAGCCTGAAAAATTTGAGCATGGGTGCTTACATGACCACCATCCTGATTGAAATGGTACCGGGGTGGTAAGAGTCCCCTCTGATAATATGTCAAGAAATTTCTGAATCAGTAAATTAAAAACTAAACTAAATATTTTGATATGTAGTTGGTGAGCAGCATCAGGGATAAATTTGGCACCTGCATTAAAAATTAAGCATGCATATTTTCAAAATGAAGTTGGCCTCTTATTCATGAGTATTTCTTGCATTTAGTCATATGTGAATCTAAGCTAATATCAACTACCATTTATGCCATGAAATATAAGTAGTGTAATTTGACGTTACCAAAATTACATTTGATGTTTCTTTTTCGTGGGGAGGTATGGTGGACACCCTTTCAAGATATGCATCATTCTCTAATTTGAATTTTTGGTATAAAGGCATAATCATTTTGAATTAATTGTGGAATCATATGCATGAAATAGGTTGAAGGTTTTGGTACCAACTAAATGATTGATTTGGCTGGTGAAATATGATGTGTCACCTAATGCTGTCGCACTCAATCTTGAACCACCTACAAAGCCATGTAAGCAGTTTCCATGGCCAAGGCACATGAAAGGTTGAATGTTGAGGAAGTCAGTGGTTTTAAATGGGAGAGGTTAATCCAAACATTTAGTAAATCTACGGTGGTTTTATCTAATATTAGAGTAAATCTAAGGTAGTGGTCAACGGGCATGATGATAGCATACAATTTAAAATTTAAAATTTCAATTTCAATTGCTCTTGTGATTGTCTTTTACTTTTTTTTCTTTTTTTTCTTTTTTTTTTTTTTTTTTTCTTGTAAGCACCCTCGTACAAACTCTATATATTCAACTTACACTCAAACAAATCTCTATTCAAACTAAGTAAAATTTTATTCATAGTAGTGCACTCTTTTTTAGAGTAATAAAATTCCAGTCAAGACATGATTTATGCTATCCCTGTAATTTACAATCTTTTAATTAATTTTCCTTCGCTGTTAAGATCTTTGGAAGGCTTATCAAGTAAACATCTGCAAACATGTAGGCAGTCTTTTGATCCGTTAATATAATGTTGTATACAAATTTGATTGAGGCATACCAAAAAGAAACTTTATTATTTGTAATAATAAAATATAAGCTAACTCAGCACTGCTGCGAGCGGATACAAGGGACAACAAAATAAAGAATAAGAAAGCCAGAATAAAAGAGATAAAAAAAAGATAAAGGAGATGGAGTAAGTTATAGAAACTAAGATGGGGCTGCTCTTAAGATAATTTAAAAATTTAATCTTTAGTTAAGATTTTTTAAAAATCATATGCTTATGTATTTATAATATTTTGATTGTAAGTGAGGAGAGGAAGCCAGTTTGGAATTTTCCCTGCTCTCATCGCTTTTTTTTTTTTTTTTTTTTTTGTCTCTTTTACTTTTATTTTTACTTGGTAAATTTATATTTGGCCGTTGGCTAGGACATGGATGGATTCTCCGTTGACTGGAAGAGGGCGTGGGTCATGGAATGGGACCCATCAGTTGCTTTCTTCCCGAATGCCGGCAACCTTTCGCCAATTTCCCGACGGCGCCAAGGTGATGTGGAAGGAGGAAGAACGAAAAGAGCCACAAAATATTACTTTGAAGACGTTTTGATTAAAGAATAATATTTTTATCGAGGGGATTGGGATGCATTCAGCCCCGCTGCATCGCATGGGTCGGGATTAGATATCACTTTCCGCGCTAAAACGAAGGTTTTTTTTTTTTTTTTTGTATTTAAAAGAAAATTGGTCTCTCTCTCTCTCTCTCTCTCTGTCTCTTCTTCTTTCCCTGGCCACCGTTATTGATGGAACGGTGGGAGTGATGGTGGCTTGAAGGATTACGGTTGGTCCCGATTGGATAGCTTGGTCCGTTCTTAAGAACAGTCGAGAAAGACCGATTCCACCTTACTGTTCATCTTATCCTTCTTCCTCTGTTCTCCGGGGTCTCCTTTAACTGAGAGTTTTCAGAGGAAAACCCTTCGTTCTCTCCTGGAAGAATGCCTTTTGGGCCGCTTTCCTTGTAGTTTCCTCTCTGCAGTCGAGCAACAGTCCTCTTTTTCTTCTTCCCTTCCATTTCCTAGAACCAGAAAAAAAAAAAAAAAAAAAAAAAAGTATTTTCTTGCACTTAGTTTGGAACTTTTCTAAGTTGATATCAGGGAAAAAGTGGCCTTTCCTCTAGCTGTCTTCGTTCATATTTTTCCTCACAATACATACCCGTTTCCCCTCCTCTGTTTTCTTCTTCCCTTCTCTAGTCGGAGAAATTCCTCTGTTTTATTCGCCTTCCTAATCTCCTCTCATCTCTTTTTCACGTAAACAACAAGGAAAAAAACTCGCTTTTCATTTACCTACTATTCTCTTCTTTTTCCGTATTGATATAACTATTTTCATTCTCTAATATTTGCTCATTGTCTTGTCTTAGTTGGTAAAACCGTTGTATATTTTTCCACTAAGTTTTCTAACCCCTTTTCTCCTTTCTCTTTTTGTCCCCCTTCTTCTGGGTGATGAGATTTGGGACTCATAAGGTCGAAAGAAAGCACGGTTTTGGAAAAACCTCCAGCTCATTGGTCCATTCTCTGTGTAAAAGAAGAGTGGGTGAGTCGCAGCATCCAAACGTTGCAGCTTCGGGGGAGCTTCGGCGAGCTTTGGATTCGATCATATCCAAGGTAAGGAATCCGTTCTTGTTCTTAATGTTTCTCTTTAGTCTGGTGTCCTCTTTACTCTCTTTTATCATTTTGCTTTAGCCCTCTGCTTGAGATTAGCTAGAACCTTTCCTGACATTCTCTTTCCCTTTTGAAATCTAAAAGTAAATATCGAATTAGCTAAAAGCCATAATTTTCCAAAATAACGTAAAATTCGACTTTTGCTTTGTGGATCATCTTCTATTGGTCTTTATTAGGACAGGGTAAAGTTCCATTGAAGGCTTAAAGAAACGTGCTTGTATTTGCTGTAGTTCAGAGTCTATCTTTAATACTAAAACCGAAGACTCAAATTGGGATTGACCTTAGTTTTCTAGAAATTCTAGTTCCCAGTTTGGTGGTACGGATGCAGATTTTGCTAGTTCTTGTAATTTTTGATGGTAGAGTAGTTTGCTAGCTTTGTGCTCTCTGTTTCTATTTCTTTAGAAGAGAGGGGAATATTTGTTCTTATTTAGTAAGTGAGCTAACGTATCCTAAAACGCCTTATACACACATAAGTGTGCACATACACTTCTATGACTTGGCAATAGAGTAGAATTTGGCAATTTAACTTAACAAAATTTACCAGCACTGCCTCCATTCAGTCCAAAAGATAGCCCAACGATTGGTATCACAGCAGTAGTGCCTTTTTACCATCAATTTATGTTTTTTGAGTCACTGGTGTACAAGCCGAAGGGATGGAACAAATTTTCTTGCTCTTTTATGTGTGTTTCTATTATCAGAGTAGATTCCATGACAAAGGATGGAGAGTGGGTCCATTAAACATGTGAAGCAGAAATCGTATAAAAGTAAACAATCAGTACTTGTGAGTCCTAACCTTTTTTCTGGTGTTTGTGGAGGACTGGCCCATTTTTACTATCACCAATAGTGGGAGTATGTGGCGCATGAAGAGGGAGGAATCATAAAACAAAACTTTATTCTCAATAATTGTTTGAGAAAAAGGGAATTTTCCATGTGGTCCGACAGTCTGCCATGTGGTCTTAAAAAGTGAAAAATAGTGATGAGGATTAAGGCTGCTAACTTTGGCGGTGACGTCTATTTCTGTGTATTCATGAAGGTTCCTTCTGTGGAAATATAAACCTGCTGCATTGAAACTTTTGCTGCATTCTTTGGACAACCTACTGGGCGCAAGCTTAGCAGGGAATGCATTCGATTCTCCTTTGTTTTGGTATGTTTGTTGACAAGTTCAAGTTATGCATACCTGCTGTATTATATAAATAACTAGTAAAATGATATCTGAATAATAAAACACATTTTAAGAGGTTTTGAATGATTGTTGCACTGCTGAAATGCTTTGGTATTACTTGCAGCTTGGGGGAAAAAAGTCTTTGAGTTTCTTGAATGCATTTTTAGAATTCTGTTGCCATGTCTAGGTAATGCTTTGTCTTGTTTTTGTTGTAAAATGCAGACAAACCGGGGTTCATCTTATTTGGTCATTGACTAGACGTGTCATGTCAAATTCAGAGATGATATGCATATATTTGAATGAGTCTGAAGTATTCCAGGATGAAAATGCCATACCTTGTGGTCCAGCCAGTGGCAAGGGATTGGAAGAAGGCAATCACTTGAGTTTTGCTGTATAAGAACTTAAAATTAGAGTTTGAGAAGATCAGCAGTAACCTACCTGTGATCTTGGATGCCAAACAATCAAAAAATAGTTCAGTATGTAACCAGAAATCATGTCCATGCATCAATGAACTAGCTTTTCAAATTATATCAGTTTTGCAGTGCCAATAAGAGGTTCACACAGCATTGCATTGTGTTGGCAGAGCTTAGTTCCATCTCTGTTCTTATCTTCTGCAAAACAGAATCCCTGTTAAACATCCCAGTGAATGCGACATTGGCAGGTAATGTATTCAAAACCTTAAAAAATGGAAGAAGAACACAGAGCATAAATGATTCAGGTGATTTCATTGTTGAATGCTCTGCAGCAGCTCCTCCAACGAAAGTAATTGACTCCTTTTGGGTGATGTTTTTTTGGTTCAATAGAGGCGAGTGTCAAGGCAAGGACCCTTATAAAAAACTCACTATTATTTAAGCTAGGCACTTATAGATGATACAATGAGACATGTTAGATCAAGATTGACGAGTACCATACAAGTAGAATCCTCAAAGTTGGGTAAGTGCTCGTTCTGAGCTTTTTAGCATCTCATCAGAAAGGCCCAGCATGGAGATAAATCCTTTTAGGAAGCAAAAATCTGAGTATAACTTCTCTGATGAGATGCTTCTGTCTTGCTCAACTACAAACTCACCATGTTCATATTGGTCCTCTTCATCTGCACTCTGCTCTATTTCAGCAGGGCTTCTTCGCTGTGTGTGGAGGAGAGGGTTTCCTCATTTTGTATTCTCTGTGAATGATGATCCGAGGGAATTATATTTAGCCAATCCTCTGAAGATCAAGTCCTCAGTTGACAAGGCCATGGAATACATGTACTTATTTCATTCAAAAAATGCTTGTCAAAAGGATTACAGAAAGCCTATCTGTGGTGTCTCAAATTTGGTTGGCAAGATGAAGGTATCGAGTTCCCTAGTTCTGAATTCCAATCAATCTAAATTCATTAAGACTGAGTTTGTCTTATTTGGTGCTAATGAAGATCATTCAAAAGAAATGCAAAGTTCCTCCTCCTCTCCTATGAAAAGCAAGAAGTTTTCTGAGAAGGTGGCAGGAATATTTAGACCAAATCATTTTTCTAAGCGTAAATCTACTAGTAAGGTCGGTGAAGCAGGTTCTCAATCTGAGGAATTGGAGGAAGAGTTTATAGGTGAGTTGAGCAATGTTGATGAATCATTTGCTTTAAATCACCTCGCAGATGATTTCTCACCCAACACTGAGTTGGCTGCAATTGTTGTGGAAGACTATCGGCATGATAGCAATAAACTGGCTGCTGGTGGTGGTTGGGGCCTTAAGTTTCTCAAGAGAGCTGGTCATATTGATGATTGTCCGAAGCCTTCATCTGCTTCAGAAAATAGAGAAGAAGGTCTTGAGCAAAATTCAAGGAAATCTTCCAGGAGCATGGATGTTTTAGTTCCAGCTGGCTTTCATGGTAGTCCAATTACCCAAACTGATGGCCCATCTAGTCTTATTGAGAGATGGAGGTCTGGTGGACATTGTGACTGTGGTGGGTGGGATATTGGGTGTCCTGTGACAGTGCTTAACAACAACTCTATTTATTCAAAAGCTTTGCTGCCAAAGGAATTGCAAGAGGACCGCAAGTCAGTTGACCTATTTATGCAGGTGTGTAAGGAATTGTTTCTTTTATCTATTTAGTTGGTTTCCTTTTGGCCTCTGCCCTTAATATCCTATGTATTCATTGTACTTTTTGTTGATAAGTACACGACCTGAATTTGTCTGCTTGCATGAATGAGAAGACACCAAGAAATTTCCAAAATTTCTAATTTTTCTATTTGGTCATGCTTGTGATTCTGTGAGTATGTCTTGCGTAGCCTGGAAGCATTCTACATTCTGTTGATCGTTAATTCCAGATATTCCCTTGTTATAAGAAATTGCTATTTGGCTTAGTTACTTAAATAATGATGACTGCAATTTCAGCTCGTTGTGGTCATTCTGATCTTTAGTTAGAACTTAACCAGTTGATCATGGCTGTATTTGTGTAGTTGATTAGCCGTTTCTTAGTTGATCTTATTAAATGTGGTAATAGTGCTTAGGAATTATCTGATACTCACCATTCTTTCCCCTTAGTGACTCTTGTTCTGCCTCCTCTTTCGAGCTTTTGAACTTGACATCTGAGGTCCTACCTTGTTGCATCTGATTGCAGGTGCATGTTTTTTGTCTTGTCCATGGATGCTCGATTCATTTTACATGGTTGTACTTTATGTGTAACTGCACACTGTGTCAGAATATTTTGAGATGCATCAATATTTTCTGCTATGTTCCATATTCATCTCCCAAAGCATCATTACAGTTCTGATTCTTGGGTTGAACATTTACTTCGATTATTGTGCCTTGTTTGTTGCATGAAACACCTTTCATTAGCTCTTTTATCCTTTGCTATTTTACATTCTTACAGCTGGTTCTCATTCTTATCCGTATCACTACTCAGTCATGGGTCAAGACTGCTGTAGTTACCAGTTACTAACCGCACAGCCCGCTTCTTTCTTGATAATTGTATGTGCTTCCTTCTTATTCTCATTTGCATTTTATTAGATTTTCACAAGCAGGTGTTTTGTTCTATTTCGTATGAGTGCATATAGTTTCCCACTTTCTCATTTGTTTGTTAGGACATAATCTTAAGTTTTAGCTATCTCTTAAATCGCCTTATTGTGATTCCACTGTTCTGGATTAGGCATTGGTTCCTCTAATCCTACCATAAATTTCCACGATATATTCTCTTGGTCTAAATTAACTTGTGTGGTGCTTCAAGAAAATAACTGGAATCTCAAGTTTGTCTCCCAAAATTCATTATTCTAATCATATCTGAGCAGTTGAAATCTTAAGTTTTACCTTGCTTTTACTCTTTTCTCTGAGCCACACCAAGTTGTTCATATTAATTTTGCCACCTCTATCAGATCACAGAGTGCAAATTCACCTTCCTCAATGTATGCCGTGGAAGTCGTGGAAGCTTAATTTTTTTACTCTTTTTTCCTCTTACAATGTTTTGACCATTTTAGTGGTTACAAATTATGATCCAGCTGTGGATTTAATGGTCATACATTCTCTTTGCTATTTGTTAAGTGTGTCTTGAATTTCTTGATTCACCCCGCTCAATGATTCGGCTCAACAAATTTGGAAGAGAAAAAATTACTTGGAAACTTTTCCCAAGCCTTCTGCTTCCACCAAAGACCTCTTCCAGGAGTGTGGGGGCATGTCTCCCACAATATGGACCCGACCCCTTTTTTTACATGCATATATATTTCTTGTTTTCAGAGAGAAAAAAAAAGTCAGGATGTATTTGGAATTAGGGTTGTCTTCTATGCTTATATCTCTTCCTTTTGCATCCATGGTGGAAATTCTTCTCATCTTCATCTGTGAACATAGATCGAGAGAGCCAGACCACCTAAATTTCCGTGTCTTGTCTGTGATTTGCTGTTTTCTTATTCCCTGTGTTTGATGCTACATTCATCGCACATGGAGTTCCTTGCAACACTATCTTTCACCTTTTCTTCATTTTTGATTTGAAATTGTCATGTTTTAGGAAGTGACTAAAGCTTGTTTAGACTCCATAGCCATAGCTTCAAACCTGAAGTGTCTCAAGTTGTTGCTTAGCAGTGGTTGCTATGCTGAATTTTTTGAGGTCGGTCTTTCTCATACATTCATAGATGAGGAATATAGAGTTTTTTCGTACTTGTTGGAGTGGTGGTTTCTTTTTTTCCATGCATAGCTTCTCACAATCTCAGCAACAATATGCCAGACAGCTTGATACCATGCTACCATCATTCAGATGCATCTGTTTTCTTGGTAACTTTTATGATTATGGAGAAAAGAGGAAATCCTCCTTCGAAAATGTAGATTTCACATTCACTACAGAGGACGAATTTTCTAATTACTCTAGGATATGAGGTATTTGGCTGGTCCGGAGCAGCTATCTAGATAGTACTCTATGCCATGTAGTTCATGTCGTTTTATACTTTCAAGCTGTTCTCCTTGCCCCTCGATGGACCATACTTCTAGTGCATTCTTATTGTGCATCATGTTAAAGGAAAATCTTTGTTGTATTAGAATAATCTTTCAACTTAGAAATTGCTGGTTGCTGAGAGGTAGGATGATAACAAGATAGCTCTGCATGGTCTCTGAGGCATGCTTCGTGGAAGCCCAAGAAACAAAATGTGGCCTGGTTTTACATCTCTAGGCACAGCAACACCAAATGAAACTTTTGCATAGAAAAAACAGAGACCCTTGAGCAGGAGTGGTGAATTCTATACTTGAGCTGAAAATTAAGCTCCTAGAAAAGAGCTGTCCTCGTTTTCTTCTACCAGACATCTAACATCTGTTGTAACTGTACCCATAAAAGTTAACTGTAAAGAGGCAAACCAGAGCCTATTCTATCAGATAATCATTCATAGTTTATTATTCTTCATAGAGTGTAGATAATTATTTTGAGTTTTTCTCTTTATGTATAAACTTTCTCGTTCTTATTTATGCATGACATGGTGATGCTGAAATATCTGAATCAGAGTACTTTTTTAAGCTCTATCCTTAGTTCTGTGCATTCTCAAGATGAAGATCTCCATCATTCATCTTCAAGTTATATTATTTATATGCAGAATTTCATATCATTACGGAAATATAGAACTGTATTTCTAATCGGTGTATGTAGTGGTGGTGGTGGTGGTGGTGGTGGATGGTTGGGTTGTGGAGGGAGGGAGGCTGTTTTTGTTCTGCATGAGACTCAACGAATTTTGATACAACTTTAGATATGCTTGTAATTTTTCAGGGTGCAAAACATGGTGAACCCACACTCAAGCTGGTGAATTTGACTGAAGGCTTGTACATTATTTACTTCCAGTCAACTCTTTCATCTCTGCAGTCATTCTCTATAGGAGTGGCAATTATCCATTCCGAGACTCCAGATCTCCTTCCAAAGCTATGAATCCAAGATGAGTTATCTGCAACTGTAACCAGCCTTTTTGCAAACGTGCTTTTATGAGCGAGAAAATAACCAGTTATTCTTTACCCCCTTGTATTATTTTTCCAGTAAATGCTGTGTTAATTTATGTATATAAAAGGGTTCATATACTGTCATTTTGCTTATTAATCTTTGCAATTTTAAA
Source organism: Metroxylon sagu (assembly GCA_017589505.3). Taxonomy (NCBI): domain Eukaryota; kingdom Viridiplantae; phylum Streptophyta; class Magnoliopsida; order Arecales; family Arecaceae; genus Metroxylon; species Metroxylon sagu. Next base: position 187,443 of record JACVBY030000332.1, read on the forward strand.
CATCAATTTAATTCAATTTGCTGTTCAGTATCTGGACTTCATTAAATCTGGTGCAGAATGCTTGGATCGTCTTTTTTTTTTTTCCCCTTGTTCCTCATTGGCTTTTGGTTCTTGAGTGAGAATTCTGTGTATCCTCAGCGATGAAAACAGTGACATAATGGATTCATTCATGCTAACAATGCAGCAGCTCTTACTTATTTGAGATCAGATGGTGATCTCGTTTATGTTATGGTCTTGGCCTTTGATCGCCATTAGTAAATAATTGGACTGAAACTTTCTTTGCCAAGCTGTCATGTTCCATCTCTGATGCTAATATTTCTTTAAGAGCAAAGCAGCATTCGGGAGATAGAAATGCACGTGAAGTCTTGAAGGTCAAAATTAAGTAGTCTCTTAGTTGATCTTTTGTCGTTCTAATGAGCCATTAATCTGATTAAATTAACCAGAGAGGATAAATAATTATTCTATTTTGTTTACCATCAGAATTCACCAACTGAAACAAACATTTACCATCTTTAGGATTTGACATCGCCCTTCCTCTCTGCTGCCCTCGCCGTCGCCGCCGCCACCGCCGCTGCTACACCGTCAACGTCGACGGGTCTTCAATCGGAACGACCCTCGTGGCTTGCGTCAACGTCTACGCTGTCGAAGTTTTTTTACATGCAAGGTGGAAAAACAAACCTTTCCCCCCCCCCCTCTGGGCTCCTCCACCAATGGCGGCTTGCTGAGGACGAGACGGCAGCGCCAAGGCCGAGCCTTTCCTGCACGTCAGCGCACCTGCCGTAGACTCGAGCAGGCCGATGACCAGGCCGGTGATGTCGGGCTGTCGCGATGGCAGTGGCCGGCATTGGAGGCTTGTCTGGCAAAGCTCTTCTCTTTCATGAAAAGCTTTCACCTAAATCCTCATGCGTTTACTCCAATAGGCCATGTTCTACATCCTTTGAGAAAGTACTTTCTCTGGCGATATCATCTCTTGCCACTTGAGCAAGAGGACCGTGATTCGATTCTGAACAAAAGGACTCAGTTGAGTACAGAGCAATGGGTAGAGATTATATCTCCTAATTCAAAAGGAAAATGTTAATCCATCAGCTTTACTATGCTTGCATTCGCGAATCGAATAAAATCTGGTGGGGGGAATTCCTTTGCTATTATCTCAAAAAAGAGTGGCTTGCATTCATTCAATTTCCCAACAAATGGATTTTGAAAGGATTTTGTTCTGCCAATTTGAGAATCTTTTCTATGAAATCAACTACATTTACATCATATCAAATTGACTGGAATGAATTTAGATTAGTTTTGGAAGAGCAGTTGTTGCCCCCCCTCCTACGCGTGCCATTTTGAACTATTAAAAAGAAGTGAATTGATGTTTCAATCACAAAATAATCTTTCTTTCAATTAGTCTTCATTAGGTGCTGAGTTAACGCCATTACCTTCACCAGCTTGACATCTAATAAATAAATATTCTACAACTGCTTCGTGATAGGATTATTTAATGACGTTATGGATCGATTCTTTGCTTGTGTTCATGTCTCACAGGTCAGGATCAATTACGGAGGCTATTTGATTTGATCTCCATCACTAGCACCCAACATACTTTGAGGATATTTTATTGGCAACCACTGAAGCTTGTGCAAGAAGAAATCACGGACCTAACAACCTTTCGGCAGGCCTTTGTTCTTCACGGGTCCTTGCCGGGATGTACAAGTTAAAAGTGGATTCTCCTCTCGCCCTTTTGCTAAACTAGACGACACCAAAGAGAAAAATTAACAAAACAAACTACAGACAGGGCACATGGGAATGGCTTGCATTAACTAAAGTGATGATGCCTTTGATGTGGGTCGGGGTCGGATTAGAGGCTTGGTAAATCCGAACTCAAATAGCAGCTTCGAATCTTAGATATCTGAGTTGTTCCACCACTGACGCGACTGAATGAATGCAGAAAACTCTATCCTATGATCCCATCCGACTTGCGTGAGGTTGAATGGAGGCCAGCAGGGCCTTATGTGGTCCATTGACTGTTGTTGTGGATGTGGCTTGACTCACGTTACTGATCTGGGACATGGCATCTAAAGCATTTTTCATGGTCGTCATTGCTTCTGACCTCCTATAAAACACACAGCAAAGAAATGGTATTTGATCAAGAGAAGGTCGAGGCTGGGAGATACTAAAAAGGATGGTTCTCCTAAGCCTCGGGCGCAAGAAGAGGATCCATGCCGTGAATTGGGCAAAGAGATTTTCCGAAGGAGAGAGCGGAGTTATTCTTGTGAAGGTGCAGCGGTCCGTGCCCACGAGGGAAATATTATTGCGGAAGTTGAAGTCGCAGTGGAGGCTGGCCTTGAGGCCATGGAGGAGTTCGGTGCGGTTTGGGTACGACCCTGAGAGCTACTCTCAGAACTTTGATGATGGCTTCTTCATTGATCATCTTGTTACGTGTCCTGCTTAGTTCCCTTCAGGTAGAAGTTCTTGATTAGTTTAGTCTGATTAGAGCTTGGTCTTTTTACAGCTGGTTGTCTGACAACTCTTAAGCGTTCTTGGTAAAATAATTAATATGCAAGGGTTTTCTTTTTCTTTTTTTTTCTTTTTACTCATCTCTGCGTTTTACCCTTGATTTGATCTCCCTTGAAGGATAGAACGTGTCACCGCCTAATGGCTATTGATGAGAAATATCTGAAGGAGACTTTCTGATATTTGCCTCAAAGGATTTTTTTGAGGTTGATATTTCTTTTTTTTTTTTTTTTTTTTTTTTTTTTTTTTGCCACAGAACTTAAGTGTGGTATATTACACTGTATGCATATTTATTGATTTTATCTATCTTTTTTTATTTTTTTTAATATTATCTTAATAATGATAGAGAAAAAAGATAAGAACAAAATTAATAAGCATGCACATACATTGCATCGTATCAAAGTTTTGTTCTTTATTAAATAAGCTCAAAGGCAAGTTAAATTTTGGTTCTTTTATATCAAGATTTTTTAAAAAGTGAAAATAGAAAAAAAGCAAATGGAGATGAAAACAAAGTAATATATTTCATGCATTTTATTTGCATTTTACTCATTTATGAGTTTTGTAATATTAAATTTTCTGATCAAATTGGGGCAGGTTCTGTTTAAGCCTACAGGTCATGAGTCAGGCACGAGATAACTGGTCAAGTAAGCCTAACCAACTATTGGGCTGAAACGAATTCAAGCCAGGCTAATAGGTTATGATGGTGGACGTTGCCTCATTTAAACTTGGTCCAGGCCATTGCCACCTTTTATATATATATATATATATATATATTTTCCTAACTTTAATAATATGGCTTGTTTTCTACAAGTGCAATTATCTAGCAGAGCATCAGTTGCGAAACATCCTCAGAAGCTTAGGTCAAACTTCCAATCTAAGCCGCAGTGCATCAAAGAATCAATGCTACCAAGTTTCCCAAGGGTACACAATGCTATCATCATCCATGTCTAAGAAGGCAAGATGTTTTCTGGAGTACACTAAAGCTACAATGCTTGCTATCATTCATGGCCTCAGGATGGTTCACATCGGGTGCTGAAGTTACCCACAAAAAAAAAAAAAAAAAAAAAAAAAAAAAAAAAAAAAAAAAAATCCTTTTAGATGCCAGATATTACTCAAAAAATTATTTACTTACTAATACCGATAAATTTTCACCCAACATAAATGGATTTCAACGAAAAAATGTAACAAAAATATTTAAATTAGGATCATTTGGAAGAAATAAAATTGATATCAGATCATTGAATATAAAGAGCACCTTACAAGCAATTATTCTATAAAATTTCATCTCAATCTAAGATTATATAATTTTTTAATCAAATAAATAAGTTGATGATCAAAGTTTCTTTTATTTTTTTTCTATGAATCGCTTTTTTTCTTTACACTTCTATTTTTTAAGTTTCACTTTTCTCTTTTTTTTATAAATTATTTAATTTTATTATTTTATTAAGTTATGAGCTGCATGAAAGTATGACCTAATCTAACATTTGGTTCATGCGGTGTTCTTGTGGTTAGCTACATTTGTTGTGAGGTTAATAACTCATAATTTTCTTAATAATTCATAATTTTTGAAACTTGGCTACTCTAAGGTGGGCTGAAAACTTTTCATCTGTTAACACGGTTTTATATTAAAATCTATATTAATTAACTTGTAATAATATTTTAGTTGAATTTTTGAAATTATGTATCATAAAAAGTTGGAAACATTATGGATGAGAATTGGAAGAAGGGTAAGGAGAAATGAGGAGATTCAGTAACGTATATGAAATTTTTTAATAAATCTTTATCTTAAATTTTTGATTCATTTACCTCTTTGCACAGCACGGTATTTTAGTCAAACCTAAGTCTCATTCACAAGCCAAATACTTTTTCTTTTTCTTTTATGTAACCAAAATATTCTAAAAGGAACTAATCTTTAAGAATAATAATCCACATAAGATACTGTTTAGATTAGCTGATAGAGTATTTTTAAATGATTAATGGCAACTGTTGGCGAATGATTGGTCCAACAGTAAATCCAAACAGATTCTAAATATAAAAGAGCATGACAAAAGACGCTAAAATGACGGGTTTTACCCTTAATTTGAAGCAAAACTACTTAATCTTGCCCACATTCCGAAGGGACGGCTCCCCCCAACCCTTCTCCAGGGGCCACTTCAAATGGACGGTCACGATCATCCACTTTCCCGTTCACGTGATTAAAGCTCCCCATGCCTTTTTCCTCACGTACCTCTCACGTGCGTATGGGATAACGTTTCTCCTCTGCTTCATCTCCCCTGTGCTCTCCTTCGTCTTTTTCCTTCTTTCCCTATGCCTCTGCTTCATCTCCCCTGCTCCCAACTTCCCCCTCCACTCTCCTCCCCTTCTCCTCCTCTCCTTCCCCTCTTCCGCCCGATCTGTTCTTATTCTTCTCGCCCCAAACCCAACCCCCAAAACCTCCCCGCCAGGGACCGAGTCATAGACTTCGGGAAGCACAAGGGCCGAATGCTCGGCTCCCTCCCCTCTAAATACCTCCTCTGGGTCTCCAAGAACCTCCGCGCCCGTGACTTTGAGCACTGGGCCCGCCTCGCCGATGAGGTCCTCCGCGACCCCGTCTACTGCGACCGCATCGAGTGGGAATCGGCGGAGCGCATCCTCAACGGCGACGGCCGCCTGGGCTCCTCCGAGTCCCCTGTCTCCAACCTTCTCGAGATCAGCGAAAGGTTCGGGTGGGACAACGAGGACAAGGCCGGCTGGGCCCGCATCGATTTCGAGCTCCTGGGGACCTCCATGGGCGGAAGGATCCCCCGCGTCCAAGCGGGCGGGCAGGGAAAGCCGGAGAGGGATCGGAGATGGAAGGAAGAGAGGAAAGGCGGAATTTTTAGCGGAGATTCAAAGGAAGAAGCGAGGGATTACGGGAAATATGGAAGTTTGATGAGGGATTCGAAGGCTTCGAGGAGTGGCAGGATGGGTTCTTTGGAGAAGGAAATGAGGGTTTCAGGTGATTTGAGATCGAAAGGAGGGACGGGTTCTTCGGGGAGGGATTGGAGACCGATGGAGGGGAGAAAAGGTGGAATTTTTGGTGGAGATTTCGAGGTAAAGAGCGTGGGCATCGGAAGCAATGAGGAGATGGGAGCTGGGAACATAGGCAATGGAAGAAAGGTGGGATTTTTGAGCAAGGGGCATAGGTTTATAGCTGGGGAGGAGGAGAGCAAGGGGGATCAGGAGTCGAAGTTGAGGGGGAGGAAAGCAGAAAGGAGGGAGAGACGAAGGCTGAAGAGGGAACAGCAGTTGGAGAATCTGAGGAGGGAAGTGGAAGTGGAACGAAGGGGTGGAAGAATCGAAGGGATTCCGGTGAAGAAGATGGAGGCAAAGGGAAGTAGCGTGTTGGCGAATCCATTTCCTGGGCGTGGAGCCCTTCTGAACAGGATCAACAAACAGAGAGATTGATTTTTTTTTATTATTATTATTATTTTTAATACCTTGGATCAAGCCAGTCGATTGAAGAAGAACAAGCGGGCGTGTTTTGTCCTTCTCTCCCTTCTTGTATTTTTTTGTTTTGAATGATTCGTTCGGCCAAATCCTTAGATTTTGATAATATTAAAAATAAATATGAGATCTAAATAATCACACACTTTCCTGCTTAGATGAAAATTTTGCAGGAGAAAAAAAAAGACTTAAATCTTTTAACTTTGCAACGATTTATTCTTTTATTTTTAAAAATATTCGAGACCAAAAGATAGAAGGCAAAAATAGCACGCAACAACTCGTTGAGAGGTTGAGTACCATCTCCATCCATCAACGTAGCCAATCTCTAATCCACATGCAAGCCCGTCTCGATTCACCAATCCAACTCGAGGCTACGCTTGTATCACCATGCAACTCATTCCTCTTCAATAGAGATGCCACCGATGAAATTTTCTCTGTGGCCAACGGAGTTGCCAAACTACTTTCGAATCCAACCGTGACTGATCTCTAAGCTTATTCCGTCACGGATTTGCAACGCCACCCAGCCAAGCAAAGCAGGCATCCTAATCCGTTCAGGCCGGCAGAACGTATCTGCGAAAGAAATTGAATTTTTTTAAAAAAAGTCATAAGTCAAACCATCAACGGTTTCTAGGAGAGTTTTTATTTTTATTTTATATCTTTTATATTATATTATATTATATTTTTGTTACATTCCCCCCATGCCACGAGGCTCCACTCCTCCCAGGGCGGAAGCAAAGAAGATCGACGAGAGTACATTTAACGAATGGCAGGCGTGCGGTCATCGAGAAACAAGGGAGATGGAACTCGCGGGCTCTTGCGGGGCTCCAAGGGCCAAGTAGGAGGCGGCAGGAGTCGGAGCGTTGCCACGTCGCTTCGGGACGCGACTTAGCCGAGCCGAGCCTGAGCTCAGCGGCTCTTTATTTGCACAATAACTTAATCTTAACTACACCCTTCTTCCATCGCTTGTATACCAGCCAGGCCACCCCGAGGATATGACCATGGCTCTCGTATCAATTATTTTTTAAAATTTAAATAGTCATTATTGGTTAGATCATGAATAAAGTTTGCGATGCAATCCAAAAAAAATAAAATAAAATAAAGAAAAACAATGCCAAAAGTAGAAACTCAAATGGTTTCCTTTTGTACTTCCTTTAGAGTTGTCTTGAGACTCTTTCAAGTTAAATTTATAACTAATATCTTCATCTCAATAGTTTAGGATATCTTTTTACGGCTTTAATAGGAGCCAATTGATATATTCTATAGGTAGATTTTGATGGTATTTTATTATAAGATTCATAATAAAGCCTTAAATTCTCTATAACTTCTTGTTTAGAGTTTTTTTTTTATTATAATGGCATGAAGTTACGATGATCTCATGAGAGGCAATTAATAAGTATGAGATTAGAAAGTATAAATATTTTTTTAAAGTGATGTGGAATCGAAAACCTTTCAAAAGTTAGTGATATGCCAATAATTAATTTCAAATCATTAGGATAAAAGTGACTAATGTGCTGCCTAATTTTTTCTTAAAAAAATATATTTGAGACTAAATGGTTTGCACCTATTCATTTAGCTGCCGTGAAGATTGAGTGCTTATATATGTATTGATTAAATATTTCATTATACATATAAAGTACTAATAAAAGCTTTTTAGTTATGATTCTAAATTAATTTTTTAATTTATTTTTGAAGATAAAACGAAATTAGCATATACAAACACAAGCGAGATGCATAGTAAATGGTGGCTTGTCTCCAATTAATCTATCTTTTATGCTTTAGTTATAATAATACTCAATTATATCAAATTATTTTTAAAAAGAATAAAAAAAGTATTATTTTAAATCTTATTGGATCATGCAAAGAAAATCTTACAAATAATATCATGCATAAAGCATGATATATGTTAAAACTGATGATATCTTTTAAAAAGAGGAATAAAATATAGCTAGTTAGGCCAATAATAGTTAATAGATTGGATGTCGATAAACTTAATACTATAAAAAAAATATTTTTGACATATAATATCTGTAATACTTTTTTTTTTATAATATATAAACTATTTACTTAGGCCATACAATGATATATATATAAAAAGTACATATGAATAATTAGTAGGCATAGGTGCAAGATTTCTAAATATTTTTTATGATTGAATTGCTAGGGAATCCTAGTGAACTTATGTTGGCATGAAGGGTGGTAGTAATGTTAGCAAAATAACTTATATTTATCTCATTTAGGACTCATGTTTTGTTTAAAGGGGAGTGTTGATATGGCTCCTCATGGTACACCAGGGCTCTAGACATGAATGAATGGTAGGGTTCACGCCACCACCCCATTCTACGTATAAAAAAATAAATATAAAACAAGGCTTGTAGTAAATCACTCGTTGACTCGAGTGCTAAATATGACGACCAGAGCAGTACGAAGCTTCCTATTCGTTTTAAGCAAGAGAGAGGAATATATATATATATATATATATACATATATAATAATAATAAAATCCTCAAATGTTCAGGCTTCGAGCCGTCCTCAAGGCAGCGCAGCTAGCCATCAAGCATCTAAATAGGTCATAATAGGGCCGTTGGCGGTTTGTTCTTCGAGCTCTTTTTCGGAGCCCGTGGGCTAGATGTAAATAAGAGAACCTCGCGGGGCTATTACCAAGAAGGACGTGCTATTTTTAACCCGAAATCCTTTATTTATTATTATTTTAACCCAATCGGTGGGCTTGGCTTGGCTTGGCTTGGCTGGGCTGGGCTGCCGAGATGGGATTTCTAGCCTCGCCCCGGGCGGAACATCTCGTCGTCCCCTCGCCCTCGCGGCGGCCCTTTAAAAGCCGCCTCTTCTCCGCCTTTCCCTTCGTCTCCTCCGCCAATTAGAATTCGCTCCGGTCTTCTTCTCGCGAGGTAAGAATTCCGAAAACCTCTCCCTCGATTCGCCTCTTCCGCTCGCCTTTCTTTCCCTTTTGATGGATTCGATCGTGGTCGGGGTGGCCTTTTGGTGCTCTTAGCCTTTTTAGGATAAGAGTCCGGGGAAAAGCCTTGCTCGATTCTGTCTTCTTTCCTTTTTCTTTTTTCGCCCCCCCCCCTTTGGTTGGAGTCGGTAGCAATCGAAGAAACATCTAGTTTTTATTGCTGGTGATAATGTAAAAATCGCGTTTCGTCTCGTTCTTTTCTTTGGTCTCCGAAGGTTGGAATCGGTAGGACATACAGCAATCGTTTTGATTGATTTTGAATTCAATTTCGTGCAGTCTTTTCTTTGGGCTTTACTGGTAATCGACATGGATCGGAGTATTCCCTTTTCTTTCTTTCTTTCTTTTTTTTTTTTCAATCACATGTACGGAATTTTGGTGATGTTAATCAGAGAATCTTGGTTTCAGTTACCTCTCGATGCCTGCTCGTGAGGAGCACAACGGAGTTATTTTAAGGAATCTTTGGATTGGTGTCGTGATAAATTTTAGGAGTACACTGCCAAACACTGTTGTTTCCGTATCATGCTAATGGTGGTAGACTCTATGGGTAGATGTCTTCTTCTGTTGTTGTTATTTTCAATCCAGGGAACTGACAATTCCCTGGTCGCATGAGCTTGGACTGTAGAACCAACAATGGATCTATCTAGGTTTCACAGCAAGCTCCTTTCCTTTCCATAGTTGCTTCTGGGCAGGCATCTGGCACCATGACAGATTGATCATGGTAATTACAATTGTCTGTGAAGTGTCATTGTTTTGAATAGGGCAAGTTCTTTAGTTTGCTAGTGGTTAGACTTCTTCCCCAGTCCACCTTGTCAAGTTATGCAACTAAGAAGAACATTTTATACTTCCTTAACCTTTATGTTTGGTATGTTGTCAAGCTCAGTGATTGTGTAAATTGACGAAGTGTTTTGAAAGTATTGGCCATGTATTCTAAGGATCTTTATCAGGTTGTTATGCATGTTTTCTATATCCTTGTTCTCTTATTCTTGTGAAGTGTAATGATGGCACCAATTGAACACAGAATCATTTTATCCATATCCTTGCTTTCTTGTTTTGCCAACTTCATCCTTTTAGTACAGACCTGATGTTTCTTAATTTTGTCCTGGAATAGGTTTCAACGAGCAAAAGCTGCTCTATTACAATAAAAACAAGAAAAGAAAGTGGGTCAAGAATATTTTCATAGGAAAGAGATTTCAGAAGAAATACTGCATATGGAAAGGAATGGAAACACACCCAGCGAAGAATTTTAATGTGAAACAGTTTTGTAGTAGTGGAACTTCTGAAGTTATGTCATCGTCTCTACCGGTGCTACCTACTCCCTTGGAAGAGAAGTTGCTGAAACTGCCAGATTCCCAACAGGTTTCAATGGAGAGGGAGATAAGCAGCAGTCCAATAGCCCGCCATCATACTCCTTTTGTCTCTAACAGTGGGCTTGCTGGACCTTTGTACTCATCAGATTTTCATTTCTCTTCCATGTCAGCTAATGAGAGGCACCCTAATGGTGCTTCTTTTGTTTCTCAATCACCAAATGTTGGGATGTCATTTCCTTCCACTCCTTCACATTCAGAGGCATTCCATCCTACAACAACCAATCACCCCAGAGAACCCACTGACATATCTTGGTCTTCAGAACCAATTCAGGGCATGCTTGATTATTCAGATAATATCACTGCTGGCAACAATCAGATCCAGGACAGTTATGATGTGGCTTCTGATGATCTAACTAAACAAAATGAATGGTGGACAGATTTAATGAATGATGATTGGAAGGATATTCTCAATGAAACAAGTGCTACTGAATGTCAGCCAAAGGTACTGCGTTGAATAAACTGGAAGTTTTAAGAATACTACATTCCAGATATTGTCCAAGAATTATATCAGTAACTTATTTTCATTTCTCTTTCTCTACACACGCGCGCGCGCGCGCACATATATATGTATTTATGTATATGTATATGTATATGGTATATATATATCACTTTGTCGCTTGTTAAATGTTAGAAGCCTTGCAGAGTGCAGACTCTTCTAATCAATTATTGATACTCATATGAGTCCTTGGTTAACATGGGTTGGATGTTTAAATGAACATGATAATTTATGGATTGCTGATGATTACACATAATCAAGTTGTGCAATTCTTTAAGCTATTGAGCTTCCATAGGATGTTTTGATATCCTATGACTAAGCGAATTATGTTGTTAATCAATTGGTTTTTTTCGGTGGTAATCAAATTCAGTGATTGATTGATGTTCTTACTAATAATTTATCATTAAATTTTGCAGTAGTTCAATTGTTTGGTCATATGCTTTGCCAATCATATTCATGTTCCTTTGTTGTTGTATAGGCTGTGCAACCATTATCCCAAACGTCTCCCAGTATATCAGTTCGCCAGCTGCAAATCAATCAATCTGTTCCATCACAGTCTAAAGAGCTTTATGCAGTCTCTAATTCTTCCTCTGCTGCCAATACTGCTGCAGCCAAGCCGCGTATGCGGTGGACTCCAGAACTGCATGAATGCTTTGTAGATGCTGTGAACCAGCTTGGTGGTAGTGAAAGTAAGTCACAGTTTCGTTTCACATTCCTTTTTTTGCTCAACATATACATCTTGACTTGAAAATGATTTTATGGCTTCAGAGGCTACCCCTAAAGGTGTGCTGAAACTCATGAAAGTGGAAGGTTTGACCATTTACCATGTGAAAAGCCATCTGCAGGTCTTTACTTTCATTTTCTTCTTATATACAACACTTAATGTGTGCCATTTATTTTTGTGCTTCTCTTAAAAGGATTTTTTTTTTGTTTTTTTGGCGCTTTACAGAAATACAGGACAGCTCGGTACAGGCCAGACTCAACAGAAGGTTAGTTAGGCGCATACTTGACCTTAAGTTCATTTGTGGATTTACATTGCTGCTCCTCCTCTGTGCATTCCTTTTCAAATCATTTTTCCATCTCCATCTCCTTTTTGAAAGGAAGGGGTACATATTTTTCAGAGACCCTGCTTTGCCCTCCTCCTCCCCCCCCTCTCTATGCAAGCACACAGCATGGGATCTTCACATCTTTCTTTAGTCTTGTTGTATTTATGCCTTAGAAAAATGCAGCAACTTTATCTGTAGGCTAAAGCAATGCCATGTGGATGACTCTAGCATGACATTTTTTTCTGAGATTGCTGGTTTCTTTGATGAACGCAGGGGCATCAGGACAAAGGGTCACTCCAAATGAGGAAATGTCATCTCTTGACCTGAAGACGTGAGTGAGCCATTGTTTAACAAGAGTACCTGTAGCTTTATATTGCTTATTTGAATTAATAGCTAATGTGCACTGTCTTGCATAAATCTTCTAAGAACAATTGATGGTCTGCTGTCTGATACATGGTATGTCTACTAGTTTGTACCACTCTATATGGCACATATTGTACCGTATTGGTTCCGAACTGAAACTCAGTACTGGTGCGTACTGAGTCTTGGTATGCTTAACCCACCTATGTACCAGGTGTACTGACATCGTAATTGCATGGTATTGGTATGGGGTCCGGTACCGAGACGGTGAATCTTTGTCCGATATGTTTGAAAGCTATGAAAATCTTTATATACTTTTATTCTTTTGATGAAAGATATAGAGACTCTTCTTTCTGAACGACATGGCCTTTGAGACACCAGAAGGATTATTTGTTTACTTATTTATGTTGATTGAAAAGTCTGTTTGTGAAAATACTTACATCTACAGTCGCGAAGTTAATGAGGTGAAAGCAGTCTCAGAATATGCTGAAATGGGCTAACTTTGTTTCAGTGTTGGGTTATAAAAAGAAGTAAAATTCATAAGTTAATTATTTATTGCCAAGAAATAGCCATTGCTATTAAGGGAACAAGAACAGGCAAATTGTGATTTTTAAGCTTGTTGTTTGATTTACTAAATAATCCTGAAAAACTTTTGTTTATTTACTCCACTACCTGGATGTTTGCATAAATACATGCAAACGTATCTCTATGTAAGCATGCCTCGATTTATGCATGCTTGTGTATGTGCTTTCTCTGGCACGTGGGCGTGTATCTGTGTACTTCGAGATGTATTATTTGTATGCATTTTGTTTGTTACCCTATGGTTCAATGCCTCTTTTACAGGCTACTTAATTTATTTTGTCCTGTGCAGCGTTGTAGAAGAATTTGTGCTACTTTAGTCTTGTTTTTTCAAATTTGGCCAGGGCACTGACCCATCTTGGTGCCAGGTTAAGGGGTTTTTGGTTTGACCATTGGTGAACCACAGTCTGGAAATATCTTTTTTGATTAAGGAATTACAGATGAACCACCACTTTTAGTTAGTTCATTTCTTTTATTTATCCTCTTTCAAAATAATCTCTCTCTAAGGGATTATTTAGGAGAAGAGATTGAAGAGGTGTGAATATTATTGAAATTGAAGATTGTATTAATAGAACGTAGTCTTATATCCTGGGGACTTTGAAAAATATTGATGACAACACCAAAAATTTAGAAAGAAAACCTACTTTCTGTGCCAAGAAATTGGAAAGTTAGTGACCAGATGCTTAAATATATCAATGGTAAACCTGTAAATTTGAATATAGTGTGCACTATTCTGTTGGAATAGTGTGGAATGGAATATCATTTATGAAGTGATAAGCACACTATTTTTTAAAGGATAAACTCTTGTATGGTAAATTTCTAGAGAATATTGAAAAGTGTCAGTTTATGGTAAAGAGAGCTGTGTTCATCAGTGACACCCACCATTCACCCGCCCGTCTTTGGTTTCTCTTATTTATAAGTAGAGATCTAACTGCTCGACATGAGTTGTGCTGTGGACTTGTATTAAACATGCTCTCAATAATATTTTAATTAAATATTCAGCTCAAATGCTTTTGCTCTTGTTTGTTAGACTTGAAACTTGTTTAGGTCACTTTGAACCATAAAACCTTATTCTGCTGTGTAAAGCCCGATGAGTTTGGTATGGTTCTTTTTTTTTGGATTTCTTATTTATCTCAGGCTCTCTATGTGCACACGCGCATGTGTCTTCTTTGTTTTGGTCCTGTTATATTTCTGTAACATCTAATATCTGTAGTTAACGTATCAAAAGTTTAGTGTCTTATCTTTTGATTCCAGGCAATGCTAAAAAATTAAAAGGCTTGTTTAGTTTTCTCTAAGGTAGTGTCTGATCTTGCTTTTCATTTCAATGACAGAAGTATGGATCTCACTGAAGCATTGCGACTCCAGATGGAGGTTCAGAAACGGCTTCATGAACAACTTGAGGTATACTTTCTGGTTGAGTTTTGTAATTAAATTGTTTCACCTTGTGGTTCATATTCTAAATTAATTTTTAGATGTCAGACTCCAAAGAACTAATTTTCATAGAAAGTGAAGAAAATAGTACAAAACTGAAGGACTGTTGTTGGCTTGCATTATCCCATACTAGTGCTGAGCACATGTGATGGATGTAAGGAAGGTATGGGTGATTGTGATTGGACATGTGAAAGCATTGATGGTTGCAATTTCACTTTAGCAAGAAATGAAATGATTGGAGTGTATTTTGATGCATTTCTTGAGTATGAATAGAGGTTCATAGACATGGGTGAAGGTTCAAGTAGATTGTGTTTTAATTGTGTTGTCTTTTTTCAAATGTTATCTTTTCACTGAAGCATTGAAATGTGCTCGCATTTTCAGTTTCTTTTACATATTAGCATGTCGATAAAATTTTTCTGTATTCCTTTGTCATTATATATGGTTTGTGCTTCTAGTGTTAGAATATTTTTACATAAAATTCAGGTGTATGAAATTTTAGGAAGACTTGGCTTTTAAGATACAAAGTAGTAAAAGTTTCTCCATGTTTCAGTTTACAAGTTTCAACTTCAAGGCTATAGTTATTTGATCTTGGAGTTTAGCAATTTTTTCTTAAGATCTGATTGTATATCTACACTGAATAGACAGACATTTGTAGCTCGACCTAGCTTTAGGGCTGGCCTTGGCAGTTGATTCAGGTCTGTCGGCTGAGGCCAAGAAGTTTGGTCAAAATTTGGGTAGGCCTGGGTTCAATGAAATTTGACTTGCCCTGTCCTGAGTAGCAATGTTTTAAGAACTAGACTGGCCTGTCCGGTTCAATTGGTTAGATTGTCGACCGGTCTGATGTTTGGTTTGGATGGACCTTTAAACCCAGATTGAAATAAAAACCAGTCAGAATCGTCTTAAACCATGGTTGAACTGTCAACTCGTTCAAACCTCTCTGGGTTCAAGCAAACTGAACGATGTTTTACCATGTGCAATCGGAACTTGAGGGTTTTGATGGGGCAAAGGTGGCTAGAGGAGGTGGTGCCAGGCTCGAGGAGGGGAACCATATTGGGCTGGTAATGAGGACAATTGGTCGGAGAAGACAAGGCTCGCAACAATGCAGGTGAGCATTACCTTGGAGAGGAGAAGGATACCACCAGAGATCATGAGCATCAAGAAAACGATGACCTGAGTGGAGGTGGGGGCATGTTTGTGGAGCCAGTGGAGGGCTTGCCCGCCGTTGGGCTCATGGCCTAGGATGATGGTCAGTGGTGGCTATGTATGTTACAGGGGCATGAATGCGAGATGGTGGAGGAAGCTGGGGGTTGGAGAGGGAGAAGTGATGTGACGATTGAGAGGAGGTAGTGGGAGGTAAAGATGGTACGGGGTGACATGTGAGTGATTCTTTCTTTCTGATGGGCATCGAGATTACACGTGTGAAGAGATGGGAGGATCTCAGTCGCACATAAGAAATCTTTTTGGACTCAAGTGGATGGATGATCTCTTCTTTAGCTGGGTGAGGTCCAAATTGGATGTCAAACTTTGGAAACTATGGGTGGAGATCAGTGGACTTACTTGTTAGTTTATTGTAATGTTTTAATCTATTTATTATATATTTAATTAATAATTATTATATTTATTATGTTATTTTGATATTATAGGTCAATCTGGGTTAACGCAACGGTTGAACCACTGACCCATGAACCAGTCTCTTTTCCAATTTGATGAACAGTCTGGTTTTTAAAACACTGCTGAGCAGGTTCATATGTATTTAAGCATTAGCATGCAAAATATTAAAGCTTTAAGCTACACATACCAAGAATTAACTTGGTGAGCTTTCCCTTAGTACAGCAGAGCCCCCTTTCCTCTTAACCCCTTCTCAACCTCTAACTGGATTGCCCTCAAGAATCCACTGTTGGACATCAGCCCTCCCTTTCATTCCCATTTGTCATCCCCCCCTCCCCCCTGCTGCCACTGGATGTTGGACCAAAAATGTCCTTTAGAAGAATTCAGGCCTCCTCCTACCTCCCATACTTTGGTGCTTATGTCTGTCACTGGACCCTAACTGTCTCTGTGCATATGACCTCCTAGCCTTTCGTCATCACCTCCTTCACCAGCACATTCTTGAGCATGCCACAGTCCCCCTCCCAAGATATTCCCCTTCCAAAATATGGCTAGTGGAGGATTGTTAAATGAGAGGGTCATGGGTGATGAGTGATCGGGTCATGCCAGCCCAGTCTTGGGCTTGCAACTTTTTAGGTTAGATTGGGCTTGGACTGTAATGGTTAGTCCTAAGAGTCACTGCATCAGTTACTGTTGTATCATGGGTGGATTGGCATGAACTTGAGATACAAATCAATTACACATTAAATGTGTGTTTAGGTTGTTTTTCAGTGGTTCAACTTATTTTCTCTGTTTTGTTTTCCAAAAAAAGGCTATTTCTTGATTTCATCTACCTATTGCTAGAATTGTCATTCCTTGGATGTTACATCTGCACGGTTGACTTAAATTAAACCATACGTCTATGATAATTGCTATTATTCATGTTGGTTCTGAAACAAACGATTGAAACATAGCATCAAGGCTTGCTTTTTTTTTTTTATTTTTTTTGGGAGCAATATCGGTGGGAATGTACCAACACCTAGGTTTGAAAAAGAAAAAAACTTTAAAACATTTTTGAGCAATGGGATCAGGCATAGTATTATTAACTATATTGGCAATAGACAGAAGCAAGCATGAAGACCCTCCATGTCTGCATATAATTATTTTAGAGAACTCTTAGAGTGAGACCGCCTTCTTTTCCCTCTAAACCAGACTCTTTACATCATACTGATATAAGCAACACATTGAATTTGCAAAATGAAATGCCAACAAGGTATTGAGGAACATGGATCAAGATATCACATGTCTGTGTTTTGCTGTTTTGGCACTGGTACACTTGTCAAATGATGGCACAGCCACACACCAACTGCTGGCATGTAGCCGATGTTGCGACAGCATTGCATGTTGCCAGGGCACTGCCACATTACATAGAGTGATGTATAGTGTGTGGATCAGCACTTTAAACAAGTGTCCGTCTTGCCATTGTTCCAGTGTCCCAATCAGGACGTCTTGAGACATTTCTTATCTCAAGTGTTAGGATGGAATGAGACTGTGACACGTTCTGTTCCATGAAAAAAATCAAGATGGTCCTGTCTACGAGATTTAAAACCTTGGTTTGCCCTATTGTTAGCCATTGTTAGCCAACCAAACAATGGGTTGCTTGATATTTTGAAACACTTGGTTCACTCTGGTACTATGTAGGTGGTGAGTGATTCTGATGGAGCCCCACACTTAGGTGCTTAAAAGAGTGACAATGTCCATTCTATCCCATAGGCTGGTATTGGGGCATCATCACCAGTAAATTTGGTTATTTTTGTAAATTTTATGGTATTGTAGACATAAAATGTAGATGTAGAATTTCCCAACTATATCTGATGTCATGCAGTAATATTTCATCCACATACGCTTGCTTTTGTCCCCTCAACCGAGGCATGTAGAGGTCTGTTTCTGCCGGTATGCATCAAGAGCACCTGTTTCATACCAACTGCAGATAATTGTTTGTCTATTTCCTCTCTTCTTTCCACAGATTCAGAGAAATCTGCAGTTGAGGATTGAAGAACAAGGGAAGTACCTTCAGATGATGTTTGAGCAGCAGTGCAAGTCAGGCACGGCCATGCTCCAGGCTCCTCCGGCCCTTGAAGAACCATCAACCGTATCTTCTGACCCAACACATTCTGCTGCCAAAAGTGAACTCCCAGAGAAGGGTCCGGATGAATCAGGAACTCACCCTAATGGTGCAAAAATGGCAGAAGACTCAAGGCAGGTGGGTCACAAACAGAAGATGACCCAAGCTGAATCCTGTAATGAGAGGGAAGCTAATACCGTCTGTGGGTCTCACTCCCCATCCGGCAAGCGTGCACGAGGCCCTGATGGGGAGGAGTCCTCAACTCCCACATCTGCATTAGATTAAAGGATTTCAGTCCTATGTGTTGGCTATTGAAATCGGCACTATCATTGTAATAAGAATCTCATTATTATGTGGATAGCTAATTTGAGGTTAGAAGCCATTCTGACTCCTTCAGGATACAGCAGATGGTGATCGCTTGCATTATTGTTGGGTAATAACACGTTCTCTATTTATTATAGTCAATAATGAAGTTCTTCCTTAGTTGAAGTGTTTCTCGTAACAGTCATAATAGATATTTCTGGTATTGAATTTTGTGAAACTTTATTATTACTATATTTTATCTTTTAATCTAGAATGCTGTTACTGTTCTTTTGTTTATAATCTCTTAAAAACTAGTTTGGTGGGAGAGTTACCGTTCATCAATTATTTTGAACAAATATTGCAGGCGCTATTTTATCAGATACTTTGTCAACCGGATGAGGATTGACCTCCTCCTCCTCCTCGTCTCCTCTCTTCTCTCTCTCTCTCTCTCTGCACAAAAACAATATAATTGATGCAAGAGTCTACCCAACATAAAGCGCTTAGTTTATGTGAAGATTAGCAGGGACATAATTTGGTATTGGCAAAAAAATATATAATTTTTAGCTCCCAAACTTTGCTGCAAAATTTTTTTTCTTCTCAAATTTTTAATGATTTTAATCCGATCCTTCATATTTAAATAATGTTTCATCCATGATGTTTTATTATCTGATAAAATAATTAATATATTATTTTACATAAAAATATGAATGATTTGATAGAATGACTTGTCAATTATTATATTAATTTTCATTAATTTTTTATATAAAAGTATTAAAAATATAATATTTTTATAATATAAAAAAATTAAACTGTAGTTATTAAAATTTAAAATTTAAAATAAATTTTGAGTAAAAGCCAGAGGACCATAAATATATTCTAGCCTTTGGTTTTTTTCGTTTTTTGCCTACGGGATTCCACGGCTCGAACCCGGACCAGGCCGTGCCAACCCCTCCCGCCACCTCACGGCGTTCTCTCGGCACCACGTGTAATACACGTCTCCCATCGGACCCATCCCAATTACTTAGCGAAAAAAAAAAAAAAAAAAAAAGAAGGTAAAAGAAACGACGGCCACATCGTCGCACTTATGCACTGAAAATTCCACGGAAATAAAAAAAAAGAACCGCGGAAATTAGTCCCATCGTAGTTCCACCGTCTCATAACTTTATCGGGCCTTGGCCTTTTGGCTAAGATCAAGCGCAGTTCCATCGTCTCTCCGTCTCATAACTTTATCGGGCCTTGGCCTTTTGGCTAAGATCAAGCGCAGTTCCATCGTCTCTCTTTCTGGAATTTGAAGAAAGAAGCGAAACCCTAACCCTAATATTGGATCGAGGAGGAGGAGATGTTGTTCCAGGTGGGAGGGCAGGGGACGCGGCCGACCTTCTTCGAGATGGCGGCCGCGCAGCAGCTCCCCGCCAGCCTCAGGGCCGCCCTCACCTACTCCCTCGGGGTAATTCCCTCCCCCCTTCTTCCCCTTTCCTTCGACTCTTGTTATCCTCTTTTCTTTGTTCTAATTGAAGCTAGGTTTTTGGGAATATCATTCCGTTTCTCTCGATCAATTTGGACTTCTTGGGCTTCTCTTGACTGCCCTGTTTCCTTGTTGATCTTCTCTGGCGGTGTTTCAACTGGAAGCACCGAAAGGAGGAAATTTTTCACTTGTAAATCCTATCATAGCATATGGTATAGCCGGAGGTGATTCTTTGCTATATGGTCCTGGCTTGATTGTTTCTCTTAGGAAGGGGGCACCTAATGATGTGCTGATCCGTTATAAATTTGACTATCTTAGATTAATTAAATTCATCATTACCAGTGTTGCCATTCTCGTCATCTTTCCTGTCCCGTTGATTTAAAACAGACTTCCATGACCCGAATTAATTAAAATGGATTTCAATTAGATTAGGTCATTTTTTTAGTTCATGATCAATAGTTATTGTTTTCAGCAGAAAATATATTGTTATATCATGTATTTTTGTTTCCCGTGCTTTTTTTGCAGTTTGCTTAAGCAAATAAAACATTTTATACTTTGAAGAATAGAAATGAATTTAACAATTGTTTAATCATTTTGACAATGTGGCAAGAAAAAGGATCAACGTGGAGAAAGTAATCATGTTGAAAGGATTATGAAATCTTAATTTGAAAAACTTATTTAAGAAAAGGATATCAAAGTAAGTCATCCAATGGTACTGCTAGGTGATGGAAGATGAACACTGAAGATCAACCCTTCTTAGCATGAAGCGGTTGCCCTTGTAGAAATTTATGTTAATAATAAGGTTTTATAAGGTATACATGTGAGAGCTCATGCTGATGTGTGTTTAGTGCTACATCGATTGTACACCAAGTAGAGCTTGAGTGTTTAGACAGAACTAAGAAACTGATACCTTTCAACTTTTCTTTTTAATTGAGATTTTGAATCATTATAAATAATATTTAAGTAGTCTCAACTCATGGCCTATGTGGACTAGGGGACAATGTAAATGGACTCATTGGGATCGATCAGGGGCTGATTGTGATATATGTGATCGGATTTGATTGGACTTTGACTTGTATCTTGGTAAGGAAGCTGGAACTTCAAATGGGAGAAGTATATGTGAGCTTGTGCTAGCACATGTATTTGGTTCCACATTGATAGTGCAACAGATAGATCTTGGATACTTGCAAAGGGCTTAGGGATCTAAATAATATCTTTTGGCTTCGCTTTTTGAATTGGGTCTTGGGTCGATATAGGACATAAGCACAAAGGATTCAAGATGATGTAGAGCCATCCTTTCTTTTTGTGTTTTTAATACCATGGCTGAAGTTGCTTAGATAGTAGTTTGTGTTGTTGGCTGTCACGGGCCTACTAAGATGGTTTTTCTTACAGTTTGGAGAATGGTTTTTCTTACAAATCAATTTGATAAGAATCACAATAAATCAAATCAGGTGGTGATAGTGATGTTAGACATCAGAAAACTCAAGTTTGAAGGGACCTACCAATATAATATTAAAGACATACTTACATGATCAACCTGGGAAAAGAGCCCGACTACATGATTAGTTCACTTGTTGTGTTTGGAAAAGAGTTTGGGGGACAGAGATTAGGCAGTCAATATGAGGTCAGCTCTTTTAATTTTAGTGTTTTGTTGTTTTGGATATATTTTTTACCCCTTTATGGTTATATTATCTTAGATTTCCAAGTCCAATTTGAGTATATCTGAGTTTTCAGACTGTATTTTGTTTAGGTTTAGTTAACCAAATATAGAAGTAGAGTCTTAACTTTCTATCACTGGTGTGGGCTGACTCTGTTGGCCAGGAGAGGTTGAGTTTCTTCCATTTTGTGTTTTGAGACCACTGCTAAAAGGAATCAATTATCCTGCCTATATAATGTCTACTTTGTTGTGTAGACTTTAGTTCTATATATCTTTCTCCCCTTTGTTATCATAGACTATTTTGATGATTCATGATTGAGCAGGCAATGTCTACAGCAGCTTAAGTCGGTGATGCCTACTTCATTTTGTTTCTGCTGGTTAATGTCCAAAGCATACTGTTTTCCTAAGTTTTCATGTGGTGAACTCTAACCTAAACTCACCATCTCATGTAGTTTAAGCTTAAGGAGGTGTCAGCTATGCTAGAAAATTCTAGGAAACTCAAGATTTGTCCCTTCATGAGGTCCCTCAATGTGTTACCAATCCAAGATAATCCCTTGGTTGAAATATTTATTCCCTCTGTATTTCTCATTAATTTTACAACATTCATGTTTCATTCTGTTTAAATATTAGTCACCAGCCACCTTACTTTAGGATTTACTTGTTTAATCACCCATTTAAAACGTAATTTTCCTTCTCCTTCTTATTCTGCATGTCTTGATATCAACTGTCCAAATTCCTTTAACCTTTTTCATTGTTAGGTCCATTAGTTAGGATTCTATTACAGAGTATCCCTTGTGCTAGGGTTGGATCAGGTATATGATACTTGTTTCTGTGCCATAAAACATTTTAGCAGGGTTGATTCTGTCAGCACTATATGATTCTATAAAGTTTGACTCCGATGGTACTCGGAGAGATTATGTTGCAGATATTCAAAATTACTGGTTTAGAGATAATATGTACAAAATTTAGTGGATGGCACATCCTTACAAGCTATCCTAATGTCAAAATTGACAAATTTTGACAATATATTAGTTAGCTGTCAGTGTAAAGTGATGCTTCCTGGGTTGTGACAAGTCTTCTGTTACAGCTGATGATGTGTTTATCTTTTTTTTCCTCCATCCTTAGGTTGCTATGCCGAGTTCTGTTTTTGCAAGATGAATTATTAATGAAACTTCATGTGTTTTGGATTGTGGTCCTTTGTTATTTTTTTTTAAATGCTGCTTTCAGTACCTATACAAGACAATGCTAATTAACATTCTCTGTTATGGTTGCAGGTATTTGCCTTAAGAAGACCATTCCTTCACAAGGTGTTAGATTATGATGACGAATTCTTTGCCTTGTTGATGATGGTGCTTGAAAGTCACAGCTTACGAATCACAGGTTCTAGTTCCCTAACCTTAGGCAATGTTGTATTATGGGTTGTTATACTGTTATAGAATGAATTAAGGAAAAATGGAAAAAACCGAGAGAGAGCATTCACGAAATAGAAATTGAAGCTGTGAAAGAAACCAGAAAAATCAACATGTTCTTTCTTTTTAAAGATATATCAAGCATTATGAACAATGTGTATCCATAGATTCAATTTATAGCCAGTTGAGGTGAACCATTTTTGAAAAATAAGAGAACATGATATTAAATCCATGTCACTGTTCTGGAATTCTGTTGTTATCAATCCTTAATGTTTGTTTTATAATGCGCTTGCTTAATTTATCTGCAACAGTTAACATTTTTTTAAGCTGTGACATACAGTGGTAACTTTTCAATTCTTCCTTTAGACTGAATGCTTCTAAATTTGGTTGAATGGTTCATGTTATCATTTTGCATCATAAAACAGCTTTAGCATGGATGGATGTGTATTTTTGATGTTCTGTAGGGATATGTTTGGTTTTACTAATTGGGCAGTTTCATTATGTAGGAACTAAATTTGTAGATTTTGAACTGAAAGATTGTCAAGTCTACTATTGGGTAACATGTATTTTCTATATGTTCTGTTTCAGATGCTTCTTTTTCAGAGTCCTTGTATGGTCTGCGAAGGAGAGCAGTGAAGATTATCCACAAAAAACATTCTTCTAATATGGAAGCAAATGATAAAATCCATCACTCAGGATTAGGGAAACACCAAAAAGTTATCTCGGTTGCATTTCTGGTATCAAATTCTTCTTTCAGCTACTCAACTGCAGTTTTTGTTGATAATTTCTTCATACACTTCCTTATGTTGATATCATTGCTGTTGTCCCATTAACAGTGGCCAGACTTAGTGTTTGTTTTGTTTTAATATTTCAATCTCTAGTCCTATATTTTACTCAGAAAAGAAGATATATTTTACTTTGTCAACTTTGCAGAACAAATACTATGCTTTTAGAAGCTGTAATTACTTTTGTTTGAACATTAAATTATAAGCAAGGTATGCTGTACTGCCTCATACTGGTGCATACTGGGCATACTGTACTGTTTTGGTGCTGTACTGATCCATACAGGAAGAGATACCAACACTGTATCAAGAAGGTACTGGTACGGAGGGTACTGAGATTGTGAACCTTGATTATAGGATACATTAAAGTTACATTTATGAAGTATTATATAGATCAGTGTGTTGATAGAATGTTAAATTAGTGGAGTAACAACAGTTAATTGATTAATCTAGTCAATATCGGGTTAAGCAGGAAGCGGAGAATGTGTGTGCACATGCACGCGTGCACATACACCCTAATGAGATGGTTATGATACACATAGGATGGAAAGAGAGGATTTTACATCCATTGCCAAATTCAGTGATGGAAATTGCAAAACAATAATAATAATAAAAAAAATGAAACTATGGGACATGATGCACAATGCCTAAATTACCTATAAACTGAAGACCCTTGTGCATCTAGTGGCCCTAAAATTCAGAGACAAGGAAATAGCCCTAAAATGAAAGTGCCTTGTCAGGCCATTTAAACTAGTTGATGCACACTGAAGGGTCTCCAAAATATATTCCTTTTTGCCTATGGGCATTCTAGACCATGTATATCTCGTCCAACAACTTAGACTTCAATTCTTCAAACCCTATCGTTGAATCTGGTCATGGGTATAAAGTCCCCTCTTTCCCTCCTGTGTGTATGTGCGTGCTTAATTAGCTTTTCAGCTATGCATTAATGTATAGGTGATGCTTGACCTGATAATGTTTTGGGTCATGTTATGGGATCTGAACCTGAGCTGGTAACTCTCTGTGTTCATTTAGACCCAGATCTGAGACCTCAGGTTTGGGCATAGTTGAATTGTATACAAGTAACACAAGACTCATTTAACCTCCTCTCCAAACTTTCCCTTGCTGTTTCTATATCCTGCTGTTTAAATCACATTCTTATATATATATGTCAATAAAATTGCTGAAAAATTATGCAATGATTAATTATAATTCAGTCTAGTTTTTTGAAGTTCTTAGTTGTCTTATTTAACTTTCTATCTGTTTGGGTTAGATGGTAGGGGAAAAAGCTTCTAGCTTTTGAGCATTAGCGAACTTGCACACAACCTTCGTACTGTCATTTGATTAAATTGGTGTAGGTTATTTTGCCTTATATAAAGTCAAAGCTTCATTCTATTTACAACAAAGAAAGGGAAGCAAGGCTTCAAGCGAGTCTTTGGGGGAATGATGGTGCAAGATTTGATGACACAGACTTTCTCCTAGATCAAGGAGAGAGCTCTCGTTCACAAGTTGAAACTTTGAATGTCGAAGGATCAAGCATGGCACACATAAAAAAAAGAATTATGGCGATTATAGCTGCTTGCTACCCTTGGATTCATGCGACCAATGAGGGTAGGTAATTTGCTTTGAGCTTATGGTGATATCTTCTATAAATTTGTCCATATTTTTCCATTCAAATATATCTGTACCTTATCAACCTTTGATCATGTGACTCACCTGTTTAAACTACATTTGATTCTTGCTTGAAACCCACTATGGATGTTGATTTAGATTAGCTAGGTGTAAGTGTTGACCCGCTAGTCAATATGCATTTCTTGGGCAAAATTATCTTCCAGTTTGAAGACTTTCAATTAGAATCACGCAATCATATTTAACAAGCTAAGTTTTCATGTTGTGCACAATTATTACTCTATATTGCTTGCTTGGTAGACCATTTAGTAAGTCAGGATTTTTGTGTTAACTTAGATTAAGAAGAGTTCTTAAATACCAATTCTGTATTAAGATTTCTGCTGGATTTTACATTTGTACAAACAGGAGAAAACAGTCATCTTGAGATCCCTTTGTCAAAGTTTGGGTCTTGGAAATTTGTTATGTTTGTACTTTGCTTGGTTAAATTAGTTCTTTGAACTTCCAAGTCCCATTTTGTATATTTTTATTTCTTGTGTTTAATTTTGTCGATTTATTTTTTACTTTTTCATATGTGATTACAAATTCTAAAAGTGAACTAATTTGAGGTTCATGGGGTCTGTTTCCTTTTTAATGCCATTTCTTTGTCTTTTTTTTTTTTAATTTAATTTATTTAATAAGTTTTCTGGGCACCTGAGAATGATTCTGACATCCAATATGAGTTTGTTCCATTTGGTAACGGTTTTGCAACCAAGGAATTTATGGCTTGTAAGTCATAATTAAACCAGATATAATTAGATTCTTAATATAAATTCAGATTATCAGTACTGATTGAATTCTTTACATATTCTTTTTGTTTGGTTGATGCAAGAAATTATTGGGAGAAATGAGTTTTTACTGTTTTCTTTGCACTTCATTATCTATTTGTCTATCTTTAAGAGGG
The DNA here is from genome assembly GCA_017589505.3 of Metroxylon sagu. NCBI lineage: Eukaryota > Viridiplantae > Streptophyta > Magnoliopsida > Arecales > Arecaceae > Metroxylon > Metroxylon sagu. The sequence goes on from JACVBY030000332.1 coordinate 213,551, forward strand.
ATTATTGACAGGAATGAGATTTTACTGCTTGCTTTGTACTTCATTATCTTTAAGACCCTTAGAGAAATCAAAACAAAGAAATTGATCTCCTTCAAAACGATTGATGCAGAAAAGAATTTGGTGGTGAATTGTAGGAGTTCTCAATATGGAGTGTGAGTGTCATTTACAACAAAAATTACATATAAAGCAATATTTTTTGGTCTCATAGATGCTTTTGGCGTGCACAGTTTGACTTCTTCCTGTTGTAACCATGCTCAATACGATTTGGAATTTTCTGTGTATATTGTGGAAGTCAAGGGAAAAGTTTGTTTTGATCTGATGATTTTAGAAGCTTGCTGGCAAATAACAAAGGCTGCTATGTTGGCTTGGATCTGTTCTGATGCTATTAGATTTTTCTTTTATTTGGCTTAGTGAACCTTCATGGTCTTGCTTTTCCTAGTGAAGGGCCAATGGTAGTAATATTTTAAGTTCTATAGACAAATTATCAACTGTTTTTCTATAGTAATACTATGGACAAAGTGCATCTGGATTGTATGTTCTTTCCTGAATGATTATGAATAGATTTTTCCTATGCTTATTTTTAGCCACCAATTGAATATGCAGTACATAGCTCTCAGAAGCAACTGTGTCCATATTGAGCTTCCTGTCGAAACCAGAAAGAAGATGTCATTAAACTGGATTTTTCGGCTCTTTCTTGGTTTGTTGACTAAAATTTACATAATGATTCTTTATTCTCAAGTAGCTTTTTTATTCTTTGCAGGTTTGTCATTTGCTTATCAACTATTGTATCTGCTGGATGCTACTGGCTTCTATAGTCCAGGTCTACATGCGCTAGGGATTCATGTATGCCGTGCAACAGGACAAGAACTGGTGCGAAATCTTTCACAATTGTTACTTCATATCTCTTTTGAATGCAGTCACGTTGATGACATGCTAGGAGCCTAGTGCATTGGTGTGCTGCTGCGCATGTACATGCGCGGACACACACACACACACACACACTATATGTATATATGTATTTGTGTATGAGAGACAGATGCATGGACACATGCGTTCTATTGAGATTGAAGCATTATGCCACCTAATTACCTCAAGCTTTTTTAAATAAATGTCAAGGTAGATGGATTCCTCTTCTAGAATTTCAAGGATCAGAAGTCGTGAACTTGAAAGACTAAGGGGCCCTCCATGGTTGAAGGTATATCATTTCTTTTTTCAAAAATATCTGAATGTAATCATTTATATGCATCTTAGTGTCTGAAATTGATATTACTGTCTCTAATCTTTTCCCATGTAGTTATAAAGCTTGTTTTCTGGCTTGTCTGATTTGTACAGGCAGTTCAGAGAGTTCTGCTTAGCTGTATATACACAACATTAGATTATGCACAAACGGGTCTAATTGCTGCAGTATTCTTTTTCAAGGTGAGTAGAGCTTACCTGCTTTTGAAATTCTAAATGTATTTTGCATGAGAGCACCTTAATTCACTCGATGTTTATCCACATCTTTTTCTTGCTCTAGCAATTTTAGAGGGTTGTTATAATCGTCCTTTCTTTCCATAGACACCAAATAGAGCTAAGCCTGCCTGATCCCAGCCTCTTGTGAGCTGCTATGGAACTTCTTTCTGTCCAAAGCTGAAGTAGGGATTTGGGCTTCCCAATAGGTTCAGAGTGGTCATCAGCTTTCTCCAAATAGCACTGGCAAAACTAGTTTTAGGAAATGATGGGTTGATTCCTCTGGGTGGTCAGAGAGGCAGCACCTTCCTCGGATAGCCCATCCTTACTGGCCATAACTTAGTATGTAACTTAGTCATTTTAGGTGCAACAAATTTTTAAACATCCCTAGCATGATATGTGCACAGGTCCTTTTGAATCTATGCATCATATAGTATGGGGCTAGGGGCAATTTGGGGCCCAAAGAAAAAGAGAAAAATGGCTTACCATGCAAAAAGAAATAAATATGGTCATTTCCGCAAATCTGAAAATGTTAGTGGCTGTTTTTGCAGAATACCCAAAATATTATGGTAGTTGGCTAGCAACCTCTGAAAGCAAATTGTTTGTTACAGAAGCAGGCTGCTTTCTATGAATTTTCAAATATTTTCATCATGCTCAATGATTTGATATTGCCACTAATTCCTGATCTTTGCTTATTTATTCAAATAAGTGCTGTACTCATGGGGTATTTGCCTTTTTACATTACCACAAAAAGTACTTGCCATCTTGCATTATCATAAAATGATTTTGTATGATATCCAATTTTATCATCTTCAATGTTCAGATAAAGTGGATTCTTTCCTGCTGTTAGTATATGCATATCCCATGCGGAGATATTTTTATTATTTGATATCAGCATTGCATGCAGAAAGATGCAGACTGAAAAAAAAAGATTTGAAGCACATTTAACTTGGCAATTGTAGTGGATCATCACACGCCCTCTGTATGAGATGCCTTTTCATGTCTGAAATGTGATGTGCAGGTTTAGTGATAACATTTCTTTCGTGTTATTTTATTTCCTCTGTTCTCTTTTTTTTTTTTTGGCCTCCATGCTGCACCTGCTACTTTTGTATCATTTCCTTCCATGCGGTTGTTTCATGGTGTTCTTCTACAAGGATGGTTTTGCCATATTTATCTAGTCACCTTTTCATGTTCATGATGTTGAACATGTCAATATAGTCCCAGCAGTTCATTGCCACCCTTGTGTTATCTGAAACTTTGGTCCCAATGGTTTATGAGTGTGATATCAATGACCCTCCCCCCTCCCCTAAATAAATAAATAAAAAAATCTGATGCATGTCTTTCTGAAGATTTTTATGGTTTGAGTGTTGGTTAATGGGTGAACTTTATTCTAGCTTCATTTGCTTAATGTTAAAAGTAACAAATAAGCTGCAGGATGTTTATACCTGTTCTAAATATCTAACTAGAAATTTTAGTCGAGCATATTCTTCTTTTCTTCAAATTTTTTCCTTTTCATACTCTTTTATTCTGCTGCATAAAACTTCCCTGTCCATGCAGATGATGGAGTGGTGGTATCAATCTGCTGAAGAAAGAATGTCGGCTCCAACTGTGTACCCTGCACCACCTCCTCCACCTCCCCCAAAGGTGAGCTTGTCTTTCACACTGCATGGTATCTTAGTGATTGCAAGAATCTTCTAGGTATGTCAATCTTGTTCTTTTTTCCCAGAACGTTTAACATTTCTAGCTGTTGTTGTTTTTCTCATTTTCTTAACCTCTTTGCTTGCTGATCTGGGAATCTTTGCTTTGCAATTGTTTTATCCACGACATGCATCAATCCTTGTATTATCTGACAAGTGTTGGATATGGATCTGTATTAGTGATATTAGTATACTTGTATGATATTTGTTGACTATGTATGCACCTATATATAGATATATTTATGTGTAACTTGGGCTGGTCTTAGTTCTCTTTTTGTAACACTTTATTGTGTCGGTTCAGTTCTGAGTCAGGGGGTCAGGTAACCTGATCTAACCCAAACTGAACCTATCTATATGTACAATATTACATACATAATGTAAGATATGTTATCTCCTGCATATTTACTGAAAAAAAATTATTTTCTCCTGCGTAGATTTATTGTATTGTTTAGCTGATTTTTCTTTTTTCATTTTTTTTTGGGCACTCTAGGAACCCCATGGATTTTTGTTGGGTTGGTTCAGTTTTGTTCCAACCTTGACCAGTTCAACTTTGGTTCCAGAAATTGTGAACCATTTGGGACACAATTTGTTCCTGAGTTGACCTGTAACCTCCAACATGTGAACCATGTGCAGCCCTATTATAAAGCTTGTGTGTTATAAAGCTTGTGCCTGTGTTGACCATATCATATACTGTTGTTGATCAAAAACCTTTATCTGGGTGCTCGTAAAATCTTGTTTCATTGTTCTGGTTTAAACTGAAAAAGAATATCCAAGTAGATTGGTCTGGAAGAGTTTTTTCTAATCAAAATTTCTGATTCACATTGGCAAACCAAAGAATGTGAAGGAATTCTGGTAGCTCCATTAAGTTACTTATCTTTGCAAACTGTGTCATATTCTATTGTTGTAGTTAGGCAACTGGTCTCCTAAATTCCAGTGCATTCTATAGATTCTAAAATGATTTCCAGATTAGAGCCTGGAAGATGTAGTGTGCTTTCTCAATCATGTTTTTTTTTTTTTTGCTTGGTTGCTTAACCACAGGTTGCCGAAGATGGAATTCCATTGCCACCAGAGAGGTCATTGTGCCCGCTGTGCTCCCAAAAACGGGTTAATCCATCGGTGGTTTCTGTTTCTGGTTTTGTTTTCTGCTATGTTTGCATATTTAAATATGTGTCACAGGCAAGTCACCAGACTCTTAGTCTAGCAATTCTTCTTTCATCAGATGGAATACCTTTTGCTGTGCATCCTGACGATGGTCTAAGCTTTGCTTTTGAAATGACAGTACAAACGGTGCCCTGTCACATTAATGCCTGCAACTGTTGAGCATATAAGGAGACTCTTCCATGATTTATAGTTCAGAGAACCGAAGCTTTCCAAGATTACAGTGAAGATCTGATCAGATTTCCATGATTTTTTATAGTTCAAAGCACCTGCAATCCAAAGAACCCACCGTTCTCCCTTGTGTACGTAGCATGGGTGCTACTGAAAGAATCGAGCCTGGCATTTGCCTGTCTCTTTGATGAAAAGCAGGCTTTGAGAAAAAAAATGATTATTTTTTGTTTACAAGCTAAGGATTTTTTTTTTTTTTTTTTTTAATTAATAGAGCTTGGCGAAAAGTCCGTCTGCCAGGAACTTTCTTGGTTGAGTTGATAGGCCTCTGTACATTAAAGCTCATTTTAATTATTAAAGGGTAAAACATGTGATCATGTTTTGTTGTGTACTGGGATGATTGGGAGTTTCTAGTTTTGATCGGTATTTGATGCGTTGCCCATCGATTCTGAACTAGCTCATAATTGGCCAAGGTAAAATAATAGTTGAGCATTGCTTTGATGCAAAGTTATAGAAAGCGAAAGGACACGCGATCCTTCTCAGGCAATGCTAATGTTGCTTTGGTGCTAATCTTGAAGGGCAACAGGATGTGCTCTGCTTGGGGCACTGCAATGGAACTTGGAGCTGGAAGGGAAAACCTACAAGTTAAAAAGCAAGAGTTTCCAAGGATCTAGTAAATATTGTCGAGGGTGGAAAAGTTTCATGTTGGTCAAACTTAAAGCCATGCGAACAGAGAGTATGCGGGGCTATACTGACGTAATCGGGTCGTCTTGTGGGAAATCAAGTTCTCAATGTTGTGCCACAACAATCTCTAATATATTTGCTTTAAATGACGGGCACAATAAATTTTATCAGCTTACAGTTCGTGGGGCGGTAAAATGGGATGAATGGCTTGTTGCCGTCTTGAATAAGAATTAAAATTCTATGGATCATCCGCCGACCAAGTCGGTCGGTTTTCGAGATCCAAAACATTGTTCTTCTTGACAAAAATAATTCTATGGATTGTTTTATTTTTTGGTAATATTTTGCCATAAAAGTGGATTCGAAGCGAGGTTTTACTGGCCGATATCTTGAGGATAGCTACCGGCCGATATGACCGTGAGCAAGCGCCCGATACCAATAAAGGATCTCGGTCGATATCTCGTTTTTATCTTGCATTTAAACCGATCTATTTGTTTAGCTGCGACGCCTCCTCTTCCTCGAGCCGATCGGTGGACCGGCTCTCTTTTTGTGTTTGAGGGAGAAGCGGAGGAGGAGGAGGAATCGAAGAGGGATGGCGGCGGAAGTGGAGACGGCGAGCGGTGGGGAAGGCGACGGAGGGCAGAAGGTGCCGCACCGGTTGGAGCGGAAGTGGACCTTCTGGTTCGATAACCAGTCCAAACCCAAGCAGGGCGCCGCCTGGGGCACCTCCCTCCGCAAGGTCTACACCTTCGACACCGTCGAGGAGTTCTGGTGGTTAGTCACTCTCTTTTTCTCGTTCGGATCCATCGATCTTTCGTTTTGCTCTCTAGTCTTTTGATCTGTTGCTCAGTTTCAGAGTTTGATGCTTTGTTTTCTCTTTCGATCTTGTTTGGTTTCCATGCGATGTTTCTTGGCTTTACGTGATATTTTCTTGATTTCTAGGGTTTGTTTTTTCCTTTTTTTTTTTTTTTTTTGATATTAGAAGAAGAAAAAAAAAGGGGCGAAGAGTTATCTTATTCACGATATGATGCTTCTTGATTTTAGTTTTTATTTATATTTTTAAATTTCAAGAGAAATAGGGTAAAATTTTCGTTGGATTTTGTTGTGACTTTATTGGTTGCACTCTATGTATGCTTTGGATCTTTTTCTTTCTTATTTTAGTGTTTGTAACAAGCCAGGACCTTACCCAGAACTATATGGAAGATGATATTTGGGTTCCTTGGTCCTGATCTACTCAGTGTTGGGACTAAACACATTTCAACACGGGCTCTTACATATGTGTTAGAGCGCGTTGCTTCTGGTATTATCTACCAGATTTTTTTTCTCTGGAAGTCCACTAGCGCTAGTTTTTATTATATTTAATTTTTTCAGGCAAAGACCGTGAGTCTTTGGCATGATACTTGGAAATTTGGCCTTTTTACTGGTGAACGAATTCCAATGTTAGCTTCTGGTTTTATTTAAAATTTTCAGACTAAGATCATGAATTTTTGGCATGATGCTTGGAAATTTGACCTATTTACAAGCCAGTGAATTCCAGTATTGATTTTTGTTCCTTGGTGTTCATTGCTTACAATGCAATGCTTCCAGTTTTCACCAGACTGGTGTCTGATATTTTTGGGTGGAAAGTTATTATCCAGTTTTTTGTTTCTTGTTCCATTTTTAAAGAGGAATAAAGTGTTATCTTGACAAGGTAGTAGTTGCATCTGGATGTGCTACAAAATTGTGATATTTTGTGATTTTACATCATTTTTCCAATTACAAGTAATAATTTTCCATACACTGGGTGTGTATCTGTGTAGTGAAATTCATATTATCCCTTAAAGCATCGAAGTTCCTGAGTTTTCTCTCTTTATCATCTTGTATTTCTTCCTATCTTCTTACACATTTGTGGTTTCTTGCACTTTCTGCTTTTAACAACCAAACACCTCCGAAATTTGTGGCTTGAGAATCCTCTTTGATAGTTGTCATTGTTTTTTTTTTTTCTCCACAAAAAGAAAGAGAACTGACTTAGTAGCTTTGACTTTTTGCATCGAAGCGTATTTGAACTGTTTCAGTGAAAACAGCAATTTGAATAGATCCAAGTCTATGCTAGTAATAGATCTAATTTTATGCATGAGTACTATGTGATTTTCATGTATGAGTAATATGTGATTTTTTCATGTATGAGTAATATGTGATTTTTCTGGAAGATAAATCAAACATTATATAGTCAAATTGCCTTGACGAGTGTTCCTAGTTTTGTTTCAAAGACTTAATTGAGATTTACTTCACATCAGGCCTTAAGTTGTGAGGTCCATGTATGGTTCACACCTTGTTATGTATGCTTTTAACACTACATAATTTTGTGGAAATATGTCTGAAACATTGGTGTATTAAGATAAGATGTTTTATACTAGGGATTAGTCTTTGTTTGGCACATGGGATGTATTACTTACCGAGTTTGTCTGCAAGTTCTCTCATAGACCTTATATATTTTCATATTGGTTTTCTTTAATTCTGTTCATTCTAGAAAAATATCAATGAGGTCCAGATGTTATGCTTTGAGGTTTTTGCCTTCAGAGCCCAAAGACCTTCCCCTGTACCTCTGGCTTACTGAAAATTGGGCCGTATGCCCCAGAAAGTGAGGTTCACATTCATTTGTTTTATTAATTTCTCATCTTATTCTTGTATTGCTGTTTTTTTCATACTAATAAACTTAGCAATATCTTTGACAACACGGGAATTAGAGTTCTCCATCATTGCACATCTAATTACAGTAAGGCCTTTCCTTTGGGAGCAGGGATTAAAGTATCAGGCACTGCTATTGTGTCTATTAGGGGCTGACACGGTAAGCATACTGTTCTGACATGTGACAAGCACTAGCATAGAAAAACATGCTGCTGCTTTATTCATGTTCTTCCTCTCACAATGTAGGTTTTTTTTTAGAAGCTTCATACTGATGTAGTGACATGGTTTAATTGTACAAGTATGGTTGTCACTAGTGTCAAGAAATCTACTATCATAAGTTATATTCGTGCTAATTATCGATCTAGTGGTTTATAGCATAGTTTCAAGTGATGTATCATGCAAACTAACCTTAGATGATTTTTTTTTTAAAACAATAAAAACACAAAAGATCTCAAAAATCAGGATAAAGATATAGGGTGACATGCAACATATCAACAACATATTAAAAATATTATACTCTCCTAGATGGTGATATGGGAAGCTTATTTAATGATAGTGTCGGAAGCCCATACATTTTGTTTGCCACAGTTTATAAGTTTTAACCTTGGCCTGATTCAGAATGATAATTCTGTATAATCATGTCTAGTTTGTAGAACAAACATCCTCAAAAAATTAAGCTACAAAAATAGAGAGAGAGAGAGAGAGAGAGAGAGAGAGAGAGAGAGAGAGTTTCAAAAACCTTGAATAGAAATATGGTTGTTTGGGATGGCCATTCATAGGCTTAAAACAAAAAAAGGGTATTGGTATACATGAAACCTGTATTCTTCCAAATGTGATTTAGGTTCTTATCATACCACATCCACAGCAAGTACCAAGTATCTTTTGATCACGTAATTTCTAATCACCAATGACATATATTGTTTCTTCTTACAAACATGAAATCTATAACCTACAATGGTAGCGTAATATGTACGTATGTGTGTCTATATGTATTTATGTATGTAAACTATATATTAGTGAAGAGCTTTAAATATGCGAATTTCTTGTCCAAAACTCCAAAAATAGTTCAAACATATAGAGAACGTGACATTTGTCAAAATTATGATGGTGCCTGTTCCTTGACCAATCATATAGAAGAAGTAAGGCCCAATTTTGACGAATAAGTTGATTGAACTTGTCAATTTTAAAAATCTGGAACTGAAGAATTTGACAAATATCTAAGTGTTGGATGCTATTTGACTTACCAATTCATATCCAATGCAGATTATTTGAATTGTACAGAATTGTATAGGTAAATTGATTACTATACAATAAGAAATTAGGCATTTTTATGGCCTAGCAACCTTTTGCTCAGGATGGCCAAACATGATGATGCATTAAAAATAATAAAAATAGCTTAGAGAATGACTTGGATGTGACACCTCTCACAACTAGGGTGTATGGCATTTCCCTCCACCTGGTGTTTTCTTCATCCATATATGAGAGGGTTTCTGTTTTGAAGCCTTTTCAATATACCCAACGCATTGCTTGTGAAATACCACTAGAGTGGCATGCAGAGAAAAGTTCAATGAGTCTGGCATTATCAATTTGGATATTTTGATTGATGACTATATGTCTTAGGAGATTGGTCTTCTTTGCATATTTGATCATAACATGGTAGGCTTGAAATGGACCAATGGTTTGTGGGCAATTTACTTTACCGTCTTAATTAGCTTGGTGGCATTATCATTATTTATCAAAATCACACTTGTAAATTTAGTTTAACATCCCATTGCATTTGCAAGTTCATTGACTTCTCAATCTTCCAAGCAACATAGTACCTAGAATTGGGCCTTCGTTGTGATTAATTATGCATTCGAGAATGGATAGATTAGGTAGGCCTTTTAAACTGAGAATATTTTATTATTCAACTGTGTAGATCATCATTACTTTCATGTGTTGGCATGGCCAGCATTTGCTTTCTTATTAGTCATGCTAACATCTTAGCTTAGAGCTGATTGAAGATTCTACAAATGGATAAAAATGAAAAAGGCATAGAGGTTTTGACAGGATTTTAAAAACTTGCGTGTGCAACTAACATATCTTCTTTTAGGAGGTAGATACATGTTTCATTTATCTCTCCATATATATTTGGAAACTGGAATAAGTCTTGATTGTCATGCTTATTTTTCTTGATGAAAGCTGCAGAAAACTAGCCTGAGCCTATTTTATATGATTATTACGAGTGCTGTTACTTGTTTTTTCTTTTAGGCTGTTGAAGAAAGTGAACTCAGTGTCATATTTAGCTTTTTGTTTGATATAAATTTTCCTTATAAACTTATTAGGATTGTGAACCTTGATGGTTTGGCAGGCTTAGTTAACAACTCTTGCTGTTTACTAGGTCCAAATACAAGATACCAGCCCTTAAAAAGAATCAAAATTATACACTTGTCTGAGTATCATCCAGCTAACAGAAAATTCCAGCCAAAAAGTTGCCTAAAGGAGTGCCACTTATCCAATGAATAACCACTAAGCTTTGTGAAATTCATTTTTCATGTAGTGGAACCGATATTACACTGAAGTCCTTCAGTTTCCCTTTCTTGGATTTGCTTCGTGCTCTGCTTATACTCCATATAATCCAATCTCTATATTACATTGATATTGTAGTTGATGCACGCTATTTTTTTCCTTTTATAGTTTGTATGATCAGATATTTTGTCCCAGCAAGTTGCCAGCAAATGCTGATTTCCACTGTTTCAAAACTGGGATAGAACCCAAGTGGGAAGATCCTGAATGCGCCAATGGGGGCAAGTGGTCTGTGACATGCGGTAGAAAGGCCACTCTTGACACCATGTGGTTAGAGACGGTGAGACCTTTCTTTTCCCCTTCTTTATAATCGTTTGCTTCTGTTTCATTTGGGCACCACATGGATATCAAATTATTTGCACTGACCATGCAATCAATGGCAATCATCTTTTTGCAATTTACTAGCTTTTAATCTTCTTTTCCCACACACTTTTAGTGCCAACTGATTTGTGGTGCACAAAATAATATATTTATGCAGTTGATGGCTTTAGTTGGAGAGCAGTTTGATGAGAATGAGGAAATCTGTGGTGTTGTTGCTAGTGTGCGTCAGAGGCAAGACAAGCTTGCATTATGGACCAAGACAGCTAGCAATGAAGCCGCTCAGGTTCTTGTTCTCTTTATTTAATCTATTTAAGAAATTCAATAGGCTTCAATTCATAATATTATATCATTACATTGCATCTTTTTTGCAAAATGTGAAACTCCTAATCTGTGCTCTAGCTTTTGGATATTGTTATGTTGGAGTGAACATTTTGTTATATTTTGCAAATTGTGAATCATTCCCAGGTTTAGAAGCCCAGGTATTTAAAATGTAATGCATAAGATCACTTTTAGTTTCTTATATATTGCTCTTGTAGTTGAACTTTATGACTTTCTAGTGATGCAATTTACATGGGGGATTATCCCCCTAATTTACAGTCAAAAATAGTGATGCATTTTTCATGTTTGGTTTTTCAAGTGTTTTTTTTTTATATAAAAAAGAATTGTGAAGTGAATATCCATAAAGCCAACACCAAATAGTTGAGGCAAAGCTGGATGGTTATGATTATGGTATTATAGTATCATGTAATTCTTGAACATGATGTAGCATATGCAAAGTGTGGAAAAGGTCTATAACTCAGTCTTGGTATGTCAAATTTGATGCCAAGTGTGTGATGCGTGCTAAGGTTGTTGGAAACCATAAACTATTACTGATCGGTAAATTTTGAATTCTGAAGCATCACTAACCAAATTTGAACCAATCAGTAGCAAGGTTATGGAATGTTGCTATTGCAAAATTGTGCAAACATTAAGCTCTCAAACCTTCTTTATTGCGCGCCGTATGTTGTGGTCTCATAATTCATCTGATTATTGGAAGAACCTTCTTGAGGCAGAGAATGACAGATCATCTCATTTGGGGTGTGAGGTAAAACTTTACTAGCTCTTCCTCTTGCCTCCCAAGTGGATTCCCTGTCTAATCAGCTGTGATATTAAGGGCTATGGCTCAGCCTTTTGACCATGAGAACCATATTTAACAAGTCCTTTGAAATTGGATGTCCTGCCAATAAGCTTGCCAAATTTCATCCTCTAGTAGCTGTTTGTGGCACATATGTAGTCACCAAATTCAGTCCAACTGCCATATCTTTAGTTAATGATAATTTTTGCGGTAGCAGTTCCTACATATCAAACTTATCTGTTGCACAAGGACTAAGAAGAAATCATCTGAGGTTCTTTATAATGAAGACAGGAGTTGGGGAAGGAAGGAGGATAGCAGGAGGTGAGGACAGTTGTAGCAAGAGGGGTGCATAACTTCTATATGTGCTACTGGCAAATATTTTCTGATGGATAAGGAAGGGCGCAAGCCAGAAAGGAAAGGTCTAAAATGGAGTCAGGTGCTACCATTTGTTACAGGCAACTAGGGAAGGTTGAGGTAATTGGTTGAAGATCTTGTAATCAGAGGTGTCCAATTCACTTCTGGTGAATCATACATGGACAGTGTGTAGATTAGCGTGATTAGAGCTTGCTGATGTGTAGATTAGATATTTGAAGGTGGTTGATGAGAAGCAGGCAATTAGAGGTTTTCAGTCAATGGTCACGACATCAGAGAGAATTGGCTCACATTATGTTATTAGTTTTGCTGTGAGGATCACACTGATTGGAAGTGATCGACACCTCATATTAAGGTAACTTGACGCTAGTTAGTGGAAAAGATTAACAAGTTCTAAGTTGACAATGCATACTTTGAGGTCATCATTGGTTGTGAATATGTAGATCCTACCAGTTGAAGATCTCCAATTTATAGGTCAACAGAAGTAGCACATTGCCAAATGGAACATGCTTGCTCACAAATGGTTTGATGGGGCTTACTCTTATGTGATGCAGTGCATGAGCTACAATGGTGCCAATGCCCACATGTCCTGCCTTCAATTTCCTCTATTTCTCGAGCCAGATCTCACCCACTGATATGGGTAGGTTTTGATTGATTTTGAAAGGGATGGGTGGCAAAGAATTGTTTAACTCCACTTATATCAGAGATGGGTGGCAAAGAATTGTTTAACTCCATTTTTATCACATCTATTGTAAAATATTAATTTATCTATTGACATTTAAGTTAGTGGACTAGTAATAATTAGATAGATCTGTTGCTCCTAGGCCTTCAAATAAAATGAAAACTAAGAGATGAAATGGGAAAGAGCACGGATGTCATAATTTGGGCTTTTTTCAGAGTTGAAGATTTCTATTTTGTAAACATGGTAGATGGAACAAAATTAAAGGGGAATGACAAGACAGAGAGAGGGAAGTGATTCTCATGAAAAGAAGGAATTAGAAAGCAAACTTACCTTAGATTCATTGTCTTCTACTTGTTGCTTGTTGGATTCTGTGGCTTGGTAACCACTCCGCTAGTTTTTCTCTCTGATTACTCAGACCCTTCCATTATATTGAGAGCATGGTCACCGGCAAGGTCCAAAACCTGGTCTCAGTTAGGCATGTGGAGTTGGGTTTCAACAATCTGATCAAATTTTCTAAGTTTTGCTCAAATGAATTAGGAAAAATCCAGAAAAATAGAAGAAAAATGAAAGAAACCAAGAAAAGTTATTTCACAATATTTTAGAGAGTTTTGTGTGATTTAAGTTCCTTATTCATGTAGTTAGCTCTTAGATGAACTTTGTTGTATATAGGTAGGTCATGATGTATATTCACATATATATATATATATATATATATATAGAAGATATATATATATAGAAGATATATATAGAGGTAGATTTGGCTACATTCAAATTTGATCTACACGGATCTGGTCATCTTTTCCATTTTTGAATCTACACGGATTACGGAACCATCCCATCTTTTTTCACTTTTTTCATCTTTGGGATTCGTGAATTATGTACATTTAAGGATGGAAGAGATAACCGGATATATATATATATATATATAAAGCTTGCTAATTGAATTTCGGTTTTTGTCTTTATCTTTGTCATTTTTCAGTAGAATCAGTGAGCATGTTGGATTTGGGCTTTTCCTACTTATATTGCAGTTAAATGATTATGAACTAAAAGCATGTAATCACAAAAGTAAATTTATCTTATTAAAAAAATGTTGTTATTGTTGTGAATGGTGTCTTGTATTATTTAATTGTTCACATTAGCCTTTATAAATTAATGTAATAGGGCTTCTGTAGAGGCTTAAGCCCATCCCATGTTACATTGGGGTTCCATGAGTCTGATTTGTTGGATCCTTTCTCTCTCTGCGAGTCATTTACAAGTTGTCATATTCTGGTACTTCAGGTAAGGTAAATCTGAGGGCTAGATAACTTGGTGCCCATCGAGATATGCTGAAGTTCCCAAGGGCCAAAGTCTATGGAGAGGCCCCACAAGCATCATAGACTGAAATTCAATCTAGGAGCTTGGGAATAGAGCCCTTGTTATTAGCTGTTGAAATAGCATTTATTTGAAAATATAGTGGTTTTCAGTGGAGACTGATCAAAATTGACCAAATCAATCTCAACCAAAACAAGCCTAAACCTCCAGATAACTTGATGAATGGGGGTGGTTTCAGATTGCCACCAGCCAAAAACTGAATAAATGGGGGTGACTTGTTTTTTCTGAAACTTGAAGAATTGCTCATAAGAGTTTCATTGGGAGTCCATTGGGCATATTATAATCCTCTATTTTATATATTTTCACCATAATCGCATCAGGTGGTTTTGTTCATTATTGTAAATAGTTACCATCATCATTACCATGGTGCACCAATCATGCTAAGAAAAATTTCTTGTTCTATGTTTTTTATGTTACCAAATTGGAGATGAAACAAGGTCATGCTCCTTGGTTCCTTCCCATCTATTGATTAGTTATAATGACTTTCTCTTACATAAATGTATTACAAAATCATGATCCTGTGGTTGTCTTATGTTTTTTTTTCCAGTTTTGCTTAGCAAGAAAAATAAGGGAAAGGGGTGAGTTTTTTCCCCCCTAAAATGAGATTTTGTGATGACGTTTTGTAAATATATAAAGTGAATTTGTCTTCTCATTTCTGTGGTTTCTCATTTCTCTGGTTTCAAAGCTTTTGGTATTCTTACGGAACCATGTAACTTTCCCTAAAATTGTACAATCTGGTTTCTACATAAATTTACTATTTCTTAATATCATGCAGATGAGCATTGGGAAGAAATGGAAGGAAATCATTGACTACAATGATAAGATTGCATACAACTTCCACGTACGTCTCCTTAGAACTTAAAAATTCATGTGCCCTTCGTAATGTTGGAGTATCTCATTTTATATTAGATGCATCAATACCAAGTAGTTGATGTATTTCTTTTCTTTTCATTATTTTACTTATAAAATTTCTCAAGATGAGCCAAAAGCAGGATTACATTTCTATAATTCTTGTCGTTGTTTGATTCTGTTGGTGTATTTCCAATCCTTTATCATTATCTCAATCCTTGGCTTTTTACAGGACGACTCAAGAAGAGAAAAATCAAACAGAGGTGGTCGGTATAATGTGTGAATACTGCATGAACCATCAACAAGTGAAATGTTTTTGGGAGTTCACAGGCACTTTACTTTTTTGAGACGCGAGTTTGAATCCCAGCGACAAAACAGCCTATGTTCTGGTGCTTCGCTTTTCTGTATCTGGATATCGTATGTGCTATGAATACCAAAAATAATCGGTTAACTTTATTAATATTTCTAGATTTGATTAGCCTGTACTTCCGTTTGTTTCCTCGGTTGGGCGTGCTGGTCACTTGGATGCAATTCTGGATTAAAGAGTGGATTTGGGATCCTATCCAGTTTTTCCGGTTGAATCGCACGTAAAGAATCCACTAATTTCCACCCTCTTTCCGGTCGTTTTCGTGTTTATGGTGGAATCAATTTTTGTGACTGAAAATGCAAAAGAAGAGATACACATTCAAAATGTAACCAAATTTGAATTCATAATTTTTGAAGCATTTTATCTTTTGGGGTTCATAAATTTTATAGATTTAAAAATAAAGAAGATGATTAAATTTAAATTTATTTTCATTTGAATATAGATAAGCCTATCCTCTCTTCTTTCCCTCCTCTTCTCTTTCTTTATATATATATATATATATATATTATTTATTGGGTGTAAAAGATAAAGAACATGTTTTTATTTTTCTGAAAGCCTTGAGTTCAGCCCCTGGATGTGGCGTGGTCCCACGTACTCTCAAAATTAAAATTATGTTTATAAATTTAAATAATCTAATTACCAATCATCTCCCTGCGTAATTTCAGTGCATGATTCTCTATTATGTATAATTTTAGAGCGGCATGTCATCCATCCATCACAAACTCATAAAGTATCATTCAGTACCAAATTCTTTTGAACTCCATATTATATTCGCAAGATCTGTCATCAGCATTTGTTACATTCATATGAGAAAGGAAAACCAAGGTGGCGAAGTGGTGGTCGTTGTTATGTTAGCGAGAAAGGAAAACAAGGTGACGAAGCGGTGGTCATTGTTATATTACTAACGTGGGACAGACTTTGGACGAGAACGCTTGATTAAGATCCTGGGATGGTATATTATGGTCCAATCCCTAATTCACTGGACTCTCACTCTCTCCCACTTACAGCAATCTCTCACTCCTCCCCAACCAGGTGGTGGAGTATAGTTAAGGTAAATTAGGGAAAATCTAAGCTCTTAACGGAACTTCATACTCCTCTAAAGGACATGTATGGTGAAGTAGGGAAAATCTAAGCTCTAACGGAACTTCATACTCTTTTAAGGACATGCAAAGATGGAGCTGCAGTGGCAGAAGGTTATTAGCTGCAGTGGCAGAAGGTTACAATAACTGAAGGCAATAATAGCCTTGAGTAGAAAGAGTGGTAGCAACTCTTCATAGGATTGAATGTTGTAATCTAATGATCTCTATCTTACTCAATTTTGAGATATCTATTTGATACAAAAATTCTAAAAAGAAAGAATCTAGATAAAAAATATTTACAAGGATAAAATATATAAAATAATTATTAAAATTGAAGTAAAAAGTAGGATGAGAGACAGGCTGACCCATCTTTGGTAGTGAACTTATAAAAAGTAGGATGAGAGAGAGGCTGACCCATCTTTAATAGTGATCTTATAATTTCATTCATAGGCAAGTTAAGCTCTGTAAGCATATGGAACGAGGAAAAAATACTAAAATTTAATGGACATTCTGAAAATTCTGTTGGCCATTCTAAAATTTCTGTAAGCTTCGAAAGCATGAGCTTTGAGACTTGTCTTATGTGGCAGGTGACTCTTTCCCACGTACAGCAATCTCTCGCACCTTTCTAACTAGGTAGTGGAGTGTAGTTACGGTGAATTTGAGAAGATCTCTGAAAGACGAGCAAAGATGAGGCTGTAGTAGCAGAAGAGTACAATAACTAAAGCCAATAACAGCAACTCATAGGATTGAATGTTACAATCTAATTATCTTTATAGGGATTGAATGTTGTAATCTGATGTACTCTTTGCTTCTTTTAAGGCAATTTATAGTCAACCTCCTCAAGTAGGTGGAGGTATGTCGTTGGACAAGTCAAGTAGTGCAAATGCGTAGGCATATGAACGCGATTGTGAACTGTGTGAGCGCAGTCGTCAAGCAAGTGCGAACGCATAGAGCGCATACGAGCGTCATTCAGTACCAAATTCTTTTGAACTCCATATTATATTCTCAGAATCTGTCATCAGCATTTGTTACGTTCATATGAGAAAGGAAAACCAAGGTGACGAAGTGGTGGTCATTGTTACGTTACTAACGTGGGAGAGACTTTGGGCAACGACGAGCACGCTTGACTAAGACGAGCCTCTCACAGAGCTCTTCTTCCAGGCTTTGTAGTTCTCTCTCCCCAGCATCTTCTCCACCTCTTCGAACTGCAATCCTCTGGTCTCAGGCACAAGCAAGAAAATGAGAACCAAGGCAACCGCAGAAACGCAGCAGAACAAGAGGAATGTTGGCGCAGTGCCTAGAGCCTCCGTCAAGCTCAAGAACGTCTGGGTGACGATCAGATTAGAGACCCAATTCGACACCGCAGCCACCCCACCGCAGACTCCTCGGAACCTCAGAGGGTAGATCTCAGAGTTGATAATCCAAGGGACGGTGCCCATCCCCGGAGAGTAGGAGATGATGTATGCTCCGAGGCCAATGAGAGCCAACCAGCCAAAGTTACTCGGGCAGCCACGACTGTACCATTCACGGCCTGATGTCTCACAGAACTTTTTTCCACCAACCTCGGACGCCAAGCAGGTGCCAGGAAGAAGCTGTTCGATGATCAAGTTACGATCAGGATTCAGTAATTCAAAACTTCAATCAAATGGATGAATCGTGGGGTACTTACTTTGCCACCGTCGTGAGCACAAAATCCACACCCAGAGGCGGCTTTCACGCAATCCATGCACGTCCATCTCATGCCTGAAGCTGGCTGGAAATCAGGGCATGTGGAGTTTCCAGCGAGCGTATTCGGCAATTCTACTGCCGGAGAATGCGAGGCAACTCCGAAGAAGACACCGCTGAGCAAGGCCAGGCATGTAATGATTCCAAGCAAGCTGAGGAGCAGCAGCTTTCTCCTACCCGCTCTATCAACAAAGAAGATACTGACGATGGAGCCGACGGCATTGAGGCCGGAGGTGATGAGAGAGAGCGCCATGGCAGTGCTATTGGAAGCGTAACCAGCCAATTGAACTATGGTGGGACTGTAATACATGACCGTGTTGATGCCCACCAACTGCTGAGCAACCTGGACTAGAATGCCTGCCACCAGCCCTCTGCGAACGGCTACAGTACCAGTAGCCTTCTTTAATTTACTGAACACGCCATCTCCACCAGCAGATCCTTCCTCAGCTATTTCATCCTCGATCGATGACCGTAAAGCTTCGATTTCGTTCTCCACTTCATGAGAAGGGTATATCTTCCTCAAGATTTCTATACCTTCCTCTTTTCTGTCCTGTTTATTAGAGTCAATTCTGAATAGTGGACAACTTATAGGATGGAATGCTGTACATAAAAATAAATTAGCCTTTGTGGGGACTGAGAATAGCAACCAGATTTCGGAGGAAATAGATTATAACCTTTCTATACAGCCACCTTGGTGACTCTGGAAGCATCAGCATCAATATGAACTGAACAAGAGCAGGAAGTCCAGCAACACCGAGCATCCAGCGCCATGCTCCTGGGGTCTATTTATGATTAAAAAAATGTTGAAATACTGTCACTCCCATCAGTGGAATAAAATAATAATAATAATAATAATAATAATAAAAAGAGTTACAGAATTACCTTCGTGAAAGCCAGATTTATGAGGTAGGAGAGAAATTGGCCTCCTGTGATAAGTAACCCATTGGTGCTAACAAGAGCACCTCTAATTTTGGCTGGAGAAGCTTCGGAAATGTAGAGAGGAGCGGTCATGGAAGCCATGCCGACTCCAAGGCCCACGATGATTCTCCCTAGGATTATAACTTCAGGAATGGGTGCCATAGCCATCACAACAGCACCAATGAAGAACAACACATCAGCAAACAATATTGAAGGTCTCCTTCCAAATCTGTCGTTCATCCATCCACCAATCGCAGCACCAACTATAGCTCCAGCTACAGCCATGCTCACAATGGTTTCCTGTCGTCAGAGTTAAACAGTCCATGACACATAAAAGAGGGAGGACGCGTAGGTTGGAAAAGATCTAATATAAAGTCATGCAATCAGTTGCCATGAACGAAGTGAAGCACACCTGTAGCACGGTACTTCTATCAACTTGGCGGAAGTCATCACGAATGTATAGTAGTGCTCCGGAGATGACACCTGAACCAATAATCAATGAATAACTTTGATCCATGCACCAATAACCATGATTCATGTTGAGTCACACAAAATGCTACCAAGTCGTGTCACAGAAATGCAGCGAAACATGAACACTATATGTTTCTCTGACAGTGGGATGTTTAAATCGTCTGCCAACTTTACGTTTAGGTTACAACTGAAGCTCATCTAGAAAACATAAAAGTGTTGAAACTTTCGCCATGCCACTGAAGTCTATGTACCTGTATCGTAGCCAAAAAGAAGGCCGCCAATTCCAGCAGAGAAAGCAAGACGAAGAATGTACGGCTGCTTCCATGTCAAACTAAAACATTCCTTAAATTCCGTTTGGTCCGCTTTATGGACTCCCCCTTCCATGGCAGTAACTGTGGAAGAAAATGCCCCCGAGGAACCCTAAATCCAAATATTGATGCTAGCTTGATGAAGTCCTGTTCTGCAGTGGCACGAAAAAGAAGCATTGGAACATTCTTCATGACAATAAATTATTCCCGGAGCAACGTAACCATGGAATACGGATTAAGTTAAGTTCTAAAGCGAGTCCAGTTAGAATCAACGGAACCGTCGTACAGCAACAAGAACATGAAAAAGATTGAATCGTATGAATCTTATTTTTTTATTCTAAATATCCTTTACTTTGTCATCACATAGACTGACACTATGGCTTAAATAATTATAAAAATAAAAATAGAAGAAAGATAGGGACGAAATTGAATGGCCCGCATATATAGAACCACACTTAAGTTTTGTCGTTCATTGAATAACCTTTTATTTATTTATTTATTTATTTCATCTTAAATACATTTGTTTTCACTTAATAATTATATTTAAATACTTATATTTTATAAATTGGCTGAGTTATCGTGGGAGGAAAACCAACATCATTTCTAATCTCAGAACAATTATAAAACACAAAGGATCGATTCAGCCCATACATTCTCGGATGCAAAAATTATTAATAAATAAATAAATAAATAAAAATGTCGCAAACCTCATAATCTGATCTCAGAAAAAGAAAAAAAAAAACATAGCAGAAGTCTCATGGTTACCCAATTGAAAAAACAAATTATATATATATAAAAAAAAATCTCTAAATCTTACCCCAGACTTGTGTCTCTTCCCTTGTTGGAAGGTTTTAAGGCTTCCTCCCCGCAAGCCTGTAGAGTCTGTAATGACGTCTATCCCTAGTCGAAAAGGCCAATGGGAAGGATAGCAGGGGGGAGAGAGACAGTGGAGGACAAGAGAATGAGGTACTACTGATTTATTTATATATATTTTGGCCCTCCCTCTATGGATTTCAAAGCAGAAGGCAAAGAAAAAGAGAGAGAGAGAGAGAGAGAGAAAAAAAAAAAAAAAAAAAACTAATGATCCCTCGTATTCTTCGGAATTGACGATGGTCGAAATACCGGACCGTAACGGCGTCTACCCCTTGTCGGGGATAAGGAGTCGCTTTTTAGCCCCAACCGGGACGCGTTATCCGGCTTCGCCGCCGATATCGCGGACAGTGTTTCCCGAACATAGGCAAACGAAATCCAATTTAGCGTTCTTTGGATTACGATGATAGCTGTCAGACTAACGACATAACGGCTTCCATTCAGCTACTAAAACTGCCGTTGAAAATAACAGCCGTTGCTGCGGTCTTCAAGATCCCGGCTTGCATCTGCTGTCATTCTAGTCGTTCACTTTTTTTTTTTTTTTTTTTTCTTCACCATTTGTCCGATTATTTTTAAAATTCAGATTTGATTTTTTTTTTTTTGATAACAATAGAAATAAAATAACAACTCATCAGCTCGAGCTAAGTAGCAGAGCTCACTAAGAAATTCAGATAACCAACTCCCTTGTACTCCTTCCATGCATCACATGTCCATGTTAATATTTGCCCAATTAAACTTTCAATCAGAATTTTTGGATTTAGATTATGACTATTACGGTAGGTGCATTGGGATGTTGCAATGAGATATGATAAATAATAACGATAAACAACTATGCTATTCCATTTTATGTTCGTTCTTTTTTTTTTCACATATTATTTTTTATTTATAGAATAAACATTTCTTTTAATTGATATGAAGATGTGATTTAAAAGAATATTTTTGTTAATTGACACGCATGATTATTATAGCATGTATTCGCTTTAAAAACAATTCCACAAGCTCTGAAGCTCCGCTACTGTGGGCTGTAACATTTGTTGTTATTATTGACAATGAATCATAAATTATTAACAACTATTATTATTCAATCTTTTTCATGATTTATATTATTAAGATGATGTTTTTTACGATGCCATTCTAAACACTGGCATTTAATTACGAAAAATACTAAACATCACGTCATATCATCAGCCCTACAATGGATGCTGTGTTGACTGTTTGTGCAAGTTGATCGTGCATCCGATTACTAACAATGATTAATTTTAAGCAAATAAATGCTAGACTGAAATATTTTCTGGGCTCTTAAACTTCCGCTCAAAATTTAAATTTTGATCCTTAAACTTCTGTTGTTGCATTTTTAGCCCCTCAAAATTTAAACTTCCACTCAAAATTAACTTGTCATCCAATTTGCAAGCTTATCTGAACTAAACTTTGATTACTTTGGATATTTCCAATCTACTCTCCTGTCAAATTATTGATTATGATACGCAGGATAGAGGATATGAATCGGTGTGATGTGCCATGAAGAGAGGAGGGTTATCCAGAGAGATTTCTCGTGTTTGGAGTCCAGTATTAGGATTTGTTTGAGGATACAGAGTTCATGGTGTAACCTCTGCAACATGTAGAGGATGAAAAAAATAAATAAAAAAAGACAAAGCTATAGATGTAAGAATTGTAAGGATTGCACATGTGAATTATAAAATATTAAATAATTATTAAAATTTATTATCATACCTATTTGTGAGATCTCTGTTTTATATAGAAGTTAGAGAATCTTGTAGTTTGAAGAAGCACTCATTAAAAATTTTAAATATTATTTTTTTTATTTATCCAATTAGCACTATTTTCGATAGAAAGAAGCTGATCACATATATAAGAAGAGAAAAGAGAATCTAACCTATGAAATTCAAACAAGCCGTTCTATCATTAGTCTCTATTGGATTTCAGATCCACAAAATCCACAGGCAATATCGCCCAATAAAAAGTGCATTTATTAACATTGGACTCAAACAACATAGAACACATATCAATAGTAAGCTCATTTGGCATCTATCATTAGATCAAATTTTTTTATCTAGTTTTTGAAATCCCAAATCACTAACAATTAATGATACTCGAAACAAAAAAAACCTTCAACAATAGAATCCAAACAAAAAGAGGTTCCATGCTTTTCAATATAATAATATTGTATATTTGTTTCTTATTGAAAGACCAATCAAATTTTACCATTAGATGCTTATAGTATGAATTATAGTGTTTACATGTGTTTCGAATATATTAGATCATGTAAAGCAGAGTGGATTCTTAAACTAGGAGGCTACTCTCTTTTTTCTCCAGCATCACAGCATGATTAATTTAAATGGCAATTGCATAAATAATTTCATATCAGATAAAAAAGAATAATTTGTAAAGTTTATAATTTATATTCGTCTGTTACTAACTAATTTATACTCGAGTTTTTAAGATCACCTTCATCTGAACTGAAAGTCCCCTGGATGAATGCCCTTGTTTCACCTGATGCACTGCTCTTTTGAATGATGGCACCAAACCATTGGTGTCCTTGTTTCACCTGAAGCACTACTCTTTTGAATGATGGCACCAAACCATTGGTGTCCTTGTTTCACCTGAAGCACTACTCTTTTGAATGATGGCACCAAACCTCTGCAGTCCACTTCACTCTGTTGCTGTTGCTTTTCATAGAAAGAAGGTTTTAGAAAAGAAATTTTGGATGACAAGGGAAAGTTTTGCATGAGTTGAAGACCTCTGAGATTGGGTGGGAGCAAAAAATGTCTCTAGAAATTTAGTTTGAAGACTTACTTTCTTTGAAAGAACTTAGTTTTATTTATTTATCTATTGCCATGAAGAATTTGGTTTGGTTTCAGTGATGATTTAGGTGGGGGACACGAGCCATGTATTGCTTTTGGAAATATAGGAGAGACCACAAATCCGAGAGGAATGTGGGAAGGCATGCACCCGGTTACCTTTGGGCGGGACAGGGAGAGTGACGTGCTGAAGCGTGGGAGGAGGCTCATTCCGTGGTTGGTTTCAGAAGAGGGGGAGGCGAAGGTCTTCGCCTCTGTTTTGTGACCTCAAGACTCAACAAATAAGCAATGAGATCAGATCCAATAGTTTATCAATAGCTTAAATTTTCTTTTGATAAAAATTATCCACACTTTATTATATTTCTTAAGCAGCATCAGATGTGTCCTAAACGCTTTGGATGTTGAGGGTCCACGCGCCCAACACAGACAGAACCTCAGTCTATGGCTCTGTTTTGCTTTCACAATGGACCTAAATGTTCACAGCAGCACTGGAGAAACGGGCATTTTAAAATTTACTAGTATTATCTATCAAAAAAGAAAAAAAAAAAAAATTCAACTAGCATGAAGCATGTCCGAGGCACATGATATCAGATTATGCAAATTTAATTCCTGGAACACTAATAAATATTTTAGTTAATATTTCTGTCAGTGACTTTACTAATCAAAAACTATAGTTAAATATTGTTAAGATACTTTGATAAAGTATAAGATCACATGCGATGGAGGCAGCTATTTCTGCTTTTATGATGGCTGTAATTCCCATATAGACCACAACATTTTCTTTTATTGCAGCGTCAAATTAAACGCAAAGTATGTTTCAATGCCCCCAACATCCCGAGAAACAACTCAATGAGTTGAAGAAAAAACTTGCAGTCCCAAAATTTATGAAATATTTGAGATAAAGATGAATTCTCAGGTTGCCCCTAGGCAAATAGTAAGAATGTTTCATTGTGATCTGGAAGCCGTAATTTTAAAATATAGAAACAATATCTTTGCATGTATATTTGGCTCTCCTTAGATACTGTAATTATGAGAGTCTTGTGTACTGAGTTGCCTTATTTCGGATGAGCTATGATGTTATAAAAATGGAGGCCATTAGATGCTCTTGTTAGATCTTTCTCCGCTTGTTATTGACTTAATTTCTATGATAAAAAGGTGTGGGTTGCCACTTGGGCAATGGTGATTGATTTGAACAATAATTGCTAAGGTGCAATTTAGTTCCTATGCTGCTCCAACACCCTTTTTGTCCTAAATATTATTCTTGTTCCATTATTCCGAGAGGAAATAGAGTGATAGGAACAGTCCAATGTAAATTGCAGCCCTTAATATCTTGATAGAGTCAAATTAAACTAGCATCTACCTAGCATCATCGCGTGGAAAAGGTATATAGCCTTTAAGCCATGTTACTAACAGTTTTGATGATCAGATGATATCAAAAATGTATAACCAGTACAATTCCTAATTATTTTTTTCACTTAAATTATAGACAAGATCATATAATAACAATGTTCTTGCATATCCCTACATTAGAAAAATAGCCTGTGGCAAATAGAGTAGTCTCATCTACTAGCCAACCTTATCATTGTAGAAAGACATACTACCGCAGTATGGGTAGCCTCTAGTATTAGGACTTGAGTTTGTCTATAAAAGAAAACCTCACCTAAAAGTGCAAGGATCCTTTCTTTTTTTCAATCCTTTTTTTTTTAACCTCATTTGGCTGGAAGCCTCAGAACTTTGCGTTATCTTTGATCTTTTTAGGATAGAAAGGTTACAAGGTTTACCCATAATATCTTTAATTTTTCTTCCTTACTGATTTAAGCATTGGAGGTTCTTAGTCAAGCATCCTCCGATATCTTTCATATTCTCCTTCTGTTTTCATAGGACTGTCAACTTAAGCATGGAGTTCTCCTTCATAGGGCAAGGCAGATCGGGCATCATGAGTTTTCCTTCATAGGATGGGATAGATCGGGTATCATTTTAATTTCTAGTTTATCATCCATCTTATCATTCCTATTAATGCATAGGGTTTCTCAATTGAGTTTTGATACTATCATGTCACTTGTTAGAATGATTATAGTTGTTAGCGGTGAGAAGAACCTAAACTTATAAATCAAACATATAAAGGCACTTGTTGGATAAATCAAACATATAAAGGCACGCATTTAAACATGGCTTTGAAATATTAGGGGATCCCTGTGGTAGGAACGAGACCATCAGAATTCAAGAAGCAATGACAGATACTAGTATTGTGGAGCAGCAAGTGTGATCCTTGGTACTGATCTAATCATCTAGATTACTGCCCAATGTCCTCCGTGATTAGAAAGACAACGCTTCCTCTTGTCCATTATCAGCCCTAGTAGCAAAAAATACGAGTCTTTTCTATCATTTTCCAGAGGCTCGGAGGCCAAAATTAGTGGGAGCACATATTGTCTAGACCTAACCCACCCACCGGCCAAGGTAGCGATCAAGACATTTGCTCATCACCTTTATGAACACTCCAACTCGTCCACTACTTTTTTTTTTTCTTTTTTCTTTTCTCTCTCTCTCTCTCTGTAATTCGCTGCTGGAAGCTACATTTAGTATCTACTAGCTTAAGATCTACACCATGCCCAGCTTTTTAATATATTAGGTGACAAAAGTGAGCCCAAAGGCTTCGCTGCGACAACTCCATCGCACTCACTTGTCGCAGACATCAACATCCCTTCATATTTTTTGAGTGAAATAAATAACCTGCCACACGTTTTTATGAGGTAGCATACGTGTGGTAGGCCTTCTGCTTCAACGTACCGCCACGGGTCACCTGCCAGTCCCTGGTCGTGGTAAGAACTTCGGTTCCAAGCGAGCACCAAGGGCTAACTTCTCTTCGACTCAAAACCTCGACCCCCCAACTCACAGTAGGTGAAGGATGGAGCTCTCCCACCTCACCACCCATAAAATCTCTATCCTTCCTCCCCCCCCCCTCTCCCCTTCAACCTCGACGTGAGACATCCCACTCCCCCCCTCCCCCACTGTTCCTCCTCCATGGACTCCGCATCCTCCACCGGCTTGGTTGCCGGATCTCACCGGCGCAACGAGCTACACGTCATGCACGGCCACGAGGAGGTTGGTTTCTATCGATCCATTTGAATCGGCCTAAATTAATTTGGGGAGAGTCAATCTGTTGACGTTGATGCTGTGAATGTACTTGGCAGGCAAAGGCGCAGGACCATGGCGTCAACGTGAAAGTTTGTCGCGTTTGCGGTGATGAGATCGGACTCAAGGAGAACGGCGAGCTCTTCGTGGCGTGCCATGAGTGTGGATTCCCCGTGTGCCGCCCTTGCTACGAATACGAGCGGAGCGAGGGCAGCAAAGCCTGCCCCCAGTGCAACGCTCGTTACAAGCGTCACAAAGGTGCATCTATTCTTCTTCTTCTTCTTCTTCTTCTTCTTCTTTTTTTAAACACAAATGCACCCCTCAATAACTATTCTTTTGAATAGTAATACCAGATACTCCAAAATCAATACATATCTTTCAAATAACATCAACGAGAATTTCCCACCAACAAATCTTTAGAATTTTTTCTAAAGCAGTGTGGCATTTAAATTTTTAATAAATAAGGTAACAGTTGTGAGATTTCACTTGGAATCATTCACACAGGATGTCCAAGAGTTGAAGGGGATGACGATGATGGGGCTGACATGGATGATTTCGAAGATGAGTTCCAACTAAAGAGCCCTAAGAAATCACAAGAAAATCATCGCTTTGATATTAACTCGGTAACTATGAGAAAGAAAGAAGAAAGAAGGATTTTTGTTTTTTTTTTTTAAAAAAAAAAAATTCTTGCTATTCTAGACGTACAAAATTAAACCATGCTTCTTGACAGGAGAATGGTGACCGGATGCAACCATGGCGACCTACTGGACTTTCATCTTTTACCAGCAGTGGTAAGTAGAAAATATACCAACTCCAAAAGCAACCAACATATGGGCCTTTCTTGTTGGGCTGAAATCACTCCTTTTCTCCTGTGGGCTCGCCAGTTGCTGGCAAGGATTTCGAAGCCGAAAGGGAGATGGAAGGGAACATGGAATGGAAGGATAGGGTGGAGAAATGGAAAGTAAAGCAAGAGAAGAAAGGGATGCTCAACAAAGATGATGAAGATAATGATCAGGATAATTTTGAAGATGAAATGCTGTAAGATGTTCTTACCCTACACGTCCCGTGGTTCACATTTGAATGTTTATAGTTAGTTCATTCTGAAATCTTGACTTCATAGTTTACTTTAGTGGAGCGCCCAACCTCCGCCAATTGCTTAAATATATTTGAGATAGATCTGAATTACTAGGTAGTAAATAGATCAGGTCAATGAATAAACACGTATTATTATAATTTTCTCTTATATTTTTAACCCTGTAACTCCGTTTTATATATGATTAGTTCAATTGGTACATCAGATCTATCTCAAAATGGTTTCTTTGCATGTACCACATGCATAATTTTAAATTTGAAATGACAATTGTGCCCATAAAATTCCATGTCAATGTTCATCGATTAGGTGAAGACAAGTAAATCTTGTGACCTCATCATTTTATTAACCTTTTCACTTTCCTTTTCTGGCTGACGACGACTTTGCCCATTACGTAGGTGATTTGCATGCGCCATGCACATTCGAGAGTTTTAACCCATGAAATTTTCGCAGAATGGCCGAGGCCCGGCAGCCCCTCTGGCGAAAGGTGCCGATCCCATCGAGCAAGATCAACCCATACCGCATCGTGATCGTCCTCCGCCTCGTCGTCCTAGCCTTCTTCCTCCGCTTCCGCCTCACCACCCCTGCGAAAGACGCCTACGCCCTGTGGCTCATATCAGTCATCTGCGAGGTCTGGTTCGCCCTCTCGTGGATCCTCGACCAGTTCCCCAAGTGGTTCCCCATCACCCGCGAGACTTACCTCGACCGCCTCTCGATGCGATTCGAGCGCGAGGGGGAGCCCAGTCGCCTCGCCGCCGTCGACGTGTTTGTGAGCACGGTCGACCCCCTCAAGGAGCCGCCGATCATCACTGCGAACACGGTCTTGTCCATCGTTTCCGTCGACTACCCGGTTGACAAGGTGAGCTGCTACGTGTCGGATGATGGTGCGTCCATGCTGCTGTTCGACACGCTGTCAGAGACCGCCGAATTCGCACGTCGGTGGGTTCCATTTTGCAAGAAGTATACCATCGAGCCGAGGGCTCCGGAATTCTACTTCTCGGAGAAGATAGACTATTTGAAGGACAAGGTGCAGCCAAGCTTCGTGAAGGAGAGAAGGGCCATGAAGGTATGGTCCTTTCATTTGATCCATTGGTTCCTCTTTCTCTTGTTATATAATTTGTCTTTGGTTATCATCATCCAAGTGGGGTGTACTACGTATCTGATATGGCGCAGAGGGAGTATGAAGAGTTTAAGGTCCGGATCAATGCATTGGTGGCCAAGGCTCAGAAGAAGCCGGAGGAAGGGTGGGTGATGCAGGATGGTACACCGTGGCCAGGCAACAACACAAGGGACCATCCGGGCATGATACAGGTTTGACTGATCTACCCTTGTCATTTTCCATAGTGACAAATCCGTCCTGGACTTTTCACAAGGATTCAAAAAACAGCAAGAATGATGTTCATGGGGCCCCCCATGAAGTTGGGGTACCAGCATCAAGGTTTCTTGTTTTGCTGGAAGATCTCGTTCACTAGGGCCAGCAGATTAGGTGATGGTATTCAAGACCAAACAAACAGTGCAGTTACTGACAGCTGACCAACCGACAAATTCCTAATTTCAAATTTAATAAGAGTAGTGCTATTGAGATCAGATTACTACTTAGGCTAAGCAATCAACGAGTTCCTATTTAATATTTTCTATTTAATTAACTACTAATTTTATTCTTTTTTTCATTATAAATATTAACAGTTCTATTCTATTCCCTTCATTGTGGGGATTTAATGAGTATTAGATAGTAAATAAAATGATATGAACTCTTTGCAGATATATCATCCATGCATATTATCTAGTAAACCAAAGGAAATCATGATGGAAAATTTAGATCATAATCAAAACTTTTGGTATGGCTACATTACAATCAAGTCCTTAATAGAATGTATTCCTGGCCATCTTTTTGACTGCAGAGTCTTCGATACAACGACTGATGCCTTAAAAAAAACTCAAATCGTTTTGTAGGTATACCTGGGGAGCGCGGGTGCTCTTGATGTAGAAGGCAAAGAACTCCCTCGGCTCGTCTATGTCTCACGTGAGAAGCGCCCTGGCTACCAACACCATAAGAAAGCCGGGGCCATGAATGCACTGGTGAGTTAATCTAGCAGATAACAGCCATTTAAGGGAACCTATATGTGTCTGTTGATTGTATTGGTGGCAATAATAACATAATGTTTCAATGAATAACGATAGATCCGAGTCTCAGCAGTGCTCACCAATGCGCCATTCATGTTGAATCTGGATTGTGATCACTATATCAACAACAGCAGGGCCTTGAGGGAAGCCATGTGCTTTTTAATGGACCCACAGTTGGGGAAGAAGCTTTGCTATGTCCAATTCCCTCAGAGGTTCGATGGAATTGATCCAAACGATCGATATGCCAACCGTAACGTGGTCTTCTTTGATGTAAGCTTTGAGTCCTTTCACGTATTTATTTTTTGGAGACTCCTCTCACGCACAGTGGTAGTAGTTCTGAATTCAAAGTAGCAAGAAAACTACTAGAAACGTTAAACGAGGAAAGATTTTTTTTTTAATACTAGATGGTAGCATGGTAGCAACAGCAACTAGGTAGGAGTTTGTCTCCAATGAAAAAAACTAACGCTTAAATGCTGGGAAAAATACTTGCAGATCAACATGAAAGGTCTAGATGGCATCCAAGGCCCCGTGTATGTTGGGACTGGTTGTGTCTTCAATCGCCAAGCATTGTATGGCTATGACCCCCCCAAATCCGAGAAGCGACCTAAGATGACATGCGACTGCTGGCCCTCATGGTGCTGCTGCTGCTGCTGCGGGGGCTCGAGGAAGTCTAAGTCCAAGAAGGAAGATAACAAGGGAGGACTCCTCGGATTTGTTGGCAAGAAGAGCAAGAAGAATAAGAAGATGATGGTGGTGAACAAGAAGAGCTACATGAAGAGGGGGTTCGATCTCGAGGAGATAGAGGAGGGGCTAGAGGGGTATGAGGAGCTGGAGAAGTCGTCACTCATGTCGCAGAAGAGCTTCGAGAAGCGATTCGGTCAGTCACCAGTGTTCATCACATCGACGCTCATGGAGGATGGGGGATTGCCACAAGGTGTCAACAGCAATGGACTGATCAAGGAGGCCATTCATGTCATCAGCTGTGGGTATGAGGAGAAGACGGAGTGGGGAAAGGAGGTAACAACTCATTGTTCTTCCTTCTATTGCTGCTCATAATTGCTAACACTAGAGTCGACCAAACGAAAGCATCAAAAAAAAAAAGAGCATAAAAAAAAACCAAATACAATAAAAAATAAAAATAAAATAGAAACAAATTGCACCAGCCGGGAATCGAACCCGGGTCTGTACCGTGGCAGGGTACTATTCTACCACTAGACCACTGGTGCGCGGATGAACAAGGTAGCTTAGTTCAAATTATATAAATAATATTTATTCTATCTTTTCGATCTAAGTTTAACATTATTATCTAACCTAATTTGTGAGATTAGACTAGATTAGGTTCAGCTAAACCAGTTAGGGATCCATGCTTCTCGACCCATGTGTCTAAACTCCATGAATTTTGGGTTGGCTGTGTGGGTTGGATCATTTATGGATTTGCATCCCTGATTGTTTGTAAGACGACTCATTTGAAAATTAAACATTTGGCATGTGAGGCTACTAGAACTAGATGCTCTGTCCCAGAGGTTGAAATAAGTGAGGGCATTTTATTAGGAAATCGGCTGTCATCATACATTTTGATGCTCTGAAAAATTGAATTATGTCTTGCAGATCGGATGGATATACGGGTCCGTCACAGAGGATATCTTAACAGGCTTCAAGATGCATTGCAGAGGCTGGAAGTCCGTGTACTGCGTTCCTCCAAGAGCCGCTTTCAAAGGTTCAGCTCCGATAAATCTCTCGGATCGTTTGCACCAGGTGTTGCGTTGGGCTCTTGGATCGGTTGAGATCTTCCTCAGCCGGCACTGCCCTCTATGGTACGGCTACGGTGGGAACTTGAAATGGTTGGAGAGGCTCGCATACATCAACACCATCGTTTACCCCCTCACATCCATCCCTCTTCTCGCCTACTGCACAATCCCAGCCGTCTGCCTCCTTACTGGAAAATTTATCATCCCCACTGTAAGCAGCCAAATCCTAATACAAAACAAATTAATTGTTAGAAAGCATAAAGTAGCAGCAGCAGTAGTAGTAGTAGTAGTATATGCTGCAATTCAAAACAGCTGTGAATAAATCAACTAACTGCCTCTTTAACACCCCCCTTTCGTATCAACAGCTCAACAACTTTGCAAGCCTATGGTTCATTGCTCTCTTCCTCTCCATCATTGCCACTGGAATCCTTGAGCTCCGGTGGAGCGGCGTGAGCATCCAGGACTGGTGGCGAAATGAGCAGTTCTGGGTCATTGGAGGCGTCTCAGCGCACCTCTTCGCCGTCTTCCAGGGTCTCCTCAAGGTCCTGGGTGGTGTCGACACCAACTTCACCGTCACCGCTAAGGCTGCGGACGACTCCGAGTTTGGAGACCTCTACCTCTTCAAGTGGACGACCCTCCTCATCCCTCCCACCACATTAATCATCCTCAACATGGTGGGGGTTGTCGCCGGCGTCTCGGATGCCATCAACAATGGATATGGCTCATGGGGCCCGCTCTTCGGCAAGCTCTTCTTCGCCTTCTGGGTCATCGTTCATCTGTATCCTTTCTTGAAGGGGCTGATGGGGAGGCAGAACAGGACACCAACCATAGTGGTCCTCTGGTCTGTTCTTCTTGCGTCCATCTTCTCTTTGGTTTGGGTCCGAATCGATCCTTTCTTGCCCAAACCGCAGGGGCCCGTTCTCAAGCAGTGTGGAGTGGAGTGCTAAGATATCCCTTCTGGCCTTTTGATTTGTCTCTCTTTTCATTTTATTATTTTGCTTCATTTCCAGTGTGGAGCATAGGGGAGTGCTGCTATGTGGGATTAAGGAGAAGAAAGAACTCTGGTGCTGGAGTCTCTACTGTTTGGGATGGTAATTTGCCATGTAAATTTACCCCTCAAAAAATACATCATGTAATTTTTGTTGAAAACAAGAGCTTTCGATACATTTTGCAGTAAAAGACAAGTTTTTGAAAATTAAATAACCAATCATTTTCCGTGATACTTTATGAGAACTGTTTTGAGTCCTTCAACTGAGGTGGTGGAATGCCACTCTCCCAGTTTGAACCTGCCTTGTCCCTCTAATGCCTAGACCGAAGGGAGTGGTGCCAACCAGCAGAGATAAATCTTGTCGATGATTTTTTAGCAAAGTTATAATAAAAGAAAAAAAAAATTAAAATCTGAATCAATCTATTGAAGGGAATGTGAAGAGAATTTGTGTCAATTATTTATATTTTTTCTATTGCCATCCATTTCCTTACATATTCCAAATATTTATGAAGTAGAATTTTTATTTTTTTAATTACATATAATTTATAGTTTACCTAATTTAAACATAATTCTATCATGAACAACATCATATGTATATTCATACTATCATAATATAAATTATAATAGTTATGCACATGTATTATGGGTCACGCATAATCATACCAATATGCACTTATACAATTATATACAGGGAATCTTATCTGAATTTGATGAAATCCTAACTCACTAAATTTTATTAATTTAAGAGACTAGGTTGAATATTTGGGGTCCAAGCTTTTACATTCACTGTGCCAAGCTTGTAAGAAGGCCCAAATAGGGCTGATCCTTACCGTTAAGACCTATCCATAACAAATCCCAAGCATGGCTTCTGACAAAGAAACAGAGGATATTTCCCTCGTTGCACGACACCGAAGGTCTGGAAATTTCCTCTGTTTTGATGGCTGCCATCACTCTTTATTGCAGTAATTCTGTTTTTGTTTGGGTTCACTAAGTTACGAAGCCTTTGTGATATTCGGAATCTATACCTTGGAGATGCTCGTTCATCATGTGCTCTCTAGTGTTCATACAACCTATGACATGGATGAGGAACAGAATGGTTTCAAGATTGTCCAGGTTAGCACTTGCGGCAATGGAGGAAACGAGGAGCAAAACTGGCCAAGTTTGGGTGTGCTGGTCTTGCTCTATGGTATTTCAGTTTTCCCCCTCTTTTTTTTTTCCCCCTAAAATAAAATGGGAAGAGGCAAGGTACAGGCATGGCTGAATGCAAAGCAGAGGAGGGGAGGGCTAAGAGAAGTTTAGAATGGTAGATCAAGTCCAGAAACAGAGGATCCTTACCGGAACTAGAGAAGGAAATCACAACAGGGCAGCGTTGAAGGCGATGACATGAAAGGAATTCTGGCGGTTACAGAAGTACAGGGAAGGGGAATGGTGAGATGGATTTCAGGGAAGGAAGGAAGGGTTATTTGATAGTTTCTTTTGCAGAGGATGGGAGGGTTGGGTTTATGGCATGGACGATTGGGTTTCTAGCAGAGCCCTCAAGCGTTACTGTACGAAATGCCACGGCTCTGCTGCATTTAGGTTGTGTGATAGCAAGAATATAAGTATTTGATAGGATTAAAGAATTTAAATAATAATTTTTTTATTATTTTTATAAAATTTTTAATTATAATAAATAATATTAAAATAAATTCAACTCATAATCTTTTTAAATCAAAGGATGCTACAGAAGCTTTCTATATGGTTTGTGATGAAATTTGATTAAATTTTAATACAGATTTGAGCATAAACTCTTGATCCAGCAAGAATGCCAAAGCTGGGATAGAAGAAGAATGAAAAAGATCATGCTTACTAGCAAGTGTTTAGCGAAAAAATTTTAAATATTTATATAGGATCAGAAGATTTAAATAATAATTATTTAGCTGAACTTTTTAGGTAAAGTTCTAAGTTATACTAGATTTTACATTTATTCTAAGCTACCATTGACCAATCATTGAAACTGACACCAATCAGAGGCGATTCCGTTATAACATCCATTGCCCTGGATGGCACCTTTGTAAATCCCAATGGGACAAAGTCTATAAAATGGCTGGCTCTCGGGTAAGCTAAGATCACGGCAAAACGATGGCAGAGAGCTTAGAGAGAGGAGAGGGTGAATACACCAAGAATGGCTCGGTGGATCTCAAAGGGAACCCTGTTCTTAGGTCCAAGAGAGGAGGATGGACCGCTTGCTTTTTTGTTGTGGGTAATGTCTTCCAACTCTTCCATTTTAGCCATGCTTCCAAAGCTTTAAGTATTTCCCATGTTCTTTTGTGGCTTTTGTCTCCTGTTTCTGCCTCAGTACTCATGATGCCGAAATAAGCTACAATTTAATTCTATGAGATACATAGAGCAATTCCTCGATAATTCAACGCATAAATTAATTTAAGCCAAGGCTTTTAATATGGTGTAATCTCCAATAGTTCATAATAGAGGGCTTCTTAACTTGCCATGCGATTATTATAGCTTATGTTCTATTTTGCTGCCCTTATGCTGACTGTACAACCTGTGAAACCTCTCGAGGTGACCCTTCTGAAGTTCTTTAGGAAGAAACACCGGTATACACTTCCTTCTAGTTGGTTCTTCAACTTTTTTTTTTTTTTTTTTTGTTCTTTTTGGGTATTGAACTTTTCAACCATACTTAACATATGGTCACATGGAACATGAGATTCTTCCAGATAATTTATCGTTTCTCCCTCTGATGACTTGTGATTTGTGCTAATGGTGACTGTAGTGTATGAGTTGGTTGAGAGGATGGCATACTATGGGATAGCATCAAACCTGGTGCTGTATCTCACTGATAAGCTCCATCAGGGCACTGTCACTGCTGCAAACAATGTGACCAACTGGGTGGGTACAGTATTCTTGACACCCATATTGGGCGCATACGTTGCCGATGCTCATCTCGGACGGTATTGGACCTTTGTCACTGGATCTGCCATCTATCTTGTGGTAATAATTTTGCTAGTTCTCTCTACATATGATCTGTTTTATCTCATCAAACTCTTTCAGTTGCCATCGTTTGGTTCTACTTTACATGAAGAATGATATTATCTTTCACAAAATTGCCTCTTTGCTTCATGTTTTAGATGTTGTGATGTGTTGATTCTACTGACACCACTTAACAGGTTTTCATCTGTTTGCTTCCATCTTGTCTGGCTTGTGAAGGAAATTGTGTTTGCCTTTCTATGTAGAAGAGGTTTTCTAAAAGAGATATGTGATTACGTAAATTTTTCAAAGATATGAGTGTAAAAGGATGATAAAGCTGTTTTGTATGTAAAATTGTTATTTCGTATTTATGTTTTTATGTCAAGTATAGGCATGACAAAACTTCTTCTCTTTGCTTTAACTTGAAAAGCTGAGCTCACCCTAGTTATTACTCTTGAAAATAGATGTGGTCTTTAGGATTTGTGGCTTCCTTTAATTGTAAATTTATATGAGACAAAATGCTTTGGCATATGGTCATAAGGTATGGATTCTAATGAAGATTGAGGGGTAAGGAAACTGATATTATCTTCATTCCTACCTCTCTTTCCAACAGAAAAATACCATCTTTTCTGGTAATATGCTGTGGATTCGCAGCACTTTGTCTTGTTTCAAGTACAGGGCCAACCCAAAACGTTCACTTTTTTTTTTAAAAAAAAAAATTATTCCTGTTCAAAGAGAAGCACAGTTTTTCTTCTCTTTGGTTAGTGGGGTCAGTTCCAACCACTTCCAAGAAGATCGTGGTCAAAGTGGTCACCTTTCTGGTTGCCCGGACTCTGGATCCCCCTTATGATTGCCCTCAGGCTTTTGTCACCGTGCGGTCCTGTACCATTGATGCTGGCGTGCTTTACAGACGGCTCGCATTGTTTGGTCCAATCTTGCTTTTGACTTACAGAGTCGTAACCTTTTGGATCAGCACCAAAGCGGAACCAGTGATGATGGTGATGTTTTTGTCGTTGTTGAGCGCCACTTGCCTTTTGTCTCCCTCATCGACATTTTTATCCATGCGTCAATCTCAGAGTGTTGGGCTAAAGAAAATTCTAATGGCGACAAAAAAAACTCTCTACTTTACGTACGTACGTGTATATATATATATTAAATTTAATTATATTTAAATATAAATAAATTTAAATTTAATCATCTTTTCCATCACTAGATTCATACAGTTCACAGATCCTAAAGATGTAAAAGTTGAAAAAGACTGAATGGCTTTGAAATTCATATGAATTTAAGGGTGAGAAAGATGATTGAATCTAAAACTTGGCTACATTTGAATATAGCCAAATATATATATATATATATATATATATATATATATGAGAAATAATAAGAGCAAAGGAGCTAAGGAGACTGAAACTACTCTGCTAACAATAGAAGAGGGGGAGACCTCTGCCCTAAGAAGATAAGAAGGGATCTTGGAGGGAGTCACTTAAGTTGTCAAAGGAACCGTACCTCTCCTTGAGCTAGAGTTGGGACCTTTTTTAAGGAGGGCCCATAACTTGAGATGCTGGATTAGAGTTGGAATTATCAATCTAGATAGGGTTAGGCAGGGATCCTATGTTGTAAGGGCCTCTAGCAAATTGGTCCCATTTAGCATCCAGTCTAGTCTTGGGGTTAGATCGAAAGGTGGAGGAAAGATTATATCTACCTTAGTGATCTCAACTTTGACAATATACAAAACATCTCTAAGCTTGTTCTTAATAGACAAAGGAATATCATCCAGCGAAGCATGATAGATAAAGATTTCATATTTGAAGAAGTCTCCTTCTAGCAGAGCTAATGGAAAAACTCAAGGGAGGAGTCCGAAGATAGCCAACATCTTGCAAACAAAGTCTATGTCTCACAAAATTACCGGGATCCTAAGGAGATGCAAGGAAACTTTGAATTGTACAAGATGAGGACGTTCCCCTTCTCTGATCAATCATAGCCTAATAGAGTAGGAATACTTCTTCCTCCACTTGACTCCCTCTTTATAGGCTAGCATGAGACTTATCTTAGAAGTGAAAGAGATTAGAAAGGTCATCGGGCCAAGCGGTAGGGG
This sequence comes from Metroxylon sagu, assembly GCA_017589505.3. NCBI lineage: Eukaryota > Viridiplantae > Streptophyta > Magnoliopsida > Arecales > Arecaceae > Metroxylon > Metroxylon sagu. The sequence goes on from JACVBY030000332.1 coordinate 251,346, forward strand.
GTCCCATTAAAAGTTTCAACGATCTCTAGGGTAGTTGCACCCCACGATTAGCTTAGCCTTAAAAGAGGCTAGTAGGTTGAAGTAACTACAAGTAAGAAAAAGCTCCACAATCCTAATATTTTCTAGATTGACTTCTAATCCCAAGCCTCCCTTGGGTTTGACAAGCCAAACTTTTTAAGCATATCAAACTAACATTTTGGTGAGGCCCATGGTATACAACTTTCTTTTCTTCTCTTTCAAATATTGGATTCGATTGAAAATTTAATTTAATCCAATTTAGCAATCCAAATGCAGCTCTAGAGGATGGCATCCCTAGATTTTGGTCTTCCTGGAGAAGAGGGCTAGAGGGACTAGAAGGAATAAAGGATAGGATGTCGAACCTTCTCATAGTTGCCAAATGGCTAATGCTCTTTAATCTATCCATAGGCAAGAGTCTAGAGATCTTCTTACATGCGTGGAAGGTGTGACCGATTCCTCTACACTTAAAGTAGAGGATGTTATTTCTGCAACCTTTTCAGAAATTGTTGAAGTTACCACACCGAAAGCAGGGACCAATCTTAGTTGGGGGCTTCCTTAGGAGGTTGAGGTGCGGATTTAAAAGAGCTCGATCGAAGGAGGTGGGCAAGCCTCATTAACACCTCTCCTTTTGGAACCATCATTAAGAGAGGGTTTTGGAGTGGGTGAAGGAGTAATGGCTCTGAATATTAGACGAGGTGGCAATGCTTTAAAACTTTACTCTGAAAGACAGCTTGGTCCTGGGATGGAGGGACTCAGGCTTTTTCCCTAGAATTCCAAAGGAGGATGACTGGTCATTTCCGAATGGACCATTGCCATGGCAAGGAAGAGGAGGAGCACCATGAAAGAAAATATTTTTTTGAGTATCAAATCCGATTGCAGGTTCTTTTTTGAAGAGTTCAGCGAGTAATCAGAAGAATCTAGGGTCAAAAGCCGGAGGAACGATGGATTTGTTCACTCCCAAGGGGACGGTGTTCGCACCAATAATGGTCCACCTCAAGAACAAGTACCTAATAAACAAATGGTCCATCAACTTTCGGATATTATTTGATGGTACTTTCACCATCATGTTATGTCTACCAAGCAGAAATTAGAAATGACATTTAAAAATAAACCTTTAGAACAGGGGAGAGTCAGCCCAATGTCCCATCCATGCATAAGTATGGGAGGAGTGACCTATAATATAATTACTTGGGACGAATCTTTAATACAGTACAATTTCAAAACAACCCTAAAGTTTTCTCTATCATGACCACAAAGGTAACTCTTAAGTCATTTAAGAATAATTTTATACGAATAAAACATAAATGTTTCAAGATGGTAGGACAACTTAGTCATATCATGGATCCTTTTATGTAACAGAATCTACCTCTGAATTAGTCTAATAAATCCTATCAACAATCAAACATAGGAGCTAGACTGCAACCTTCAAACGCTATGAGAAGAGCACGGAGTTTATTTTTCAATCAAAAGAACAACGCATCTTCATATGTTCATGCGTTTGTTCTAGTTCTTATGTTGACATTGATGTGATGCTAGTTTTCTCATTCCATAATCTTGGTAAGATGAGTTATTAAAAATGTTTCTCAGATATAGAATAAGAACTCTTAATTCCTTGGAACAATATCCATCACTAATTTTATGCGTGAAACAGGGAATGTGCTTGCTGACGCTAGCAGTTTCTCTACCATCTTTGAAGCCACCACCCTGTAATAAAGCCACCTGTGAGCCAGCTTCAACATTGCAACTGAGCGTGTTTTTTTGGGGACTGTACATTGTTGCACTGGGAAATGGTGGAACCAAACCCAACATCTCAACCATAGGTGCAGACCAGTTTGATGAGTTTGATCCCAAGGAGAGGATGCACAAGCTTTCCTTCTTCAACTGGTGGATGTTTAGCATCTTCCTGGGGATCCTGTTTGCCAATACAGTCCTGGTCTATCTGCAGGACAATGTTGGCTGGGCCGTGGGATATGGAATTCCAACGATTGGTCTAGTAATCTCAGTGGCTATTTTCTTGGTTGGCACACCATTTTACAGGCACAAGGTGCCGCAAGGAAGTCCATTTACTAGGATGGCGAGGGTTATAGTGGCTGCAGTGAGGAAGTGGAAGCTTCCCATTCCTAACGACCCAAAGGAACTTCATGAGCTGGATTTAGAGGTGTACACAGAGAAAGGAAAGTTTAGAATCGACTCCACCAATTCGATAAGGTTAGTAAAATTACAGTTGCATGCTTCCTTCGAATTTTAATGTTAATTTTTTTTTTTTTTTTTTTTTGTATATTAAAGAATTTATCATCTTTGAAAAACCACCACAAACTTACCTTTGCCAGTGCGATGGTTGGAATTAATGGAGATATAATATAATTTTAAAAACTAGTTATATATATATATATATATTTAAATGGAAATATAATGAAAGTTATTTTATGATCTTTTATAAATGTTTCCAGAGTCATATTTAGTTTCCTTTTTTTATTACGAACGAATTCAGGTTCCTCAATAAAGCTGCAGTGAAAGGCCCCTCGGACACCCCATGGACGCTGTGCTCTGTAACCCAAGTGGAGGAGACAAAACAAATTATTCGAATGCTTCCAATTTTGACTGCGATGTTCACTCCATCCACAATGACTGCTCAAGTTAATACCCTTTTCACGAAGCAAGGCACTACTTTGGATCGACGCATTGGACCGCACTTCCAAATCCCCCCAGCGAGCCTTGCAGCATTTTCAACAGTCTCCATGCTTGTGTCTGTTGTTCTCTATGACCGTTACCTTGTGAGGATCATGAGGATTTGGACAAAGAATCCTAGAGGAATCACACTCCTTCAGAGACTGGGAGTAGGTCTTGTTATCCATATCGTGGTAATGCTGATTGCCTCCATAACAGAGAAAAGCAGGCTCAGCATCGCCAGAAGCCATGGACTAGACAAGACTGGGGGACAAGTCCCTGTTTCCATCTTCATACTACTTCCTCAGTTTCTGCTCATGGGAATGGCTGACGCTTTCCTGGCTGTGGGAAAAATAGAATTTTTCTATGACCAAGCTCCTGAGAGCATGAAGAGTTTGGGGACTTCATATTCCTTGACTGCTTATGGTGTTGGCAACTTCCTCAGCAGTTTTGTCCTGAAACTTGTCTCTAATATCACCAGCAAAAATGGTAAAGGGTGGGTTCTGAATAATCTGAATGCCTCTCATCTGGATTACTACTATGGATTCCTCACCATCCTTAATGTCCTGAATTTGTTGTATTTCTTATTTGTGAGTAGAATTTACTCCTACAAAGTGGAGCTAAGTGAATCCTTTGATGCATCTAGAGAGGATCAAGTGGCCACATGTACTCAGAAGGAATTAAATACCTGAGCTAAATGCTTGTAATCCATTGAATGCAGCAGATCAAAGGCCAAATGCACTGGTTTATTTTATGTCTCAGGAGTCTTTGAGAAGCAAAGAGCCGTCCTGTTTTCATAGTGGTTGCTTGAAGTGCCTGCTTGTAGTAACAGGAACAAGTGATAGATGGGAGTTCAAAGACACATTTATGTGCTTGGATTTTCTAAATATATGGAATACTTCTGTTTCCATCTTTTAGTTTTACTTGCCAGAAAGTATTATCACATGTTTGTGGATCCAAGCGTTTTTGAGCTGAGCCATCTTTTGTATTTTCTATGATTTCAAATTCTACCATAGCATCCTATGAAAAGCTGGGGCAAAGTACTGTCCCAAGTATCAAGATGAGGCCATCTTGCCATCGCTCTAAATATCCAAGCACCATTTCAAAATAAATCCAACTCTATGCTATAGGATTTAAAATTTTGATGCTTTCATCTACCAACATGAAACATGATTTCTGGTCTTCCAATTTCTATTTAGGATGAAGATTTTCTTTTATAAATTTTAGCTTGCTCTCTTGACGTTTCAGTCATCTAATAACTTCCCCGTCTCTACCTCTGATTCCCTGCAATCATCATCGGCCTCATATTAAATATCAGTTCCTTTGAAGAATCCATCCAACCAGGCAATTATTAGCACCTTCCAATCATCAACGCTCTTGCCAATTGGACTGTCATTCCAAGACAGGTTCCATCCTTGATGGTGCATTTCCCAAACTCATGATTCACCCTGCTCAATATCGAATCCAACTTTGGAATTTTCTCAGCCAGAACCAAGCCAAGACTGACCTCAAAGATGATCCCCATCAGTCTGAAAAGTTTTGTTTGGATTCAGCTGAATGTGATCGGCGGCCGAAACTACAATCAAGTTCAGATTTTAACTCATCAGATATGGACTTCATAGCATGGTGCAGAGCACGTAAGACAGTCAATGAATAGAAGATGCGATATAAAAGAGTAGGAAGGTGGAATACTAGAAGAATTAAGTTCAAAGGCAAAAGGCGAAGGCAAGCTCATTTATCTTGTGAGTTGGACGAGGAGGGAGTGGCGGCCGTAAGATCACGAGCTTGAGACAGCGACTTTCTGCCAATTATCTCTGCCAATCGTCTGGCATCTTGTGGCAGCGACATCCATCCATTGCGGCTGGCATAACCCGGGACTTTCGGTGCCCATTCTTTTCACAGAAGTCAAAACTTCTCGCTTCATAAACGCAAAGCTTAGTAGAGCAGAGCCGTCTTCCTCTCTCGAGCTGGCGGCACGCATGGAGGGCAGCAGCATCTTCGATATCTTTTGAGATGTTGTGAAGAATTTGCTTACTAAATGGTATCTAACTGGATGAGTAGTGCCCATCATCGAGCCTACGCATGCTAAGCCAGCCCCCCATGAATGGACTGGGGCAGACTCGCCCTGGTTGACGGCTCCATTCAAACCACTTTCACTAAGAAGACTGAAGAGCTCCTCCAACATTAGGATCCATTGTGAACGAGTCTAAAACTCGACATATATTAACTGGCACAAATGGTCCAAGCCCCCAAAATCCCATCATCAAAAAAAATTTCAAACTTTTAAGCAGATTATGATGATTTAAAAGATTGAGAGGCTGAGGAGAAGACTGAGGAAAATTGCTATTGATTTCATTGATTTTAAATGCTAAAATCCTTTATAAATGAACACCCATATGTCAAAATTGTCACATGTGCAAAAAATAAATCACAAGGTAATAATCTATAATTAACCTCTTTTTTGATGTAATAGTGGAAAAGGAAAGCACCCCGATATTATTTATTAAGTCACAAAATTACGAAGGCTATAAAATTATAAGGAGTTCAAGAGGAGGAGGAAAAGAAAGGCAGAAAAGTATAAAAGGATTGATGACAGTCCAAGTACTTGTCAAAGCAATATGATAAAAGAGACCAAAATTTTTTAAAGGACTAAAGATACCGATGATTTCTTCCTGCAAAAAATTTTTATGTTTCTTTCAAACCATATATTTCATAGGAATACCACAAGCAACTGATCCTAGCATTTTCTTGAAGTAGCTTGTATGCGCTTCCTTCTCCAATTAATTCAAAGTTGATAGATATTGGAGAACAGTTCAATCAAACCTATTGTATCAGCCAAAACCTCTCAGATCCTTCTTAAAAAGGGACATCTAATAAGAAAATAATTCATTGATTTATAACTAACTTTGTATAACACACATTCATTACTTATCCTTCAGTTTTTTTTTTTTTGTGGCTAAAAAGTCTCCTTTATGTTGTTCATTTTGAAGAGCCAATCAATAAAAGATCTTAACTTCTCCATGATGATTGAGCTACTTGTCAATGGCTAAGGCATTCAAACCCGAATAGATGATGCATGAAGACTAAGCAACAACTGACGTTATACAATTCGTACGTTAGGAAAGGTTTCGACCAAACATGTGGTGTAAATTACCAAACATCACTTCTGTTGTAATACATTTTCAAAGTGGCAGGATGTATTTTATTCAATAGATGACTTTTCCCCCAGTGAATTCTAGTAGGAATTTTATAAATCATTCCACGAGCAACGTCATCAAGATCTCACTCAAAGGTATAAGTCAACTTTGGATTGCTTATTTTTATGCCCTTTCCTTGTTTTTCCAAACTCGTGTTTTGACTTAGTCAACGTTGACGTGGGACGTTCGAACCACTTCAGCTACCAGCTGACTCAACCAAAGTTTGTTCTGCCCGGCCCTTTCGAGAGTGTCTTAGAAGCTAACTTGACAAACAGGCTGCGACAATCGTAGTAAATGCTTATAGAAAATTCAAACAGGCTGCGACAATCGTAGTAAATGCTTATAGAAAATTCAAAGCTAAAGTTAGATGATAAAATGTCCGGGGTCACTCTTCACATAACTTAACACATCTATATAGAAGATAAATCGGCCAGCTAATGGATTGCTGTGTAACGTCTTCTATGCATCGTATTTGCCCTTATCGTTTTCGACCTCTTTAGAGCGAGTCAGTGACTAAGACCCTTTAGATTTTGGGTTGTTTCACATAGAATGGTTGTATGTTTCTAGTAAAAATCGACAAGATGCCCGTTTATTGGAGCCTTGTTTGGGACACACATGTTGTTGATTTGGACCTCAGAAGAAAAACCAAGGGAATCATGCTTTACAAAAACATAGTCAAAGGTTTTTTGGTCGAATATTCTTCTTAGCTTGTTGTAGATTGTCTATTATTATTAAGTGGATGAAATTAACTTGCCCAAAAAGAAATTTTTTTTTTCTTTTTTAATTCTTGTTTACTGACTTGCATTGAAAAGTCTCTGCAGAAGATATCTCTGATCATTTTCAGCAGGCACACTTCACCATGGCAGTCCATGCACCACATTCAACTCGGTGTCTGAAAACCAAAATTTTGAACATCAATGAGTACTTTGCGCCTGGCCTTCAATCATACAATGACAGTAGCCATTCTTGTCAAACGCCAATTGGTTTTATGGCAAACAACTGTCGGGAGGAAAAAAGAATTCGTGCCGTAAAAAACAGCATTTAAGAACTGGAAGAATTTCATTGAAGAACGAAACAGATAACAGTCTTTCCACGGCGTAGAAGTTCGTGATTAGAAGCCCAGTGGATGGGAAAAATATCAAGCTGTGAGTTTTCCTGGGTTACTTGTGTAGCTCCAGTACACGCAAAAACGTAAAATCTTAATGACTTTAATACGATAATACGAGGGTTTGATGATAATTTATACTTTTGTATTATATTTGTGTTGAAGTTAAAATATAACAGCATATGAATTAACATGAACAAAATAAAATTAATTAATTATATTAAAATTTTAAATATAAATATAAATATAATATAATTATTATATAATTAATAAATAAATTATATTAAATTGATAATAAAAATAAATATAACTTATTCAATACAAATAAACACGATTAAATTCGCTTCATATGCCTCACTTATTATGTTATCATATAAATAAATTTAAAATAGATTAGATTTGAACCGATAAATTAATTTATGATATAATTATTTTATATTATAATTATATTAATATATTTATAATATATATAAATTTATTTAAAATAAATTTAATCATACTTATTTTATATTGGGTTAGAATTGTGCGCCACCTCATGTTATATTTTCCACAAAACCCCACCAAGTTTCTATCACAGAGTTCATATTCTATTTGGCGACCCAATGGTGTTTCTATCACAAAGTCAATGCAAGTTGATTTATGGCTGCGTTGAATGATCCCGTAGATCCAGAATGAATCTACTAGAACAACTGTCTTGTCATTGATTGCTGGGAAGAAGATAATCTCATTATCTTTTTTTTTAAAAAAATCATGAGATGCCAACGGAGAGCACATTATAATAACAATATATCTTTTTCTCACATTTTCAATTGGAATAAAATAATCAAGTCTTTCTAGGTGCGTTCACCGGTCAATAGAAAAATCGATTGAAGTGTTGGAAGGATATCTTTGTTAGAAATTTATGAAATTTTTTTTTAAAAAAATCATCACCCAAAATAATAGAATCATTCATGTTGGATCATCAAAATAAAATTAAATATATAAGCGAAAGCATACCTGAGTTTATATCGATTGATTACCTTTTAGAGTTGAGTGATTGACCTTTCAGATCAATACGTCCACTTTAGAGAGAGTCCTTTAGTTTCTCTCAATATTTTCTCTCTGATTATGGGATGTCAAAAAGAATGTCTCCATTCATGCGATCTGGGGACCATGACGACTATATATAGATACCTAATTTTATTTCTATTTTAGTCCATCATAAAAATAGAAATAATTTCTTGAGTTTCTACACATTAAAGGCCCACACCCTATCAGATACATTAAAGTCCAAATTACTGAATACTTAATCGATCATTTTTAATTGGACTTAAATTTATTTGACAGCCCGCAATATATAATTATTCACATATAAGCTCAACGACGGATTAATGATCCAACAATCTCCTACTTGGGCTATATGTGTAACCTTATAATTATGCTTTGCCAGATATAACTGAATGAGCTCAAATTTGCTGTCATTACCGAAATGTACCTGCAACCAATCCGGTCCATCAATCACACCAACATAGGATCAAAGTGGTCTTCATTACATCTATCGTAACTCAACCCATCAATGGTCACATATGTTGATACAGTTGAATGACATGAATCATGGTGTGGATGTATAGCATGAAAATTTCATGCAATGTGATCTTAACATGCCTATTTCTAATTGATCCTCCCTTAAACCTTAGTGAGATTAGATTATACTAAAATCAGAGTATAAACAAATCAAAAAAAAAACTTTATTTCTGTAAAAATAACCTCAAAATATCCATAAACTGAAAAAATGTCTATGCAAGCATCTAAAATTACAAACTCCCACTAAAACTGAAAATCTTCAAGTAACATGACACCCATATGAGCAGTATGCTCATGAAACGTTTTGGGTGGCAATCCTTTAGTAAGCGGATCCGCAATCATGGAGTTTGTTCCGATATGCTCTATAGACAATTGTCCACTCTGAACTTTTTCTTTAACAACTAGGAACTTGATGTCGATATGCTTTAACTTCGTTGAGCTCCTATTGTTATTGGAATATAGAACTGCTGACTTATTGTGACAAAATAATTTAAGTGGTCTTTTAACATCATCCACTATGCGCAGCCCTGTGACAAAATTTCGTAGCCACATTCCATGATTGGACGCCTCATAACATGCTATAAATTCTACTGCTATGGTGGAAGATGCTATAAGTGATTGTTTAGCACTGTTCCAGGAGACTGCACCTCCAGCCAACAGATAGATATAGCTCGATGTAGATTTTATACTATCTTGGCATCCAGCAAAATCGGAGTCAGTATACCCAATGATCTCAAACTTATCCGACCTCCGATACGTGAGCATGTAACATTTTTTCTCTGTAAGTACCGCAAGACCCGTTTAGCTGCTTTCCAATGGTCTATTCCTGAATTGCTTAAATATCTGCCCAACATCCCAATAACATACGCAATATTCGGACGCATACAAACCTGAGCATACATCAGATTCCCTACTACTAAGACATAGGGAATCTTCTGCATTTTCTTCTTTTCAAAATCATTCTTAGGGCATTGATTGAGACTAAACTTGTCTCCCTTAGCCATAGGGATATCACCTGGTTTGCAATCCTGCATGCCATATCTTTTGAGAACCTTTTCGATATAGCTCTTTTGTGATAATCCGAGAATTCCTCGAGAGCAATCCCGATGTATTTGTATGCCTAATACAAAAGAGGCGTCACCAAGATCTTTCATCTTAAAATTCTTAGATAGAAATCTCTTAGTTTCGTGCAATAAGCCTATATCGTTGCTGGCAAGCAAGATGTCATCGATATATAAAACCAGAAAAATATGTTTGCTCACATAGAACTTATAGTATATACAGTCATCGACCAAATTCATCTCAAAACCGATTGAGATAATCACTTGATGAAACTTGAAATACCATTGTCAAGATGCTTGTTTGAGTCCATAGATAGATTTCTTAAGTTTGCAAACCATATTCTTTGAGTCTCTCGACACAAAGTTTTCTGGCTGCACCATATAGATCGTCTCATCAATGTTACCATTGAGAAACACTGTCTTCACATCTATCTAATGTAACTCAAGATTGAAATGCGCCACCAATGCCATTATAATCCTGAAAGAGTCTTTCGAAGAAACTGGAGAGAAAGTCTCTTTATAGTCAATGCCTTCTCTCTGAGTAAAGCCCTTTGCGACAAAATGAGCCTTGTACCTTTCCACATCACCTTTCGAATCCCTCTTGGTCTTAAATATCCATTTGCAACCAATGGGTTTTGCACCTTTAGGTAATGGGACAAGATTCCAGACATCATTATTCTTCATGGACTTAATCTCCTCATTCATGGCATCAATCCACTTGTAAGAGTTAGAACTTTCCATGGCTTGACGGAAGTTGATTGGATCATCTTCCATTATTCCAATGTCTACCTCATGCTCTTAAAGAAATACAATGTAGTCATCTGGTATTGCATTTCTCCTCTCTCTATTGGATCTTTCTTAATGGCATAGGTTCTTGAGATGTTGGAGCTTGTTCTTCTGAAACAATTTCTTGAATAGGAGATTCTTCGACAGTGTCTTGATCTATTATGTCTTGAACAAGGTCAAGAATGAGATCCTGATCAATGCCAATGACATCTATGGAAATATCAACATATTCCTCCTCAAAGACAGAGTCCCTAACTGTATCTCCCCTTGCAAGCTCAACATCCTTAAAGAACCGTGCATTTCCTGACTCGAAAATCGACTTACTTGTGGGATCATAAAACTTGTATCCCCTGGATCTTTCAGAGTATCCAATAAAATAGTAGCTCACCGTCCTTGAGTTCAGTTTCTTTTCATTAGGCCTATAAGGCCTTGCCTCAGCTGGACATCCCCAAACATACAACTGCTTTAGACTAGACTTCTTGCCCGTCCAAAGTTCATAAGGGGTTTTGGTAGTTGCTTTAGTTGGAACTCTGTTAAGGATATATGCTGCAGTCTTAAGTGCTTCTCCCCAGAGTGATTCTGGTAAGTTAGAATGACTAATCATAGTTCTTACCATATTCTTAAGCGTTCTGTTTCGTATTTCAGCAACACCATTCATAGTGGGCGAACCTAGCATGGTATACTATGGGACGATACCGCATTCTTTTAGGAACTTAGCAAATGGTCTTGAACGTTGTTCACCTGAACCATCATATCTGCCATAGTACTCTCCACCACGATCAGATCTGATGCTTTTGATCCTTTTACTGAGTTGGTTTTCAACTTCAGCCTTATAATTTTTAAGCACGTCCAGTGACTGTGACTTTTCATGAATGAAATATATGTAGCCATATCTGAAAAAATTGTCTATGAACGTTATAAAGTATTGTTGACCATTCCAAGCGGCTGTAGGAAATGGGCCACAAATATCCGTATTTATAAGTTCTAGGACGTCCAGAGTCCTATTGGCTTCAAATCTCCTTTTATTGGTTTGTTTTTCCTTTATACAATTAACACAAACATCAAAGTCCGTGAAATCTAAGGAATCGAGAATTTTATCTGACACAAGTCTCTCTATTCTCTATCTCGAAATATGACCTGATCTCTTGTGCCATAATATAGCTGAATTCTCACTGGCTAATTTTCTTTTAGTACCTTATGTACTTAAATGCAGGGATTCATTAAATGAAGCAATTATATCAATTGAATAAAGATTATCGTAACCTGATAAAGAATCGGAACCAACCAAATTTGAATCATGAAACAAACTAAATTTTTCATTTCCAAATGAACAAAAATAACCAGATTTGTCCAAAACAGAAATAGAAATCAAATTCCGTCTAAAAGACGGTACAATAAAAGTTTCATTAAGATCCAAATAAAATCTAATCTTTAACAATAATCTAAATTTTTCTATTGCCTCAACTTGAACCGTTTTGCCATCACCCACATAGATGTATCTTTCAGCATCATTTGGCTTTCGGCAACTCAGGCAACCCTGCATAGACACACTGATGTGAGTTGTTGCACCAAAATCTATCCACAATGTATGTCTAGGTACCGAAGTTAAATTAACCTCAGAATAAACCAAATTAAGAAGCATACCCTTCTTAGCACACCATGCGTGATAGTTAGTGCACTACTTCTTCTTATGTCCTTCAGCTTCACAGAAGAAACAACTAGTGCCTTCCAAATCATTCGGTTTCTTTTGTTGTTTTTTTTGAGATGCCGTATCTGCAGCCTTATCCTTCTTTCTTTTCTTTCCTTTTGTCTTTAGAAGTTGAGGCCAGGTGAGCACACTCTGTCTTATCTTGCTTAAGCATTTCCTCTTCCTGAACACAGTGTGAGATGAGCTCATTTAGAGACCAAGTCTCTTTCTAACAATTATAGCTTACTTTAAATTGGTTAAACTATGCCGGAAGGGATATCAAAACCAGATGTACTAGCAAGTTTTCAGAGAGGTCAAGTTTAAGTGCTTTCAGCTTGGAAGCAAGATGAGACATCTCCAAGATGTACTCCCTAATATTGCCTTTCCCCTTATACCTCATTGAAATTAGATTTGTCAAGAGCGTACCAATTTCAGCCTTTTCGTTCTTGACAAATCTTTTTTCAATATCCTCAAGGAAAGCCTTAGCAGTAGTTATTGTTTCAGACATTGTGCCCCTGAATGCTTCTGGAATGGCCTTCTTCATGATCATCATACACATGCGATTTGATTTCTCCCACCTTTCTAAGCCCCTCTTATCATCCAAGGTACTTTTATCCGTAAGAGGTGAAGGAGAGTCAGTCCTTAACGCAAGGTCGAGATCCATGACTCCAAGAACTATCAAGAGATTTTCTTTCCAGGACTTGAAGTTTGAGCCATTCAGCATAGGAATTGAATTGATGTTGGCAGTAATGTTAGCAGGACTATAAGCTGGACAGAGAACAACAAAACAAACTCATATTAGTCTTAAAGCAAAAATAAATTCAAATAAAGGTAAATCCCATCCCAAAATATCATACACTCATTAATATTTTATCTTTGGACAAAATAGTAACTTATGAGTGATATTGGTAGTAATCAAACACTGATGATAAGAACATATCGAATAATGAATCTACCTTTGGGCCGATTTATTATTCACATATAAAACTGAATAACTATCATGCATTTATTACCATAAGTGCACATGCAATTATGTTAAATATTGATCTTCCTTTGGGTCGATGGATATTTACATAAACTACATGCACATATCCTTTTATATTTTGAAATAAGATTAATTTCTACAAGAGAGGTTACTTTGGTGACATGTTGTTTTAATTAATCCATCTCAAAATATATATAAACATACCAATATTTGAAGTTAAAGTTGTACCAAAAAATTATCTTTAAACCCGTTGATGCATCGATCAACCTGTAACCAGGTCAAGGCTGGTCGGATGAGCCAACCTTGGTCTTACACCACCAGCCCCTGATCCGGTCCCTTAAAAAAAAACTCTCCCTTTTATTTTTTTTAATGACCTGTACTTAATGTGCGGCCACAGATGCTATGGTCTGATGACCGTGGCTCCTTCACTAGCGTGGCCTGATCGCCACGCCTGAAAAAAAAACTTAATGCCGGTGATGGCGAAAACCGCCGATAAGAGTCTGAAACCCGAATGGAAAGGAGAAGGAATATTTTGAATTCCTTCTTTCCGTTTATTCTAAAATAATAATAATAATTTAATCAATAATTCAATCTCGATGATTCAACATGAAGGGGATCTGATACCACTTGTTAGAAATTTATGGAATTCTCTTTGATGAAAACCATCACCCAAAATAACAGAATCAATCATGTTGGATCATCAAGATAAAATTAAATATATAAGCGGAAGCATACTTGAGTTCATATCGATTAATTACTCTTTAGAGTTGAGCAGTTGATCTTCCAGATCAATATGTCCACTTTAGAGAGTGTGCTTTAGTTTCTCTCAATATTTTCTCTCTGATGATGGGATGTCAAAAAGAATGTCTCTGTTCGTGCGATCTGTGGATCATGACCACCATATATATAGATAACCTAATTTTATTTCTATTTTAGCCCATCATAAAAATAGAAATAGTTTCTTAAGTTTCTATACATTAAAGGTCCACACCCTATCAGATACATTAAAGTTTAAATTACTAAATACTTAATCGATCACTTTTAATTGGACTTAAATTTATTTGACAGCCCGCAATACATAATTATTCACATATAAGCTCAACGTTGATTAATGATCCAATAATCTTATCTCCTTGCACTAATTACCTTCTATCATAATTTGGCAATCAGGAGATTATCTTCTCAAAATATAATAATAAGCTACAACGGTGAAACAAGTCAGTAGCTTTGCGTGCACACGCTCTCAAATGCACATCAGTCCAATGCAGTCATTTTTTCCATGTTGAGTCCTGCGCAAAGGCAACACGTATGCATACATAAAATTGAAACGAACTTCGGAAAATTACCCCTGAGTGCCCCTTTAGTAGTGCAACTGTTGAAACCACGAAGCATCTATTTATCAAGCGTCCTTGTACGAGGAGCATTTGGTTCTCTGCCAAGCTTTATTTAACGTCAGGATGATGACTGACCTAATCTTCATGCATTTTTAAACTCTCAGAGGTACAAGTATTTTGGTGGTGTCCATTAGAAAATCTTGGGAACGGCTTGTCTTTACTCTTTGTTGGGACACGAAGAAGTCAAAATTTTTTATTTTTATTTTTATAAAAAAATCCTTCACGTTCTTTATCTTTCTTAAAACCTTCATATTTTCGATAGATAATAAATATATATATATAATAAAGTAAGGATGATAATATTTAAACATATCAAAATTTAAATTTTGATTATTCTTTTTTTATCTTTGAATTCTTATAAATTTTAGAATTATTTTATTTTTTAATTTTTTTATTTTTAAAATTTATAAATTATGTAAATTTAAGAGCAAAAGAATGGTTGGATTCAAATTTTGTTACACTTAAAAAATAAATTTTTTTTTTCTATATATATATATTTCAAGTATGAATGGGTGCGTCCCTTCAATATTCTATCACATGAACGTCAACGATATGGCTATCAAAAGTTGATGCGATGTGACTGGTTTTCTCAAAGCCAGCACAAGCGGCCCCTCTCGAGCGACTGTCATTTCACTCACAAAAAAAAAATAAAATAAAATAAAATAAGAAGAAGAAGAAGAAAAAAAGAGGCTCACCAGACTACGAGATTAGCCATGAGAGCATAACTACAATAATGCAATTAAGTGATAAGATTTATAAAGAGCAACAATATTCCAATCATGTGTCATGCAATTAAGGGCAGCGGTTAAATTACATTAAAAAAAAAAAACATTAACAAGAAGAGGAGATGAAACTACAAGCAGTTTATTAAGTATGAAATGAAGTGCAGTTGAAGTTCATCTCTTTTCAACTGAATCATTACATAAGATTGAACTGGTATTTAAGTGCGAAAAGAAAAATTAAAAAAAAAATAAGTTTCTACTGCATCGAAAAAAATCTGTATATAAATTTTGTCCAGCAACCAATGTTGAAGGATTCTTACAAGAAGCCCAAACAAGGACTGATGGTTTGGCAGGGTGGGTCTCCATCCCAAGGCGGCAACCAAGAGAAGGATGGGGCCATGGAGCTTCATGGGAAAAGGGCCACGAGCCGCCAACTTTTACTTTTCATTTCCTGTTCTCTTTTTTTTTGTTCTTTTCTTTTCTTCTTGTTGTTGTTGTCAAAGGATGGGCGTCCGCATCGTGGAATCCAAGCGTTTGCGCACCAGGTCCGCTCTTTAGGTCCAGTCCGCTGTTCACACGGGCTCTCGGGCTCCATCCCCATCACTTATCACCAAGTTCCAAAATTCGGACCTCATGTAATAAATGAGCAACTCGTTTTAAAAGTTTTTCATAGATTTAATCCTCTTAATCCTCTTTTTCTTTTCTTTTTGATAGAAAATATATGCAGGTAATATGCTACCTAACATTGCTCACATAAAACTCTTCAAAATATCTTTGATCACAAAATTTGACAATAGAAGAGTTTGAATACAGTTAGTTCACTTGATACAACCGGTAAATCAATTATAGCACGTGAATAGGACAATAAATCATACTAAAACATCATAATTGAATCATATCAACTTAAGAATATAATAATATGTAAATGTGTCAACTTGAATATGATCCATTTGATATTTATATCAAAAATTTAGACTTGAACATACTCTATGCATTATATGGATCACACGATAGGATTCATGTAACCCATTGAATAAATAGGTTATATTTGAATTAATACCAGTGCATAACCTTTTTTCGATCTATGCAATCTAAAGTTAAGTTTTGCTTAATTTAACTCATGTAACTCATCTAACACTAATTTAATCATAAAATAATTATATATTCATAATCACTACTTAAACTTATATTTTAGGTTTCTTTACTTTCTTTTTCTTTCTTTTATTTGACCTATTTCATATCTTAAGAAAAGATATATAAGTAATTTTCTAACATAAGTAATTTTTGATATTTATATCAAAAATTTAGACTTGAACATACTCTATGCATTATATGGATCACACGATAGGATTCATGTAACCCATTGAATAAATAGGTTATATTTGAATTAACACCAGTGCATAACCTTTTTTCGATCTATGCAATCTAAAGTCAAATTTTGCTTAATTTAACTCATGTAACTCATCTAACACTAATTCAATCATAAAATAATTATATATTCATAATCACTACTTAAGCACAAACAAAAATAAACTTATATTTTAGGTTTCTTTACTTTCTTTTTCTTTTTTTTATTTGACCTATTTCATATCTTAAGAAAAGATATATAAGTAATTTTCTAACATAAGTTAAATAGGCCCAACCGATCATGTCCAAGTTTTTAGAACATATTATATGAGCTGATTCATTTAATAATCATATCAATTATGAATCAATTTTAAATTAGTAGATCAATCTAAAAAACAACTTGTTTGTTTATCTTATTTAATGCATCAAGCTAATTTTGATTTAAATTTATTTATGCTTATTTTAAATTTATTAATTTTATATTAAATTAGAGCCGTGTTTCATTCATTAAAAGCTCATAAAAGGATCATCTGAACGAATAATCCGTTTACTTTGCCAATTGTGTTGGGCGGGTTCCGAATCCGTAGCGCGTGAGAGAGGAGACGATAAGGAGTATAAGAGAAAAATTAATAATTCTAGAAGCGGGTCAGCAGTTTAGGACACATGATGGATTAAATGACAGGCCCAAAAGTCCAAAAAAAAAAAAAAAAGAAAAGAAAAAAAACGATGGTTTCTAACTCCTAACTACTTTAAGACTAATACCAACATTCTAGAAACACAATCCTTTATTGGAGGCACAATCTCACGGGATCACATTCCATTCGCTTTTTGGACTCTAAATAGATTCTGGCAAACCATTGGAAGTGTTGTTCGTCGTAGACGCCTTCTCTCTTTTGACAGAATACTGCATTGTTGCAGTCTTCTAACACCCATAAGAAGCCATATGCCCGGTGTTAGCATGACTCTTCGATTACCAAGAGACCTAAATTTAAGTTTACTTTGACCCATCCAAATTCTATTCACATTGATATAGACCTCCCTTATTTTTTTTATAATAGTTTTATCTTTATAATTTTTAAAATAGATAATCATCAAATGACTATCTTATGATGTTGATATGAAAACTGGTGAGGTGAGAACATTTTAAACAAGGGGAAGCTAAATTTAATCTAAAAATTCTAACTTTAGATAAGGTAGTTGGTTGTGAACTTCCCTCTTACTGTTTCTTTAAATTTCTTTTGGAGTGGTTGGTCTTCTTAAAATTTTAATCAGTTCTTGTGTATGCTTCAGGGAGTAAAGGGAAAAAAATCTTCTCTCTATCAGTAGGTAATTAGTTGAGGGGAGAATAGAGAACTTGTTTCGTTGACGAAGTGATTAGGTTGGAATAGGAAGGGATCTTTGAAAAAGAATCTTTTCCTTTTAGTTTACTACCACTTTTTTTCTTCCTCACGTCAGGAAGGACCCTTAATTCTTTATGTCTCAATTACTAAGAACTTTCTTCGAGTCTTCTTCGAGTCTTTTTTTTTTTTTTTTTTAATTTTTTTTTAAATTCTGTTCAGCTTCGTTAAGGGAAAAGATTGTCCACTTTTTATTTATTTATTTTTTTTAATTTTAGCTTTGTCTTGAATCAAATACCGATTTAAGGTGAAAATTTTAATTTGATTTATACTATTATTATATCTTTTTTATGTTGATTTTTTTTTAATAACTTTCAACGGAATTGGAAAGAAAAATATATATATATACATATATATATATATATATATATATATATATATATAAACATTTGTTAGCTCCGAGATAAAAATCTAAATAATCTCAAATGCTTTGTTGGTTTGCTAGTTGAATCTTCATTACTAATTATTATGTGCTGCTGCTTTGTTTATTAGGTGAATTTTTATAGGTGAAGCACGTCATAGTGAGATAGGATATCGTCTCCTAGTGGATGGACAGCATACTCTGTACTTCGTATCAGAAAAAAAAAAGGTGGCACATAGTGTAATTGACTACTAGACCTAGGTCCAATTGAAGCAGCTTGAGGGAAAAACTGGTATGGTTAAATAATTTATCAAGCAAAGATCTATAAAAGCCTGTGGCCACAAAACTTTTCTTCCAACCAACTAGCTTTTAGTTCCAAGTTCACAGAGGCCATGGCCGAAAGCTCTGAGTCCGGGCAAGGGGAGTACACAAAAGACGGCTCTGTTGATCTCAAGGGCAACCCCGTCCTGAGATCCAAAAGAGGAGGATGGACTGCTTGCGGTTTTGTCGTGGGTAATGCCTCCAACCCACTCTTCTTCTCGCTATTTAAGAAATAAATCCACAACTCTTTGCAAACCTGTAGACCGATCTTGTAGGTTCCCACTGAAACCCATCTTGTGATCTCTTTTTGAGTCTCTTCTTTTAGTCTCAAAGGGCGCATGTATAATCCAAATCTTTTGACTCAAAATTTGCATACCATTCCCATGGGATCCATCTGACTTTGCTCTCAGAGGACACCACACCTACTTCTCAAACCTATATATAACGCAACCTTCATTTCCTTGGAAGACTCCTTCAGAGTGTCATGGCGTGTAGCAGCAGCACAATAAGAGACATGACACCCAACTCTGGTTCTTGGGTCAATTTTTCTGTGGAGAAATTTCCTCGCCATGAGTTGTCTCTGACCATCTGTTTACTGATGGATGACTACCAACTGATTCAAGCGATATATCATTTTTTTATCAAATCATGAAGCATCTCTAGTTTCTAACTTGCTGACTGCATGATATATTTCGGATTTGTCACCATACTCATGCTATTCTTTGTCAGAGAATTGCCACCAGTGAGTGTCCATGACCATTTTCTTCGTTAATTCGTTTATTTTGGCAGTGTACGAAGTGTTCGAGAGAATGGCATACTATGGGATATCTTCAAATTTGGTGATATATCTGACCACCAAGCTGCACGAAGGGACCGTGAAGTCAGCAAATAATGTGACCAATTGGGTGGGCACGGTGTGGCTGACACCAATCATCGGCGCCTACATTGCCGACGCCCACCTCGGCCGCTACTGGACTTTCATCACAGCGTCCATCATCTACCTCTCGGTTAGTCAATCTTATCGTCCCTATTCATCAAAGAAATATATAGCCCAAGTTTGACGAAAGCTTAGAAGCCTAGCATCATTGGAAGCCATAAGGAAAAAAAAATTAGCTGCCACATGTGGGACGCCAGCAAGCTTGCTTACCAATTCAACACTTAAATTAATTTTATATTTAGGGATGCATCCGATGCTACTACAAATAAGATAGGGGCCCACAAATTATCCCATCTTATAAGTTTAAATCCTGGTACGGGTTAGGTTTAAACAGGATTGCAGCATTTCCTAAGGATATGTTTGGCACAATTAGTGAGGATCTAGCTGTTGACTTCTATGACAACTATTTTATATGTTAGGTTTTAACTTTCTATAAATAGAAACTATCAACTAGTCCCCAGCAATTGTACCAAACAAAATCTAAGACCTACTCCTTCAAAGCACTCCTTGTTTTATGATCGATGATGATATAGTAGCAAGTTAAAGCCCTAAGCAGAGTAAACCAAAATAAAAATCTAGCTTTAAGGCTTCAAATTTCATATCAACTAATTGAACTATTTTGATTACCAATTGAACTTGCAAGGAGATTTTGGATTCAAATCTTGAGAGATGGTGCTAATAGCATAAAATTGTCTGAAAATAAAAGTCTACATGTCAATTTTGATATTGTTTGTTGAAAGCAATTTAGATGTTGATAAGTGATGTATTATACTGTTTGTTCTGCATAATTTTGTATTCTAAAATGAAAACTATTACTTTGAAAGCCATGTACCTAATCTCCGGGGAGATGCATCTCAAGGGTGTCACACCCAAGTGTCTCAACATGTCCCTCTCTTGCATGTAATCTGAATAAAGAAATGTCTCCCCGTTGAAACGGTACCGCGCTTGCACCCCGCCTGCAGACTTGCATTCATACCAATTATCAGACAATTAGACAAGTAGCTAAAGAATAAATAAATGGCAAAGGGCACATGCAAGATATCCATAGTAATTCACACTTGAATCTACGCAACTTGGTCTTCTGGAACAGCTTGCTCAAACGATGTGTACGTGCTCTTCCTCTAGTAAATATGGACAGTTGGACCATCTCTCCTCTTAGCCACTAGCCATTAAGACTCTCTCTCACCTTGTCCCCTTGTTATATAGCTTGGAGTCAACTTTTGCTGGTCGAACTGGAAACACCAGCTTCCTACCCATCTTATCTTCGTAAATGAATATTTTTTTAATCCCCATCCTTTTATTCTGTTAGATGATAAATCTCTACTTTCATTCTATTTCTTTTTTATTTTTAATAATATATATAAATTTTTAAGTAAAAATTATGAAATTAATAATATAATTAAAAAAAAATGAAGATGATAGAAAAAAAAAAATTAGAATTAAGAAAAAAAATATAAATATATATATAAGAATATTTTTGTGTATATGAAATTATGTAAAAGCATTAAAATACGGAACCAGTGAAACGAACGTGAGGCAGGACAGATTGAAAATATAATTATTCTTATCTTCACTGCCTTATTTTCGATAGTAAAAAATAAAAATACCGTCACACAAGGTGGAACATATCATTTTCGACAACTCTCTACCTTCATCCTTATTTCCACGCAAGCTGGGAAATCTCTGCCGCAAACGGAGCAGGAGACGGTCCCACTTTGAAGATAAATATCGCCAGCCCTATCCATTTGATCAACTGGACCTGAGCTTATTAACCTGTCCAAGGATTCCAGTCATCTTCGAATCTCCGTCCCGTGAGTTGAAGAAAAGGGTTGAACACTCCACGCACTACAAAACACGGCAACAGTTGTCTCGTGTTGGCAATTTGTTAAAGCTTGGAATCCAGAGCTCATTCTCCGCAGCTACCGATGGTGACCAGTTGTCGATAAACTTTCTCACGAGCCAAGGGTGGAGAGAATATTTCAGCATCCGATATGATTTCTATTTTTTTGGCAATCTATCTTGCCAATAGAACTTCCATCCAAGAGTCATCAACGGATTGGATCATGGCCAACTGCTTCGGAGGATTCTGAGTCATTTCATTCACCCTTCACCTACCATATTGAATTTTTTTTTTTTCTCATCACTTAAAGATAGCTTGTTGTGTTTGTGCTATATCAAAATTAAAGTATAATAATATATAAATCGATATAAATAAGACATGATTAATTAATCATATAAAAATTTAAATATAATTAATGCATCATTATTATATAAATAATGCAAATAGCTAAATATTTTATCTTGATTGATGGTATCCGTCCCATAAAATGGTCAAGAATTTTACAAACAAATAGTAAACCTTGATCCTGCTTTATCTAAGACATTTGCAATATTTTTTTTTGCATGAATTTATTTAATCAAGTTTGAATTTGATAACTTTAGTCTATCAATCATGACCATCCGTGTACTGTTGTGCCATGGTCATGGTTTAAAACTGGACCATCAAATTCGAATAGAACTTGAGTAAATCCAAAGTCCTAAACCCATGCCTGCATGAGTAAAAAATAAATCTTGTTATTAAATATATTATATAACAAAGATTATCAGAGTTGCACTATGATTAAGTAATGATATGGTCAAATACCATTGCTTGGAAATGAATTTAGTGTCAGGGGATCAGTGTATGAAAAGGGACGCCATGCATGGTGAGTATCATCTGAAAAGCCGCCATCGCGAGAAAGTTAAAGGTGTTTTTGTGGTTCGCTTTAAAAAAAATATATATATATATATATATATATATGTTTCATATGGATGAGATTCTTGAGAGAGAAGGTTGGATGGGGAGTGCTAGCCATCTCCTTTGTGGTCCTAGAGCAGAGCCCAGATGCTTGTTTACTCAAAGTATTCTGTTTCCTTGGAAATCTCAAGTTCAGTTGACCAGATGGCTGAGTAATTTCTACCTTCTTTGAACTTCTTAGAGAAAAAATAAAATAAAATTATGCATGCATTAAGAAGGCTTGAGATCAGTTGCTTGTATCCATGCGTTGACATGCAAGATTATTCCCTCAGAGGAGTAGCTCTGTTTTCACTGCTCTTCAAAAGAACCCTTCAAACTTGCTGCCAATGGGAGCAACTTTGTTTGGTCAAGGCATTTGATGGGCATCAAAGACTTTAAAAATCAATCTCCTCCTTGATTTCTGCTACTCTTGATGTGGATCAAACAGATTGGTCAAGGCAGCTTAGTCATCAAACAGATTGGATCATGGCCATTTGCTGTGGAGGCATCTTAGTCATTTCATTCACCCTTCACCCTTTGTGCATCTGCCATGCTAGTTTTTCATATGATTTAGGGAAGATTCTCTACTCTTTTAAATGATTCATATTAGTGAATATTTATTTCAACATGTGTTATATATTGAAAAAAGTTAAAAGAAATTAAAATAATACTTTTTAGTTAATTTTTTTTGTATCAAGTGTTGAATTATTACAAATGATATGAGAACGAATCTAATTCATAATTCATCTAAACTGAAGAACATTGTAGAAGAACGTGTTATGTATTTATGATTAGGTTTAGATGTAAATTTAGATATGAACTCTTAATCTGATAAGGATATCAGAGCTTGAATAGAAGGAGTATATGCAAGCCCATATTGGTAAATGTTTAATTTTATATCGGATGTATATTAAGAAGATACTGGATATTTATACGAAATTAAGGAGTTCAAATAATTCATATTTTTAGGTGAGATTCTAAGGTGATGCAATATTTAAACTATAGGCGTGCAGCAAATAATTGAATATTTTCTTGTGATCAATGATATTTGATTATTGATATTTGCTCAAGATAATAGTTGGCCTAGTCCTGCTATCGTGAGCATCAATATATTGAATTTAATGCCAGGAAACGGTCAAAGTCTAGCGAGCCTAGGTAAGTACGAGACGGATGGTGGTTGAATTTAGATGTAAATTTAGATATGAACTCTTAATCTGACAAGAATATCAGAGCTTGAATAGAAGGAGTATATGCAAGCCCATATTGATAAATGTTTAATTTTATATCGGATGTATATTAAGAAGATACTGGGTATTTATATGAAATTAAGGAGTTCAAATCATTCATATTTTTAGGTGAGATTCTAAGGTAATGCAATATTTAAACTATAGGTGTGCAACAAATAATTGAATATTTTCTTGTGATCAATGATATTTGATTATTGATATTTGCTCAAGATAATAGTTGGCCTAGTCCTGCTATCGTGAGCATCAATATATTGAATTTAATGTCAGGAAACGGTCAAAGTCTAGCGAGCGTAGGTAAGTACGAGATGAATGGTGGTTGAATTGGAAATGTATTGCCGGAGCTTTCAGCTTTCGGCTGGAATTGGACCGTTAATTCGACTTTTTTCCGGTGGCGTTAACGAACATCTGAGGGTAAGAAGAAGGCGAGGTCCAACTTAATTAGGGATTCCACTTCCTCATGATATTGGCATGAATTTTAAGGTAATTCTTAAGACAAAACTTCTCCATTGAAATTATGGTACCGCCGTAGAAAGAATCAAATCTTAAGAATCTTTATTATCTTATAATTACTATAAACTATTGCTGGCAATTATATAATGACAACAATAGCCAAAAAATTGTATGAAAACTGCTGCTAATATATATATATATATATATATATATATATATATATAATATTTTCTTATTATTATCGTTATCATCGTTATCGTTATTATAATTTACTGGCATCCACAGCACATAACCTTTCTTTACCTGATACAATTGGATGATTTTTTTTTTTTTTTTTTTTTTCTTTTAACTTTTGGAACAAGGGAAATCGGAAATCAAAATTAGAGTTGTGAGAAGATCTAGAAGGAAACCAATGAAGTTGAAATTATTCATCACTATTTGTCGAGAAGCTTTAAGCTTCCAGTAATTCTATCATTAGTTTCGTATTGTTGAGCTCATGTCTTGACGATGCTACTCTTTTATCTAACGACGCTCTCTCTTCCCAGGGGATGTGTCTTCTAACGCTAGCAGTATCAGTGCCCTCTCTCAAACCGCCACCCTGCGGAGCCAACACCAGTGACCCCAACTGCAACCACAAGGCCACCTCACTGCAACTGGGTGTGTTCTTCTGCGCGCTCTACATCCTCGCCGTGGGCACTGGCGGAACCAAGCCCAACATCTCGACCATTGGCGCGGACCAGTTTGACGATTTCGATCCCAAGGAGCGCGCCCACAAGCTCTCCTTCTTCAACTGGTGGATGTTCAGCATCTTCTTCGGGACCCTCTTTGCTTACACCGTCCTCGTCTACGTCCAGGATAACGTCGGATGGACCCTCGGCTATGCCCTCCCCACCCTCGGGCTCTGCAATCTCTGTCGCCATTTTTTGTTGCAGGGACTCCATTCTACAGACACAAGCTACCATCGGGCAGTCCCTTCACTTCTAAATGGCAAGGGTCCTTGTAGCTGCAGCTAGAAAGTGGAGCGCTGCCTTGCCTAATGACCCAAAGGAGCTCCATGAGTTGGATTTGGAGGAATATAATGCGAAGGGGAAGTTCCAAATCGACTCCACGCCAACCTTAAGGTTGCTCTCTCATTTGGTTTCTACTGCATTGTTAAGTTATGCTTCTATACCGTGCATGCGTGCATGGAGACTTCTCAAAACTTGGAATTAAACATCTGGCATGCATTGTTGAATCTTATGACTAGGTTAATTAGCTTTATCCATCTATCGATCTCTCTATTTTTATATATACGATGACGACTGTTGGACGCTTTGCATGCATGCAGATTCCTCAACAAGGCTGCGGTAATCCAGGAAGCTATGGCCCAACAACACCATGGATGCTCTGCTCGGTGACGCAGGTGGAGGAGACCAAACAGATGCTGCGGATGATTCCGGTATTGCTTGCAACCTTCGTCCCGAGCACGATGGTCGCTCAGGTGAACACCCTCTTTGTCAAGCAAGGGAACACTCTAAATCGACACATGGGACCGCACTTCCAAATACCTCCGGCAGGAAGCCTCCAAAGCGCTTTGTCACCCAATCTCGATGCTCTTCTCTGTCGTGATTTATGACCGGTATTTTGTCCCACTAATGAGGCGATGGACCAAGAATCCTAGGGGAATCAGCCTCCTCCAAAAGGATGGGGAGTCGGCCTAGTCATTCATATCTTTATCATGATAACTGCTTCGCTGACGGAACGGCATAAGGCTAAGCGTGGCAAGAGAGCACGATCTGGTGTACAGAACAAGGGGACAGTGCCACTTACCATCTTTTATATTGCTGCCTCAATTTGTTGCTCATGGGGGTGGCTGATGCTTTCTTAGAAGTGGCTAAGATAGAGTTCTTTTACGACCAGGCACCAGAGAGGGGATGAAGAGCCTCGGAACATCTTATTCCATGAGCTAGCTTGGGGATAGGGAACTTCCTCAGTAGCTTCCTTCCTGTCCCAACGGTGTCCCACATCACTGAGAGGCATGGTCATTCAGGTTGGATCCTTAACCCAACCTAAATGCATATCCCATCTGGACTACTACTATGCCTTCTTTGCCACCCTTAACTTCCTCAACTTTATCTTCTTCCTCCTTGTGTGCCGGTTTTATGTTTATCGGGCTGAGATCTCTGAGAGAAACACCACCATTAGGGAATTGGAAGCATTGCAAATGCCTACCTCGAGGAATCATACGCAGGGGGAGTTGATTCATGGCTAGCTCTGCGTGTGGGTGCTTGTGGTATCTGGGCCAGAGCTCTATTGGAAGATTAAGCATGAAGACGACACGATGCTGCCAATGGATGAAAACACATGATGGACGCAAAGGATTTATCCCAGTTTATTCATTGCATGGAAGCTACACTTAAAGATGTATGATGTTTGATTTCGATGGAATATAGTCTCACTCGTGTAACAGCATTTTGACTTTGCCTAACAACTTCAAACTACCAGTTTAATTCGCACTCTGACTTGTGACTTAAAAATATAAGTAAACAGATAGATTAATACATGTAGCGTAGGTGGATACGTTGACCCAAATTTCAAACAGATCCATCGAGCCTTGCGGCCTTCGTTACGCTCTCGAGGCTCATCTGTGTCATGATCGATGATCGGTGACTTCGTCATACCAATGAGGAATTAGCCTGGTCCGAGGGATGGGAGTTGGCCTAGTGTTGAAGTTCTTGGCCACTTCTACGAAAGCATCAGCAATCCCCATGAACACAAGCTGAGGCAGTAATATAAAGATGGTAATATAAAAGAAAATAGATGTCTTTTATGACTGTTAAAAATGTAATGTTTGTTCTTGTTAATTTCTAAAGTACTATGTTTTAGTTCTGTTTTAGTATATGTTGGGCTTATATATAGTTAAACTTATGTTAGTATGATGGTTTTATGTTTTGATGTATAAACTTATGCAGGGTGTGGTGGCATCACATGTAAGAGGGGCATTATGTTTAAAATATTGTACATCAGAATTTTAAGAGCGTGTGGATGAACCCTAAATCTGGTTTTTTACGAAAAGAAACTCTCCCTCTCTATTTTTTCTACCTTGATCTTTCCTCCAAAATATTTTCAGGTGGAAAACAATCCCATCAAAAATTGGTATCGAGCCCTCGGTTAGGAGCTGCGGCGTTTCTCAAAGGCCACGTCGTTTCCGAGGGTACCAAGGCCGTCACCAAGTTCACCAGATCTTGACCCATTCTTGGGGTTTCGTGGCCTTCTTGTGGCCTAGGGTTATAGTTTTGGATCGTGAAATAGAAGTTGTGCATCGCCCATCCCCCGTCGTACCGAGGGCAGCCGATTGAGCGGTCCTTTTATCCTCTTCACCGAGATGATGTAAAGATTCTTCACCCCCGTATTATCAAAGTGGCCGTCGCCGCCATCGTCGTACCCCAAAAGAACATCCGAAACTTATTCCCAGCCATTTGTCCACATCCTCGCTTTGACATCTTGAAAGGACTCGGATCTGAGGCTCCGAGAGAGATTCAACCTTCGTTTTCCTCCCGATAGCAGAGAAAAGAGGAGTTTCGGGCTTTAGATCTTCTCAAAGTGGTCTTAGAAAAAGATAAGAGAGGGTACAAATAAAAAAGCAATGGCTGTGGGAGCATGCACCTGTTGAGGACTTGAAGCATAGAGGCCACGTGAGAGTTGAATGAAATTGTATTAGAAAAGTGATAGTGGAGGTTTGACCCTTTAAATCTCTAGTGGTATTTATTTCTTAAAAAAAAGTAGTAAAAAAAAAAACGCTGCTGATTTGGTTCATAGCAAGCACGATAGCATTATCCTAAAATATTTCTATGGCAAGCCTGGCTAACATGGGTATGAGCATCAATCAGCCTTCTATTCCTATTTTTGATGGAGAAAATTCAGATGATTATTGGAGCATCAAAATGAAGACCCTTTTCATTTCACAAGCAAGAAATTTGGGATTTAGTGGAGAATGGGTATGAAGAGCCATTTGCTCCAACCAATCAACAAAAGGAGCAATTAAAGGACTATAAAAAGAAGGATGCCAAAGCTCTGTTCTTCATCCAACAAGTCGTGTCTGACAAGATTTTTCCAAGAATCATTAGAGCCACTAAATCAAAGGAGGCATGTGATATCTTGCAAGAGGAATTTCAAGGAAACACCAAGGTGAGAGGTATCAAACTTCAAACTCTAAGAAGAGAGTTAAATAATTTGAGAATGCAAGAAAATGAGAAATTAAAGGATTACTTCTCCAAAATCATGGAGATTGTTAATCAAATGAAAAGCTATGGTGAAATTATCACCGAGCAAAGAATATGTGAAAAAATTTTAGCTAGTTTGCCTCCAAAATTTGATACAATAGTTACAATTGTTGAAGAATCTAAAGATCTTTCATTCATGAGTTGACGGGATCTCTTGAGGCTCATGAGCAAAGGTTATTTAGGCATAAAGAATCATCAATTGAAAGTGTCTTTCAATCTAAGCTCAAAGTGTTTGACAAAAGTTCTCAAAGAGAATCATCTAGTCATGCACAAGTTAAAAGAGAGTCATTTAGAGGTGGAAACCAAAATAGAGGAGGAGGAAGAAATATGAGAGGAAGAGGTAGAGGAAGGCAAAGAAATAACCTTCCAAGAAGACAAAATGATAAGAGCACTCAACAAAGGTGTAATATATGTAAAAGGTCTTCTCATGTTGAAAAAGATTGTTGGTTTAAGAGGAAACCCCAATGTTATAATTGTAAAAAGTTTGGCCATGTTCAAAAAGATTGTAGGTACCAAACAAGTGAGCAAGCACACTTCTCCGAAGAAAATGAAGGTGAGCAAAGCACATTTTATGCATGTCAAATTGCGGAGCAGCAAAGGAATGATGTATGGTATCTTGATAGTGGATGCAGCAACCATATGACCGGAGACAAATCCATCTTTGTGAACATTGATAGTTCTTCAATCTCACAAGTAAAGATGGGAAATGGTGTACTAGTCCAAGCAAAAGGTAAAGGCACAATTGCAATCAATACAAAGAAAGGGAGGAAGTTCATCCATGATGTTTTACTTGTTCCAGACTTAAGACAAAATCTCTTAAGTGTTGGACAATTGATTGAGCATGGGCACATGGTGCATTTTGAAGATAATGGTTGCAAGATATATGACAAAGGGGTGAAAAAGCAACTTATGGCAAATATCAACATGGAGAAAAATAGAAGCTTTCCTCTTATTTTTCATGATGCAAAGAATGTTGCATGGAAGATGGAAGTGAATGATGAGTCATGGCTATGGCACAAAAGGTTTGGGCACTTAAATTTTCAAAGCTTGAGAAGTTTACATTAAAAGAATATGGTGTATGGTCTACCAGCAATACATGATAAGGAAGAACCTTATGAAGGATGTGCACTTGGAAAACAACATAGAAAGGCATTTCCAAAGGAGCATGTATGGAAAGCAAAAGCACCATTGGAGCTTATTCACACCGACATATGTGGACCCATGAAAACTCCTTCTCATGCCGGTAACATCTACTTCATTATTTTTATTGATAATTATTCGAGGATGACATGGGTGTACTTTATGAGACATAAATCCGAAGCATTCATTATCTTCAAGAAGTTTAAAAATCTTGTGGAAAGACAAAGTGAGCACTACATCAAGGTGCTAAGAAGTGATCGAGGAGGTGAATACAACTCAAATGAATTTGAGAAGTTTTGTGAAGATGTTGGCGTGCAAAGACAATTGACCGTTGGCTATACACCAGAACAAAATCGAGTTGTCGAAAGAAAGAACCGTACTATTGTTGAGATGGCCAGATCTATGCTCAAAGACAAAGGCCTTCCAAATTCATTTTGGGCAGAAGCGGTGTATACGGCGGTATACTTGATGAATAGATGTCCAACAAAAGCTCTCCAAAATATGACACCATTTGAAGCTTGGTCTGGTAGAAAGCCTTCGGTGAAACATTTCAAAGTCTTTGGATGTGTGTGCTATGCACATATTCCAAAGGAAAAAAGACACAAACTTGATGAAGTAAGTGAAAAATGCATTTTTGTTGGATGTAGTTCTAAATCAAAAGGTTACAGACTTTTTAGCTTGAAGCACAATAAGGTGATCATAAGAAGAGATGTTCTTTTCAATGAGAAAGTTGCTTGGGATTGGAAGGAAAAGAAAGTTGAAGAAAATATTATTTCTCTTGATGGAAAAATTCATGATGCTCAAAATAAAGAAAATATGGTTGAAGGTTCACCACAAACTTCTCCAAATGTAAGTCCATCACCCACCTCAAGCTCAAGTTTATCTCCAAGTTCTACTCCCATAAGAATGAAAAGTCTAAGTGACATTTATGCCACTTGTAATTTTTGCATGATTGAGCCCGAAACTTATGAAAATGCTATGCATGAAGAAGTGTGGAACAAGGCAATGCAAGAAGAAATTAATATGATTGAGAAGAACAAAACTTGGGAGTTAGTAGAAAAACCAATTGATAAGGATGTCATTGGCTTGAAGTGGATCTACAAGACAAAACACAATCCGGATGGGTCCATTCAAAGACACAAAGCAAGATTGGTAGCTAAAGGATACTGCCAACTACCTGGGATTGATTATCAAGAAACTTTTGCACCGGTTGCTCGACATGATACAATTAGAACTCTCATTTCTATGGCAGCACATAAAAGTTGGAAACTACACCAACTAGATGTAAAGTCGGCATTCTTGAATGGAGTGTTGGAAGAAGAAATTTATGTTGAACAACCTCAAGGCTTCATCATCAAAGGTCAAGAAAGCAAGGTATACAAATTAAAAAAAGCATTGTATGGGTTGAAGCAAGCACCCCGAGCGTGGTACTCTCAAATTGATACCTACTTCAATGAGCAAGGTTTTCTAAGAAGTCCAAATGAACCAACACTTTATGTGAAGAAGCAAGGTAATGATATTCTTATTGTTTCTCTTTATGTTGATGATTTAATTATTACCGGTAACAATGAGAATATGATTTTGACTTTCAAAAGTGATATGATGAAAAGATATGAAATGAATGATGTGGGTTTGCTCCATTATTTTTTGGGAATTGAAATCATTCAAGGAAAAGATGGCATCTTTATTTGTCAAAAGAAATATGTAGAAGGCATTCTCAAGAAGTTCAAAATGAAAAATTGCAATGTTGTGGAAACACCTTTGGTGGTAAATGAGAAGTTTATGAAAGAAGATAAAAGTGGTGAAGCCAATGCACAACTATATAGAAGCATTATTGAAAGTTTGTTGTATCTTACAACTACAAGGCCAGACATAATGTTTGCATTAAGTTTACTTTCTAGATTCATGCAAAGACCAAGTAAGGTTCACTTTGGACGAGCAAAAAGAGTTTTGAGATACATCAAAGGCACTAAAGATTATGGGATCATATATGAAAAAAAACAAGAATGATAATGTGAAGTTATTTGGGTTTTGTGATAGTGATTGGGCCGGAAGCATTGATAATATGAAAAGCACATCAGGCTATGTATTCTTTTTTGGATCTGGTGTCATATCTTGGGCATCCAAGAAGCAAGATACTGACATTATTATCTTCGGAAGCCGAATATGTTTCAACTACCTTGGCAGCACAACAAATAATTTGGTTGAGAAGAATTCTTGAAGATCTGGGTGAGAAGCAAGAAGAAGCTACTACACTACTATGTGACAACAAGTCTACTATTTTTATGACAAAGAATCCTATCTATCATAGCCGCACCAAGCACATCAAAATCAAATATCATTTCATAAGAAATGTGGTAGAAGGAAAAGAAGTTCAAGTGATGTATGTGAGGACTCAAGACCAAGTTGCGGATATCTTCACCAAGGCACTACCCAAGGAGAAATTCATTCACTTTAGAGATCTCATAGGCATCCAAGAACAACCATTAAAGGGGAGTGTTAAAATGTAATGTTTGTTCTTGTTAATTTCTAAAGTGCTATGTTTTAGTTCTGGTTTAGTATATGTTGGGCTTATATATAGTTAAACTTATGTTAGTATGATGGTTTTATGTTTTGATGTATAAACTTATGCAGGGTGTGGTGGCCTCACATGTAAGAGGGGCATTATGTTTAAAATATTGTACACCAGAATTTTAAGAGCGTGTGGATGAACCCTAGATCTGGTTTTTTGCGAAAAGAAACTCTCCCTCTCTATTTTATCTACCTTGATCTTTCCTCCAAAATATTTTCAGGTGGAAAACAATCCCATCAATGACCAAGCACCAGAGGAAGCATGGCAAACGCCAACCTTGAGGAGGAATCACAGGAAATAAGAATTGGGTTCATAGTTGAATCTGCAAGGGTGTGTCGAATTTTTTTTCAAAAAAATGCAACAAAAATATTTCATAAAGACTAATGAAAAATTAACTTGGTGTTTTGTTGTGAAATTTCTAGGCAAAGCAAATCTTGTCACCGACTGAAGTCATGGAATGGCTCGTAACAATGCAGCACGCCAGATCGTGGCCTACTGCCCTCGAGTTTTGGTTTCGTATTTTCCAGGCTCGGACCCAAAATTCTAGCACGGAGAAGAAGCCCAGCCAAAATTCTAGCCAGATAAAATGCCCCCATTTTATCGCACGAACGGAACCAAGGTAGAAGTGAAATCAAAATGTGAATAGAATGGAATTAGCATAATGATTTCATTGTTTATTTGGAGCAGGAAATAGAGCATGTAATGGAATATGTGCAGCGGAAACAATGGAATCAAACTTATTATAAATTTAGCATTCTATCTTGTATATAGAATGTGATTTAGAAAGCCAATAAACCTTCTTTTTAAAATTTTACAACATAAAGTCATGGTATCAATGAATTATAAATTTAATATAACTTATGATATATTAATATAAATTACTAATAAATTGGGAAGCATGATAAAAAAGAGATATTAATTAATAATATCTTATGTCACAGTTATATTATACTATTAATTTTTTTATAATATTATAACATTATCTATTACGACTATTATGGTACTGTAATATTAAAATTTAATATAACTCTAATAATATTATGATGAAAGTTTTTTATAATATTATAACATTAAAATTAATATTATATTATATTATATTATATTATAATTTACTATTATGCTATAATGAAAGTTGTATTAAATTTTTTAGTTATGATAGAAAATAAGTTATATTAAATTTAATAGTAGAAGTAGTATCATTTGTGGGCCTCTTAGAGGAAAAGGTACATCGTTGTTTATGAAGACTCACTTGGGATCAACTCATCCTTTCAATATAATAACATATTTGAAGAAAAAAAATGCAAGAGTTTTTTACTTTGAGAACCTCATCCCTTTCAACTACTTTCTATTTCAATAAGAAAAGCGGGGAAGATCATAGTCACCTTAAAGCTTTGTGCTGTTTGATGGCCAATCATTGTATATTTTAAATTTTATATGCAAATAATTATTAATAGAGTGGAGAGCATGTCCATTACTATTGATAGTGGATAGAGGTAACTGACATTAACTATAAAGAATCAGTAAAATTATTATATAGTTAAAAAATTAATCATAACAAATTGATAATATAAATAAACATAACTTACTTAATATAAATAAATATAACTGAATCCACTTCACATGGTTCACTTAGTATGTCATTAATTAAATAAATTTTAAGCAGATCAAATTTGAATTGATAAATCAATTTATGATAATATTATTTTATATTATAATTATATTAATATATTTATAATATATATAAATTTATTTAAAATTAATGTAAACATACTTATTTTATATTGGATTGAAATTGTGCTCCACATCATGTTCTAATTTGCGACCCACCTAGTTTCTATCATAGAGTCCATGTTCTACTTTGCCACCCCATCGAGTTTGTATGACAAAAGCGTTGAATGGTACCGTAGATCCGGAATGAATCTATCAGTACATCTGTCATGTCATTATCTTAAAAAAAAAAAAAAATCATGAGATGCAAACGGAGAGCACATTTAAAATAATATATCTTTTTCTCATATTTTTAATTTAAATAAAATAATCAAATCTTTCTAGATGCATTCGCCAGTCAATAGAAAACTACAAAATGGGATTGAAGTAGTTTGGAAGCACATCTTATCTCCTTGCACTAATTACCTTCTATCATAATTTGACGACCACGAGATTATCTTCTCAAAATATAATAATAAGCTGCAGCAGTGAAACAAGTCAATAGCTTTGCGTGTACGCGCTCTCAAATGCACGTCAGGCCAATGCCGTCATTTTTCCACGTTGAGTCCTGCGCAAAGGCAACACGTAATGCATATATAAAATTGAAATGAACTTTGGACAAATAGCCCTGAGTGCCCCCTTCTAGTAGTGCAACTGTCGAAACTACGAACCATCTATTAATCAAACGTCCTTGCACGAGGATCATTTTGTTCGCTGTCAAGCTTTATTTAATAAAGTTAGAATGATGACATAATCTCCATGCATTTTTAAACTCTCAGAGGTCCAAGTATATTGGAGTGCCCATTAGAAAAATCTTGGGAACAGCTTGTCCTTGCTCTTTGCTGGGACAAGAGAAATTGAAGATTTTTTTTTTTTTTTTTCTTTTCTTTTGGTTTTGTGGAAGAGATCTTAATGTTCACCGTCCTTCATAAAGTCTTCATACTTTCAATATATATATATATATTTCGGGTGTGAACGCCAGCGTCCCTTCAATATTATGTTCTATCGCCAACCATATGACTATCAAAAGTTGGTGCGATGTGAGTGGTTTCCTCACAAGTCAGCACAAGCATTCCCTCTCGAGCGCTTGGCTTAAGCCATGAGAGCATAACTACAATAATGCAATAAAGTGATGAGATTTATAAAGAGCAACAATATTCCAATCATGTGTCATGCAATTAAGGGCAGCGGTTAAATTACATTAAAAAAAAAAACATTAACAAGAAGAAGAGATGAAACTACAAGCAGTTTATTAAGTATGAAATGAAGTGCAGTTGAAGTTCATCTCTTTTCAACTGAATCATTACATAAGATTGAACTGGTATTTAAGTGCGAAAAGAAAAATTAAAAAAAGATAAGTTTCTACTGCATCGAAAAAAACCTGTATATAAATTTTGTCCAGCAACCAATGTTGAAAAGAAGGATTCTTACAAGAAGCCCAACAAGGACTGATGGTTTGTCTGGGTGGGTCTCCATCTCAAGGCGGCAACCAAGAGAAGGATGGGGCCATGGAGAAGAAGAGACTCATGGGAAAAGTGCCACGAGCCGCCAACTTTTACTTTTCATTTCCTGTTCTCTTTTTTTTTGTTCTTTTCTTTTCTTCTTGCTGTTGTTATCAAAGGATGGGCGTCCGCATCGTGGAATCCAAGCGTTTGCGCACCAGGTCCGCTCTTTAGGTCCAGTCCGCTGTTAACACGGGCTCTCGGGCTCCATCCCCATCACTTATCACCAAGTTCCAAAATTCGGACCTCATGTAATAAATGAGCAACTCGTTTTAAAAGTTTTTCATAGATTTAATCCTCTTAATCCTCTTTTTCTTTTCTTTTTGATAGAAAATATATGCAGGTAATATGCTACCTAACATTGCTCACATAAAACTCTTCAAAATATCCCTGATCACAAAATTTTGACAATAGGAGAGTTTGAATACAGTTAGTTCACTTAATACAACCAGTAAATCAATTATAGTATGTGAATAGTGCAACAAATCATATTAAAAAAATCAATTATAGTATGTGAATAGTGCAATAAATCATATTAAAAAATTATAAATGAATCATATCAACTTAAGAATATAATAATATGTAAATGTGTCAACTCGAATATAAACCATTTATTATTTATATCAAAAATTTAGGCTTGAACATACTCTATGCATTCATTATATGAATCATACGATAGGATTCATATAACCCATCGTATGATTCATATAATCCATTGAATAAATAGGTTATATTTGAATTAACACTAGTGCATAACCTTTTTTCAATTTATGCAATCTAAAGTTAAGTTTTGCTTAATTTAACTCATGTAACTCATCTAACACTAATTCAATCATAAAATAATTATATATTCATAATCACTACTTAAGCACAAACAAAAAATAAACTTATATTTTAGGTTTCTTCACTTTCTTTTTTTTTCTTTTATTTGACCTATTTCATATCTTAAAAAAAGATATATAAGTAATTTTCTAACATAAGTTAAATAGGCCCAACGGATCATGTCCAAGATTTTAGAACATATTATATGAGCTGATTCGTTTAATAATCATATCAATTATGAATCAATTTTAAATTAGTAGATCAATCTAAGAAACAACTTGTTTGTTTATCTTATTTAATACGTCAAACTAATTTTGATTTAAATTTATTTATGCTTATTTTAAATTTATTAATTTTATATTAAATTAGAGCTGTGTTTCATTAATTAAAAGCTCATAAAGCGATCATCTGAACGAATAATCCGTTTACTTTGTCAATTGTGTTGGGCGGGTTCCGATTCCGTAGCGCGTGAGAGAGGAGACGATAAGGAGTATAAGAGAAAAATTAATAATTGTAGAAGCGGGTCAGCAGTTTAGGACACATGATGGATTAAACCACAGGCCCAAAAGTCCAAAAAAAAAAAAAACGATGGTTACTAACACCTAACTACTTTAAGACAATTACCAACATTCTAGAAACACGATCCTTTATTGGATGCACAATCACACGGGATCACATTCCATTCGCTTTTGGACTCTAAATAGATTCCGGCAAACCATTAGAAGTGTTGTTTGTCGTAGATGCCTTCTCTCTTTCGACAGAATACTGCATTGTTGCAGTCTTCTAACACCCATAAGAAGTCATATGCCCGGTGTTAGCATGACTCTTCGATTACCAAGAGACCTAAATTTAAGTTTACTTTGACCCATCCAAATTCTATTCACATTGATATAGACCTCCCTTATTTTTTTTATAATAGTTTTATCTTTATAATTTTTAAAATAGATAATCATCAAATGACTATCTTATGATGTTGATATGAAAATTGGTGAGGTGAGAACATTTTAAACAAGGGGAAGCTAAATTTAATCTAAAAATTCTAACTTTAGATAGGATAGTTGGTTGTGAACTTCCTCTTACTGTTTCTTTAAATTTCTTTTGGAGTGGTTGGTCTTCTTAAAATTTTAATCAGTTCTTGTGTATGCTTCAGGGAGTAAAGGAAAAAAAATCTTCTCTCTATCAGTAGGTAATTAGTTGAGGGAAGAATAGAGAACTTGCTTCGTTGACAAGTAAATTGTCTCTGTTTAGAAGTGATTAGGTTGGAATAGGAAGGGATTTTTGAAAAAGAATCTTTTCCTTTTAGTTTACTACCACTTTTTTTCTTCCTCACGTCAGGAAGGACCCTTAATTCTTTATGTCTCAATTACCAAGAACTTTCTTCGAGTCTTCTTCGAGTCTTTTTTTTTTTTTTTTTTGATTTTTTTTTAAATTCTGTTCAGCTTCGTTAAGGGAAAAGATTGTCCACTTTTTATTTATTTATTTTTTTTAATTTTAGCTTTGTCTTGAATCAAATACTGATTTAAGGTGAAAATTTTAATTTGATTTATACTATTATTATATCTTTTTTATGTTGATTTTTTTTTTAATAACTTTCAACGGAATTGGAAAGAATATATATATATATATATATATATATATATAAACATTTGTTAGCTCCGAGATAAAAATCTAAATAATCTCAAATGCTTTGTTGGTTTGCTAGTTGAATCTTCATTACTAATTATTATGTGCTGCTGCTTTGTTTATTAGGTGAATTTTTATAGGTGAAGCACGTCATGGTGAGATAGGATATCGTCTCCTAGTGGATGGACAGCATACTCTGTACTTCGTATCAGAAAAAAAGGTGGCACGTAGTGTAATTGACCACTAGACCTGGGTTCAATTGAAGCAGGTTGAGGGAAAAACTGGTCTCCAGATGGCATATGGTGCAATAATTTATCAAGGAAAGATCTATAAAAGCCCGTGGCCACAAAACTTTTTCTTCCAACCAACTAGCTTTTAGTTCCAAGTTCACAGAGGCCATGGCCGAAAGCTCTGAGTCCGGGCAAGGGGAGTACACAAAAGACGGCTCTGTTGATCTCAAGGGCAACCCCGTCCTGAGATCCAAAAGAGGAGGATGGACTGCTTGCGGTTTTGTCGTGGGTAATGCCTCCAACCCACTCTTCTTCTCGCTATTTAAGAAATAAATCCACAACTCTTTGCAAACCTGTAGACCGATCTTGTAGGTTCCCACTGAAACCCATCTTGTGATCTCTTTTTGAGTCTCTTCTTTTAGTCTCAAAGGGCGCATGTATAATCCAAATCTTTTGACTCAAAATTTGCATACCATTCCCATGGGATCCATCTGACTTTGCTCTCAGAGGACACCACACCTACTTCTCAAACCTATATATAACGCAACCTTCATTTCCTTGGAAGACTCCTTCAGAGTGTCATGGCGTGTAGCAGCAGCACAATAAGAGACATGACACCCAACTCTGGTTCTTGGGTCAATTTTTCTGTGGAGAAATTTCCTCGCCATGAGTTGTCTCTGACCATCTGTTTACTGATGGATGACTACCAACTGATTGAAGCGATATATCATTTTTTTATCAAATCATGAAGCATCTCTAGTTTCTAACTTGCTTACTGCATGATATATTTCGGATTTGTCACCATACTCATGCTATTCTTTGTCAGAGAATTGCCACCAGTGAGTGTCCATGACCATTTTCTTCGTTAATTCGTTTATTTTGGCAGTGTACGAAGTGTTCGAGAGAATGGCATACTATGGGATATCTTCAAATTTGGTGATATATCTGACCACCAAGCTGCACGAAGGGACCGTGAAGTCAGCAAATAATGTGACCAATTGGGTGGGCACGGTGTGGCTGACACCAATCATCGGCGCCTACATTGCCGACGCCCACCTCGGCCGCTACTGGACTTTCATCACAGCGTCCATCATCTACCTCTCGGTTAGTCAATCTTATCGTCCCTATTCATCAAAGAAATATATAGCCCAAGTTTGACGAAAGCTTAGAAGCCTAGCATCATTGGAAGCCATAAGGAAAAAAAAATTAGCTGCCACATGTGGGACGCCAGCAAGCTTGCTTACCAATTCAACACTTAAATTAATTTTATATTTAGGGATGCATCCGATGCTACTACAAATAAGATAGGGGCCCACAAATTATCCCATCTTATAAGTCTAAATCCTGGTACGAGTTAGGTTTAAACAGGATTGTAGCATTTCCTAAGGATATGTTTGGCACAATTAGTGAGGATCTAGCTGTTGACTTCTATGACAACTATTTTATATGTTAGGTTTTAACTTTCAGTAAACAGAAACTATCAACTAGTCCCCAGCAATTGTACCAAACAAAATCTAAGACCTACTCCTTCAAAGCACTCCTTGTTTTATGATCGATGATGATATAATAGCAAGTTAGTAAACCAAAATAAAAATCTAGCTTTAAGGCTTCAAATTTCATATTAACTAATTGAACTATTTTGATTACCAATTGAACTTGCAAGGAGATTTTGGATTCAAATCTTGAGAGATGGTGCTAAT
The DNA here is from genome assembly GCA_017589505.3 of Metroxylon sagu. Lineage (NCBI taxonomy): Eukaryota > Viridiplantae > Streptophyta > Magnoliopsida > Arecales > Arecaceae > Metroxylon > Metroxylon sagu. Next base: position 290,925 of record JACVBY030000332.1, read on the forward strand.
AGCATAAAATTGTCTGAAAATAAAAGTCTACATGTCAATTTTGATATTGTTTGTTGAAAGCAATTTAGATGTTGATAAGTGATGTATTATACTGTTTGTTCTGCATAATTTTGTATTCTAAAATGAAAACTATTACTTTGAAAGCCATGTACCTAATCTCCGGGGAGATGCATCTCAAGGGTGTCACACCCAAGTGTCTCAACATGTCCCTCTCTTGCATGTAATCTGAATAAAGAAATGTCTCCCCGTTGAAACGGTACCGCGCTTGCACCCCGCCTGCAGACTTGCATTCATACCAATTATCAGACAATTAGACAAGTAGCTAAAGAATAAATAAATGGCAAAGGGCACATGCAAGATATCCATAGTAATTCACACTTGAATCTACGCAACTTGGTCTTCTGGATCAGCTTGCTCAAACGATGTGTACGTGCTCTTCCTCTAGTAAATATGGACAGTTGGACCATCTCTCCTCTTAGCCACTAGCCATTAAGACGCTCTCTCACCTTGTCCCCTTGTTATATAGCTTGGAGTCAACTTTTGCTGGTCGAACTGGAAACACCAGCTTCCTACCCATCTTATCTTCGTAAATGAATATTTTTTTAATCCCCATCCTTTTATTCTGTTAGATGATAAATCTCTACTTTCATTCTATTTCTTTTTTATTTTTAATAATATATATAAATTTTTAAGTAAAAATTATGAAATTAATAATATAATTAAAAAAAAATAAAGATGATAGAAAAAAAAAATATTAGAATTAAGAAAAAAATATTAATATATATATAAGAATATTTTTGTGTATATGAAATTATGTAAAAGCATTAAAATACGGAACCAGTGAAACGAACGTGGGGAAGGACGGATTGAAAATATAATTATTCTTATCTTCACTGCCTTATTTTCGATGGTAAAAAATAAAAATACCGTCACACAAGGTGGAACATATCATTTTCGACAACTCTTTACCTTCATCCTTATTTCCACGCAAGCTGGGAAATCTCTGCCGCAAACGGAGCAGGAGACGGTCCCACTTTGAAGATAAATATCGCCAGCCCTATCCATTTGATCAACTGGACCTGAGCTTATTAACCTGTCCAAGGATTCCAGTCATCTTCGAATCTCCGTCCCGTGAGTTGAAGAAAAGGGTTGAACACTCCACGCACTACAAAACACGGCAACAGTTGTCTCGTGTTGGCAATTTGTTAAAGCTTGGAATCCAGAGCTCATTCTCCGCAGCTACCGATGGTGACCAGTTGTCGATAAACTTTCTCACGAGCCAAGGGTGGAGAGAATATTTCAGCATCGATGTGATTTCTATTTTTTTGGCAATCTATCGTGCCAATAGAACTTCCATCCAAGAGTCATCAACGGATTGGATCATGGCCAACTGCTTCGGAGGATTCTGAGTCATTTCATTCACCCTTCACCTACCATATTGAATTTTGTTTTTCCCATCACTTAAAGATAGCTTGTTGTGTTTGTGCTATATCAAAATTAAAGTATAATAATATATAAATCGATATAAACAAGATATGATTAAATAATCATATAAAAATTTAAATATAACTAATGCATAATTATTATACAGATAATGCAAATAGCTAAATATTTTATCTTGATTGATGGTATCCGTCCCATAAAATGGTCAAGAATTTTACAAACAAATAGTAAACCTTGATCCTGCTTTATCTAAGACATTTGCAATATTTTTTTTTGCATGAATTTATTTAATCAAGTTTGAATTTGATAACTTTAGTCTATCAATCATGACCATCCGTGTACTGTTGTGCCATGGTCATGGTTTAAAACTGGACCATCAAATTCGAATAGAACTTGAGTAAATCCAAAGTCCTAAACGCATGCCTGCATGAGTAAAAAATAAATCTTGTTATTAAATATATTATATAACAAAGATTATCAGAGTTGCGCTATGATTAAGTAATGATATGGTCAAATACCATTGCTTGGAAATGAATTTAGTTGTCAGGGGATCAGTGTATGAAAAGGGACGCCATGCATGGTGAGTATCATCTGAAAAGCCGCCATCGCGAGAAAGTTAAAGGTGTTTTTGTGGTTCGCTTTAAAAAAATATATATATGTTTCATATGGATGAGATTCTTGAGAGAGAAGGTTGGATGGGGAGTGCTAGCCATCTCCTTTGTGGTCCTAGAGCAGAGCCCAGATGCTTGTTTACTCAAAGTATTCTGTTTCCTTGGAAATCTCAAGTTCAGTTGACCAGATGGCTGAGTAATTTCTACCTTCTTTGAACTTCTTAGAGAAAAAAAAAAAAATTATGCATGCATTAAGAAGGCTTGAGATCAGTTGCTTGTATCCATGCGTTGACATGCAAGATTATTCCCTCAGAGGAGTAGCTCTGTTTTCACTGCTCTTCAAAAGAACCCTTCAAACTTGCTGCCAATGGGAGCAACTTTGTTTGGTCAAGGCATTTGATGGGCATCAAAGACTTTAAAAATCAATCTCCTCCTTGATTTCTGCTACTCTTGATGTGGATCAAACAGATTGGTCAAGGCAGCTTAGTCATCAAACAGATTGGATCATGGCCATTTGCTGTGGAGGCATCTTAGTCATTTCATTCACCCTTCACCCTTTGTGCATTTGCCATGCTAGTTTTTCATATGATTTAGGGAAGATTCTCTACTCTTTTAAATGATTCATATTAGTGAATATTTATTTCAACATGTGTTATATATTGAAAAAAGTTAAAAGATATTAAAATAATACTTGTTAGTTAATTTTTTTGTATCAAGTCTCGAATTATTACAAATGATATGAGAACGAATCTAATTCATAATTCATCTAAACTGAAGAACATTGTAGAAGAACGTGTTATGTATTTATGATTAGGTTTACATGTAAATTTAGATATGAACTTTTAATCTGATAAGGATATCAGAGCTTGAATAGAAGGAGTATATGCAAGCCCACATTGGTAAATGTTTAATTTTATATCGGATGTATATTAAGAAGATACTGGGTATTTATACAAAATTAAGAAGTTCAAATAATTCATATTTTTAGGTGAGATTCTAAGGTGATGCAATATTTAAACTATAGGCGTGCAACAAATAATTGAATATTTTCTTGTGATCAATGATATTTGATTATTGATATTTGCTCAAGATAATAGTTGGCCTAGTCCTGCTATCGTGAGCATCAATATATTGAATTTAATGTCAGGAAACGGTCAAAGTCTAGCGAGCGTAGGTAAGTACGAGATGAATGGTGGTTGAATTAGAAATGTATTGCCGAGGCTTTCAAATTTTCGGTGGAATTGGACCGTTAATTCGACTTTTTTCCGGTGGCGTTAACGAACATCTGAGGGTAAGAAGAAGGCGAGGTCCAACTTAATTAGGGATTCCACTTCCTCATGGTATTGGCATGAATTTTAAGGTAATTCTTAAGACAAAACTTCTCCATTAAAATTATGGTACCGCCGTAGAAAGAACCAAATCTTAAGAATCTTTATTATCTTATAATTACTATAAACTATTGCTGGCAATTATATAATGACAACAATAGCCAAAAAATTGTATGAAAACTGCTGCTAATCTATATATATATATATATATATATATATATATATATATATAATATTTTCTTATTATTATCATTATCATCGTTATCGTTATTATAATTTACTGGCATCCACAGCACATAACCTTTCTTTACCTGATACAATTGGATGAATTTTTTTTTTTTTTTTTTTTTTTTTAACTTTTGGAACAAGGGAAATCGGAAATCAAAATTAGAGTTGTGAGAAGATCTAGAAGGAAACCAATGAAGTTGAAATTATTCATCACTATTTGTCGAGAAGCTTTCAGTAATTCTATCATTAGTTTCGTATTGTTGAGCTCATGTCTTGACGATGCTACTCTTTTATCTAACGACGCTCTCTCTTCCCAGGGGATGTGTCTTCTAACGCTAGCAGTATCAGTGCCCTCTCTCAAACCGCCACCCTGCGGAGCCAACACCAGTGACCCCAACTGCAACCACAAGGCCACCTCACTGCAACTGGGTGTGTTCTTCTGCGCGCTCTACATCCTCGCCGTGGGCACTGGCGGAACCAAGCCCAACATCTCGACCATTGGCGCGGACCAGTTTGACGATTTCGATCCCAAGGAGCGCGCCCACAAGCTCTCCTTCTTCAACTGGTGGATGTTCAGCATCTTCTTCGGGACCCTCTTTGCTAACACCGTCCTCGTCTACGTCCAGGATAACGTCGGATGGACCCTCGGCTATGCCCTCCCCACCCTCGGGCTCGCAATCTCTGTCGCCATTTTTGTTGCAGGGACTCCATTCTACAGACACAAGCTACCATCGGGCAGTCCCTTCACTAAAATGGCAAGGGTCCTTGTAGCTGCAGCTAGAAAGTGGAGCGTTGCCTTGCCTAATGACCCAAAGGAGCTCCATGAGTTGGATTTGGAGGAATATAATGCGAAGGGGAAGTTCCGAATCGACTCCACGCCAACCTTAAGGTTGCTCTCTCATTTGGTTTCTACTGCATTGTTAAGTTATGTTTCTATACCGTGCATGCGTGCATGGAGACTTCCCAAAACTTGGAATTAAATATCTGGCATGCATTGATGAATCTTATGACTAGGTTAATTAGCTTTATCCATCTATCGATCTCTCTATTTTTATATATACGATGACGACTGTTGGACGCTTTGCATGCATGCAGATTCCTCAACAAGGCTGCGGTAAAGACTGGCCCAACAACACCGTGGATGCTCTGCTCGGTGACGCAGGTGGAGGAGACCAAACAGATGCTGCGGATGATTCCGGTATTGCTTGCAATCTTCGTCCCGAGCACGATGGTCGCTCAGGTGAACACCCTCTTTGTCAAGCAAGGGAACACTCTAAATCGACACATGGGACCGCACTTCCAAATACCTCCGGCGAGCCTCCAAGCCTTTGTCACAATCTCGATGCTCTTCTCTGTCGTGATTTATGACCGGTATTTTGTCCCACTAATGAGGCGATGGACCAAGAATCCTAGGGGAATCAGCCTCCTCCAAAGGATGGGAGTCGGCCTAGTCATTCATATCTTTATCATGATAACTGCTTCGCTGACGGAACGGCATAGGCTAAGCGTGGCAAGAGAGCACGATCTGGTACAGAACAAGGGGACAGTGCCACTTACCATCTTTATATTGCTGCCTCAATTTGTGCTCATGGGGGTGGCTGATGCTTTCTTAGAAGTGGCTAAGATAGAGTTCTTTTACGACCAGGCACCAGAGGGGATGAAGAGCCTCGGAACATCTTATTCCATGACTAGCTTGGGGATAGGGAACTTCCTCAGTAGCTTCCTTCTGTCAACGGTGTCCCACATCACTGAGAGGCATGGTCATTCAGGTTGGATCCTTAACAACCTAAATGCCTCCCATCTGGACTACTACTATGCCTTCTTTGCCACCCTTAACTTCCTCAACTTTATCTTCTTCCTCCTTGTGTGCCGGTTTTATGTTTATCGGGCTGAGATCTCTGAGAGAAACACCACCATTAGGGAATTGGAAGCATTGCAAATGCCTACCTCGAGGAATCATACGCAGGGGGAGTTGATTCATGGCTAGCTCTGCGTGTGGGTGCTTGTGGTATCTGGGCCAGAGCTCTATTGGAAGATTAAGCATGAAGACGACACGATGCTGCCAATGGATGAAAACACATGATGGACGCAAAGGATTTATCCCAGTTTATTCATTGCATGGAAGCTACACTTAAAGATGTATGATGTTTGATTTCGATGGAATATAGTCTCACTCGTGTAACAGCATTTTGACTTCGCTTAACAACTTCAAACTACAGTTTAATTCGCACTCTGACATGACTTAAAAATATAAGTAAACGGATAGATTAATACATGTAGCGTAGGTGGATACGTTGACCCAAATTTCAAACAGATCCACCGAGCCTTGCGGCCTTCGTCACGCTCTCGAGGCTCATCTGTGTCATGATCTATGATCGGTGACTTCGTCGTACCAATTAGGAATTAGCCTGGTCCGAGGGATGGGAGTTGGGCTAGTGTTGAAGTTCTTGGCCACTTCTACGAAAGCATCAGCAATCCCCATGAACACAAGCTGAGGCAGTAATATAAAGATGGTAATATAAAAGAAAATAGATGTCTTTTATGACCAGGCACCAGAGGAAGCATGGCAAACGCCAACCTTGAGGAGGAATCACAGGAAATAAGAATTGGGTTCATAGTTGAATCTGCAAAGGTGTGTCGAATTTTTTTTCAAAAAAATGCAACAAAAATATTTCATAAAGACTAATGAAAAATTAACTTGGTGTTTTGTTGTGGAATTTCTAAGCAAAGCAAATCTTGTCACCGACTGAAGCCATGGAATGGCCCGTAACAATGCAGCACGCCAGATCGTGGCCTACTGCCCTCGAGTTTTGGTTTCGTATTTTCCAGGCCCGGACCCCAAATTCTAGCACGGAGAAGAAGCCCAGCCAAAATTCTAGCCAGATAAAATGCCCCCATTTTATCGCACGAACGGAACCAAGGTAGAAGTGAAATCAAAATGTGAATAGAATGGAATTAGCATAATGATTTCATTGTTTATTTGGAGCAGGAAATAGAGCATGTAATGGAATATGTGCAGCGGAAACAATGGAATCAAACTTATTATAAATTTAGCATTCTATCTTGTATATAGAATGTGATTTAGAAAGCCAATAAACCTTCTTTTTAAAATTTTACAACATAAAGTCATGGTATCAATGAATTATAAATTTAATATAACTTATGATATATTAATATAAATTACTAATAAATTGGGAAGCATGATAAAAAAGAGATATTAATTAATAATATCTTATGTCACAGTTATATTATACTATTAATTTTTTTATAATATTATAACATTATCTATTACGACTATTATGGTACTGTAATATTAAAATTTAATATAACTCTAATAATATTATGATGAAAGTTTTTTATAATATTATAACATTAAAATTAATATTATATTATATTATAATTTACTATTATGCTATAATGAAAGTTGTATTAAATTTTTTAGTTATGATAGAAAATAAGTTATATTAAATTTAATAGTAAAAGTAGTATCATTTGTGGGCCTCAAGGTACATCGTTGTTTATGAAGACTCACTTGGGATCAACTCATCCTTTCAATATAATAGCATATTTGGAGAAAAAAATGCAAGAGTTTTTTACTTTGAGAACCTCATCTCTTTCAACTACTTTCTATTTCAATAAGAAAAGCGGAGAAGATCATAGTCACCTTAAAGCTTTGTGCTGTTTGATGGCCAATCATTGTATATTTTAAATTTTATATGCAAATAATTATTAATAGAGTGGAGAGCATGTCCATTACTACTAATTGTGGATAGAGGTAACTAACATTAACTATAAAGAATCAGTAAAATTATTATATAGTTAAAAAATTAATCATATCAAATTGATAATATAAATAAACATAACTTACTTAATATAAATAAATATAATTGAATCCACTTCACATGGTTCACTTAGTATGTCATTAATTAAATAAATTTTAAGCAGATCAAATTTGAATTGATAAATCAATTTATGATAATATTATTTTATATTATAATTATATTAATATATTTATAATATATATAAATTTATTTAAAATTAATGTAAACATACTTATTTTATATTGGATTGAAATTGTGCTCCACATCATGTTCTAATTTGCGACCCACCTAGTTTCTATCATAGAGTCCATGTTTTACTTTGCCACCCCATCGAGTTTCTATGACAAAAGCGTTGAATGGTACCGTAGATCCGGAATGAATCTATCAGTACATCTGTCATGTCATTATCTTAAAAAAAAAAAAAAATCGTGAGATGCAAACGGAGAGCACATTTAAAATAATATATCTTTTTCTCATATTTTTAATTTAAATAAAATAATCAAATCTTTCTAGATGCATTCGCCAGTCAATAGAAAACTACAAAATGGGATTGAAGTAGTTTGGAAGCACATCTTATCTCCTTGCACTAATTACCTTCTATCATAATTTGACGACCACGAGATTATCTTCTCAAAATATAATAATAAGCTGCAGCAGTGAAACAAGTCAATAGCTTTGCGTGTACGCGCTCTCAAATGCACGTCAGGCCAATGCCGTCATTTTTCCACGTTGAGTCCTGCGCAAAGGCAACACGTAATGCATATATAAAATTGAAATGAACTTTGGACAAATAGCCCTGAGTGCCCCCTTCTAGTAGTGCAACTGTCGAAACTACGAACCATCTATTAATCAAACGTCCTTGCACGAGGATCATTTTGTTCGCTGTCAAGCTTTATTTAATAAAGTTAGAATGATGACATAATCTCCATGCATTTTTAAACTCTCAGAGGTCCAAGTATATTGGAGTGCCCATTAGAAAAATCTTGGGAACAGCTTGTCCTTGCTCTTTGCTGGGACAAGAGAAATTGAAGATTTTTTTTTTTTTTTTTCTTTTCTTTTGGTTTTGTGGAAGAGATCTTAATGTTCACCGTCCTTCATAAAGTCTTCATACTTTCAATATATATATATATATTTCGGGTGTGAACGCCAGCGTCCCTTCAATATTATGTTCTATCGCCAACCATATGGCTATCAAAAGTTGGTGCGATGTGAGTGGTTTCCTCACAAGCATTTCCTCTCGAGCGCTTGGCTTAAGCCATGAGAGCATAACTACAATAATGCAATTAAGTGATGAGATTTATAAAGAGCAACAATATTCCAATCATGTGTCATGCAATTAAGGGCAGCGGTTAAATTACATTAAAAAAAAAAAACATTAAGATGAAACTACAAGCAGTTTATTAAGTATGAAATGAAGTGCAGTTGAAGTTCATCTCTTTTCAACTGAATCATTACATAAGATTGAACTGGTATTTAAGTGCGAAAAGAAAAATTAAAAAAAAGATAAGTTTCTACTGCATCGAAAAAAACCTGGATATAAATTTTGTCCAGCAACCAATGTTGAAAAGAAGGATTCTTACAAGAAGCCCAACAAGGGCTGATGGTTTGGCAGGGTGGGTCTCCATCCCAAGGCGGCAACCAAGAGAAGGATGGGGCCATGGAGAAGAAGAGACTCATGGGAAAAGGGCCACGAGCCACCAACTTTTATTTTCATTTCCTGTTCTCTTTTTTTTCTTTTCTTTTCTTTCTTTTTGTTGTTATCAAAGGATGGGCGTCCGCATCGTGGAATCCAAGCGTTTGCGCACCAGGTCCGCTCTTTAAGCGCGGTCCAGTCCACTGTTCACACCGGCTCTCGGGCTCCATCCCCATCACTTATCACCAAGTTCGGACCTCATGTAACAAATGAGCAACTCGTTTTAAAAGTTTTTCATAGATTTAATCCTCTTAATCCTCTTTTTCTTTTCTTTTTAATAGAAAATATATGCAGGTAATATGCTACCTAACATTGCTGACATAAAACTCTTCAAAATATCCCTGCTCACAAAATTTTGACAATATGAGAGTTTGAATACAGTTAGTTCACTTAATACAACCAGTAAATCAATTATAGTATGTGAATAGTACAACAAATCATATTAAAAAATCATAGATGAATCATATCAACTTAAGAATATAATAATATGTAAATGTGTCAACTCGAATATAAACCATTTATTATTTGTATCAAAAATTTAGATTTGAACATACTCTATGCATTATATGGATCATACAATAGGATTCATGTAACTCATTGAATAAATAGGTTGTATTTGGATTAACACGAATGCATAACCTTTTTTTGATATATGTAATCTAAAGTTAAGTTTTGTTTAATTTAACTCATGTAACTCATCTAACACTAATTCAATCATAAAATAATTATATATTCATAATCACTACTAAAGCACAAATAAAAATAAACTTATGTTTTATATTCCTTTACTTTCTTTTTCTTTCTTTTATTTGACCTATTTTATATCTTAAGAAAAGATATATAAGTAATTTTCTAACATAAGTTAAATAGGTCCAACCGATCATGCCTAAGTTTTTAGAACATATTATATGAGCTGATTCGTTTAATAATCATATCAATTATGAATCAATTTTAAATTAGTAGATCAATTTAAGAAACAACTTGTTTGTTTATCTTATTTAATGCATCAAACTAATTTTGATTTAAATTTATTTATGCTTATTTTAAATTTATTAATTTTATATTAAATTGGAGACGTGTTTCATTCATTAAAAGCTCATAACAATTGTGTTGGGCGGGTTCCGATTCCGTAGCGCGTGAGACACGAGACGATAAGGAGTATAAGAGAAAAATTAATAATTCTAGAACCGGGACACATGATGGATTAAACCACAGGCCCAAAAGTCCAAAAAAAAGAAAAAAACGATGGTTACTAACTCCTAACTACTTTAAGACAACTACCAACATTCTAGAAACACAATCCTTTATTGGATGCACAATCACACGGGATCGCATTCCATTCGCTTTTGGACTCTAAATAGATTCTGGCAAACCATTAGAAGTAGTGTTGTTTGTCGTAGACGCCTTCTCTCTTTCGACAGAAGACTGCATTGTTGCAGTCTTCTAACACCCATAAGAAGCCATATGCCCGGTGTTAGCATGACTCTTCGATTACCAAGAGGCCTAAATTTAAGTTTACTTTGACCCATCCAAATTCTATTCACATTGATATAGACCTCCCTCATTTTTTTTATAATAGTTTTATCTTTATAATTTTTAAAATAGATAATCATCAAATGACTATCTTATGATGTTGATATGAAAACTGGTGAGGTGAGAACATTTTAAACAAGGAAGGGGAAGCTAAATTTAATCTAAAAATTCTCACTTTAGATAAGGTAGTTCGTTGTGGACTTTCCTCTTACTGTTTCTTTAAATTTCTTTTGGAGTGGTTGGTCTTCTTAAAATTTTAAAATTTTAATCAATTCTTGTATATACTTCAGGGAGTAAAGGGAAAGAAAATCTTTTTTCTATCAGTAGGTAATTAGTTGAAAGGAGGATAGAAAATTTGCTTTGTTCGCAAGTAAATTGTCTCTGTCTAAAAATGATTAGGTTGGAATAAGAAAGAGATCTTTGAAAAAGAATCTTTTTCTTTTAGTTTACTACCATTTTTTTACTTCCTGAAGGACCCTTAATTCTTTGCGTCTCAATTATCAAGAACCTTCTTTGAGACCCTTAATTCTTTGCATCTCAATTATCAAGAACCTTCTTTGAGTCTATTTTTATGACTTTTTATTTTTTTTAATTCTGTTCAGCTTTGTTAAGGGAAAAGATTGTTCACTTTTTATTTTATTTTATTTTATTTTTAATTTTGGCTTTGTCTTGAATGAAATATTGATTTAAGGTAAAAATTTTTAATTCGATTTATACTATTATTATTCCTTTTTTATGTTGATTTTTTTTTTAATAACTTTCAACGAAATTGGAAAGAATATATATATATATATATATATATATATAAACATTTGTTAGCTCCGAGATAAAAATCTAAATAATCTCAAATGCTTTGTTGGTTTGCTAGTTGAATCTTCATTACTAATTATTATGTGCTGCTGCTTTGTTTATTAGGTGAATTTTTATAGGTGAAACACGTCATAGTGAGATAGGATATCGTCTCCTAGTGGATGGACAGCATACTCTGTACTTCGTATCAGAAAAAAAAAGGTGGCACGTAGTGTAATTGACCACTAGACCTAGGTTCAATTGAAGCAGGTTGAGGGAAAAACTGGTCTCCAGATGGCATATGGTGCAATAATTTATCAAGGAAAGATCTATAAAAGCCCGTGGCCACAAAACTTTTCTTCCAACCAACTAGCTTTTAGTTCCAAGTTCACAGGGGGCATGGCGGAAAGCTCTGAGTCCGGGCAAGGGGAGTACACAAAAGACGGCTCTGTTGATCTCAAGGGCAACCCCGTCCTGAGATCCAAAAGAGGAGGATGGACTGCTTGCGGTTTTGTCGTGGGTAATGCCTCCAACCCACTCTTCTTCTCGCTATTTAAGAAATAAATCCACAACTCTTTGCAAACCTGTAGACCGATCTTGTAGGTTCCCACTGAAACCCATCTTGTGATCTCTTTTTGAGTCTCTTCTTTTAGTCTCAAAGGGCGCATGTATAATCCAAATCTTTTGACTCAAAATTTGCATACCATTCCCATGGGATCCATCTGACTTTGCTCTCAGAGGACACCACACCTACTTCTCAAACCTATATATAACGCAACCTTCGTTTCCTTGGAAGACTCCTTCAGAGTGTCATGGCGTGTAGCAGCAGCACAATAAGAGACATGACACCCAACTCTGGTTCTTGGGTCAATTTTTCTGTGGAGAAATTTCCTCTCCATGAGTTGTCTCTGACCATCTGTTTACTGATGGATGACTACCAACTGATTGAAGCGATATATCATTTTTTTATCAAATCATGAAGCATCTCTAGTTTCTAACTTGCTGACTGCATGATATATTTCGGATTTGTCGCCATACTCATGCTATTCTTTGTCAGAGAATTGCCACCAGTGAGCATCCAAGACCATTTTCTTCGTTAATTCGTTTATTTTGGCAGTGTATGAAGTGTTCGAGAGAATGGCATACTATGGGATATCTTCAAATTTGGTGATATATCTGACCACCAAGCTGCACGAAGGGACCGTGAAGTCAGCAAATAATGTGACCAATTGGGTGGGCACGGTGTGGCTGACATCAATCATCGGCGCCTACGTTGCCGACGCCCACCTCGGCCGCTACTGGACTTTCATCACAGCGTCCATCATCTACCTCTCGGTTAGTCAATCTTATTGTCCCTATTCATCAAAGAAATGTATAGCCCAAGTATGACGAAAGCTTAGAAGCCGAGCATTATTGGAAGCCATAAGGGAAAAAAAAAATAGCTGCCACATATGGGATGCCAGCAAGCTTCCTTACCAATTCAACACCTAAATTAATTTAATATTTAGTGATGCACCCGATGCTACTACAAATAAGATAGGGGTCCACAAATTATCCCATCTTATATGTCTAAATCCTGGTACGGGTTAGATTTAATCAGGATTGCAGCATTTCCTTTGGACATGTTTGGTACAATTAGTAAGGATCTAGCTGTTAGCTTTCATGATAACTATTTATATATTAGATTTTAACTTTCAGTGGGTAGAAACTATCAACTAGTCCCAACAATTGTACCAAACAAAATCTAAGACCTACTCCTCCAAAGCACACCTTGTTTTATGATCAATAATAATATAGTAGCAAGCTAAAACCAGAGTAAACTAAAACAAAAATCTAGCCTTAAGACTTCAATCTCATACCAACTAATTGAACTATTTTGATTACCAATTAAACTTGCAAGGAGATTTTGGATTCAAATCTTGAGAGATGGTGCTAATAGCATAAAATTGTCTGAAAATAAAAGTCTACATATCAATTTTGGTATTGTTTGTTGAAAGCAATTTAGATATTGATAAGTGATGTACTATACTGTTTGTTCTGCATAATTTTGTATTCTAAAATGAAAACTATTACTTTGAAAGCCATGTACCTAATCTCCGGGGAGATGCATCTCAAGGGTGTCACACCCAAGTGTCTCAACATGTCCCTCTCTTGCATGTAATCTGAATAAAGAAATGTCTCTCCGTTGAAACGGTACCCCGCTTGCACCCCGCCTGCAGACTTGCATTCATACCAATTATCAGACAATTAGACAAGTAGCTAAAGAATAAATAAATGGCAAAGGGCACATGCAAGATATCCATAGTAATTCACACTTGAATCTATGCAACTTGGTCTTCTGGAACAGCTTGCTCAAACGATGCGTACGTGCTCTTCCTCTAGTAAATATGGACAGTTGGACCATCTCTCCTCTTAGCCACTAGCCAATAAGACTCTGTTTCCTTGTCCCTTGTTATAGGCCAGAGTCAAACTTTTGCTAATCCAGCTGGAAGCACCAGCTTCCTTTCAATCTTATCTTCATAAATAAAGGTTTTTTTAATCTTCATCTTTATTCGATTAGAGATGGTAAACCTTTATTTACATTCTATTTCTGCTTCATTTTTTATAGTATATATAAATTTTTAAATAAAAATTATAAAATTAATAATATAATTAAAAAAAATTAAAGATGATAAAAAAAATTAAGAAAAAAAATATAAATATATATAAGAATATTTTTATGTATATAAAAATATGTAAAAGCATTAAAATACGGAACCACTGAAACGAAGGTGGGCTAGGACAGGTTGAAGATATAATTATTCTCATCTTAGCTGCCTTATTTTGGATAGTAAAATTAAAAATACCATCACACAAGGTGGAACCTATCATTTTCGACAACTCTTTACCTTCATCCTTATTTCGACGCAAGCTGGGAAATCTCTGCCGCAAACGGAGCAGGAGATGGTCCCACTTTGAAGATAAATATCGCCAGCCCAACCTATTTGATCAACTTGACCTGAGCTTATTGACCTGTCCAAGGATTCCAGTCATCTTCGAATCTCCGTCCCGTGAGTTGAAGAAAAGGGTTGAATATTCCACGCACTACAAAACACGGCAACAGTTGTCTCGTGCTGGCAATTTGTTAAAGCTTGGAATCCAGAGCTCATTGTCCGCAGATACCGATGGTGGCCAGTTGTCAATAAACTTTCTCACGAGTCAAGGGTGGAGAGAATATTTCAGCATCCGATGTGATTTCTATTTTTTTGGCAATCTATCTTGCCAATAGAACTTCCATCCAAGAGTCATCAACGGATTGGATCATGGCCAACTGCTTCGGAGGATTCTAAGTCATTTCATTCACCCTTTACCTACCATATTAAATTTTTTTTTTCCCATCACTTTGTGCTATGTCAAAATTAAAGTATAATAATATATAAATCGATATAAACAAAACATAATTAATTAATCATATAAAAATTTAAATATAATTAATGCATAATTATTATATGTAAATAGCTAAATATTTTATCTTGATTGATGGTATCCGTTCCATAAAATGGTCAAGATTTTTACAAATCAATAGTAAATCTTAATCCTGCTTTATCTAAGATATTTGCAATATATTTTTTGCATGAGTTCATTTTATCAAGTTTGAATTTGATAACTTTAGTCTATCAATTATGACCATCCATGTACTATGTCATGGTCATGGTTTAAAACTGGACCATCAAATTCGAATAGAGCTTGAGAAAATCCAAAGTCCTAAACGCATGCCTGCATGAGTAAAAAAATAAATCTTGTTATTAAATATATTATATAACAAAGATTATCAGAGTTGCACTATGATTAAGTAATGATATGGTCAAATACAATTGCTTGGAAATGAATTTAGTGTCAGGGGATCAGTGTATGAAAAGGGACGCCATGCATGGTGAGTATCATTTGAAAAGCCGCCATCGCGAGAAAGTTAAAGGTGTTTTTGTGGTTCGCTTTAAAAAATATATATATATGTTTCATATGGATGAGATTCTTGAGAGAGAAGGTTGGATGGGGAGTGCTAGCCATCTCCTTTGTGGTCCTAGAGCAGAGCCCAGATGCTTGTTTACTCAAAGCATTCTGTTTCCTTGGAAATCTCAACTTCAGTTGACCTGAGTAATTTCTACCTTCTTTGAACTTCTTAGAGAAAAAAAAAAAAGAAAAAATTATGTGCATTAAGAAGGCTTGAGATCGGTTGCTTGTATCCATGCGTTGACATGCAAGACTATTCCCTCAGAGGAGTAGCTCTGTTTTCACTGCTCTTCAAAAGAACCCTTCAAACTTGCTGCCAATGGGAGCAACTTTGTTTGGTCAAGGCATTTGATGGGCATCAAAGACTTTAAAAATCAATCTCCTCCTTGATTTCTGCTACTCTTCAATAGAAGAAGCTGCCTTAGTTTCCATGTGAGTCTACCA
Organism: Metroxylon sagu; assembly: GCA_017589505.3. Classification (NCBI taxonomy): domain Eukaryota; kingdom Viridiplantae; phylum Streptophyta; class Magnoliopsida; order Arecales; family Arecaceae; genus Metroxylon; species Metroxylon sagu. Next base: position 306,805 of record JACVBY030000332.1, read on the forward strand.
TCAGCCTAACCCTGTTAATAAAACTTCCATCCAAAAGTCATCAAACAGATTGGATCATGGCCATTTGCTGTGGAGGCATCTTAGTCATTTCATTCACCCTTCACCCTTTGTGCATCTGCCGTGCTAGTTTTTCATATGATTTATGGAAGATTCTCTACTCTTTTAAATGATTTATATTAGTGAATATTTATTTCAACATGTGTTATATATTGAAAAATATTGAAGAAATTAAAATAATACTTTTTAGTTAGTTTTTTTTTGTATCAAGTCTCGAATTATTACAAATGATATGAGAACGAATCCAATTCGTGATCCATCTAGATTTGAAAGACATTGTCAGAAAGCATCCTATGTATTTATGATTAGATTTCGTTGTGCATTTAAATATGAACTCTTAATCTAACAAGAATAATAGAGTTTGAATACAAGGAATATATGAAAGCCCATATTAGTGAGTGTTTAATTTTATATCGACTATATACTAAGAAGATACTGGATATTTATACAAAATTAAAGAGTTTAAATAATTTGTATTTTTAGAAGAGATCTTGAGTTAATACAATATTTAAACTATAGCCGTGCAACAAATGGTAGAATATTTTATTGTGATCAATGATATTTGATTGTTGATATTTGCTCAAGATGATAGTTGCCTCAGTCCTAGTGTCGTGAGCATCAATATATTGAATTTAATGCCAGGAAACGGTCGAAGTCTAGCGAGCGTAGGTAAGTATGAGACGTATGGTGGTTGAATTGGAAATGTATTGCCGGAGCTTTCAGCTTTCGGCTGGAATTGGACCGTTAATTTGACCTTTTTCCGGTGGCACTAACGAACGTCCGAGGGTAAGAAGGAGGCGAGGTCCAACTTAATCAGGGATTCTACTTCCTCATGGTAATGGCATGGATTTTAAGGCAATTCTTAAGACAAAACTTCTCCATTAAAAATATGGTATCCGCCATAGAGAGAACCAAATCTTAAGAAATCTTCATTATCTTATAATTACTATAAACTATAGCTGGCATTATATAATGACCACAGTAACCCAAAAATTATATTGAAACTGCTTCTAATATATATATATATATATAATGTTTTCTTATTATTATCGTTATCGTTACTATAATTTACTGGCATCCACAGCACATAGCCTTTCTTTGCCTGATACAATTGGGTGATTTTTTTTTTTTTTTTTTCCTTTTAACTTTTGGAACAAGGGAAATCAGAAATCAAAATTAGAGTTGCGAGAAGATCTAGAAAGAAACCAATGAAGTTGAAATTATTCATCACTATTTGTCGGGAAGCTTTCAGTAATTCTATCATTAGTTTCGTATTGTTGAGCTCATGTCTTGACGATGTTAATCTTTTATCTAACGACGCTCTCTCTTCCCAGGGGATGTGTCTTCTAACGCTAGCAGTATCAGTGCCCTCTCTCAAACCGCCACCCTGCGGAGCCAACACCAGTGACCCCAACTGCAACCACAAGGCCACCTCACTGCAACTGGGTGTGTTCTTCTGCGCGCTCTACATCCTCGCCGTGGGCACTGGCGGAACCAAGCCCAACATCTCGACCATTGGCGCGGACCAGTTCGATGATTTCGATCCCAAGGAGCGCGCCCACAAGCTCTCCTTCTTTAACTGGTGGATGTTCAGCGTCTTCTTCGGGACCCTCTTTGCTAACACCGTCCTCGTCTACGTCCAGGATAACGTCGGATGGACCCTCGGCTATGCCCTCCCCACCCTTGGGCTCGCCATCTCTGTCGCCATTTTTGTCGCAGGGACTCCATTCTACAGACACAAGCTACCATCGGGCAGTCCCTTCACTAAAATGGCAAGGGTCCTTGTAGCTGCAGCTAGAAAGTGGAGCGTTGCCTTGCCTAATGACCCAAAGAAGCTCCATGAGTTGGATTTGGAGGAATATAATGCGAAGGGGAAGTTCCGAATCGACTCCACGCCAACCTTAAGGTTGCTCTCTCATTTGGTTTCTACTGCATTGTTAAGTTATGCTTCTATACCGTGCATGCGTGCATGGAGACTTCCCAAAACTTGGAATTAAATATCTGGCATGCATTGTTGAATCTTATGACTAGGTTAATTAGCTTTATCCATCTATCGATCTCTCTATTTTTATATATACGATGACGACTGTTGGACGCTTTGCATGCATGCAGATTCCTCAACAAGGCTGCGGTAAAGACTGGCCCAACAACACCATGGATGCTCTGCTCGGTGACGCAGGTGGAGGAGACCAAACAGATGCTGCGGATGATTCCGGTATTGCTTGCAATCTTCGTCCCGAGCACGATGGGCGCTCAGGTGAACACCCTCTTTGTCAAGCAAGGGAACACTCTAAATCGACACATGGGACCGCACTTCCAAATACCTCCGGCGAGCCTCCAAGCCTTTGTCACAATCTCGATGCTCGTCTCTGTCGTGATTTATGACCGGTATTTTGTCCCACTAATGAGGCGATGGACCAAGAATCCTAGGGGAATCAGCCTCCTCCAAAGGATGGGAGTCGGCCTAGTCATTCATATCTTTATCATGATAACTGCTTCGCTGACAGAACGGCATAGGCTAAGCGTGGCAAGAGAGAATGATCTGGTACAGAACAAGGGGACATTGTCACTTACCATCTTTATATTGCTGCCTCAATTTGTGCTCATGGGGGTGGCTGATGCTTTCTTAGAAGTGGCTAAGATAGAGTTCTTTTACGACCAGGCACCAGAGGGGATGAAGAGCCTCGGAACATCTCATTCCATGACTAGCTTGGGGATAGGGAACTTCCTCAGTAGCTTCCTTCTGTCAACGGTGTCCCACATCACTGAGAGGCATGGTCATTCAGGTTGGATCCTTAACAACCTAAATGCCTCCCATCTGGACTACTACTATGCCTTCTTTGCCACCCTTAACTTCCTCAACTTTATCTTCTTCCTCCTTGTGTGCCGGTTTTATGTTTATCGGGCTGAGATCTCTGAGACAAACACCACCATTAGGGAATTGGAAGCATTGCAAACGCCTACCTCGAGGAATCATACGCAGGGGGAGTTGATTCATAGCTAGATCTGTGTGTGGGTGTTTGTGGTATCTGGGCCAGAGCTCTATTGGAAGATTAAGCATGAAGACGGCACGATGCTGTCAATGGATTGAAACACATGATGGACGCAAAAGATTTATCCCAGTTTATTCATTGCATGGAAGCTACAGTTAAAGATGTATGGTGTTTGATTTCGATGGAATATAGTCTCACTCGTGTAACAACATTTTGACTTCGCTTAACAACTTCAAACTACAGTTTAATTCGCACTCTGACATGACTTAAAAATATAAGTAAACGGATAGATTAATACATGTAGCGTAGGTGGATACGTTGACCCAAATTTCAAACAGATCCACCGAGCCTTGCGGCCTTCGTTACGCTCTCGAGGCTCATCTGTGTCATGATCGATGATCGGTGACTTCGTCATACCAATGAGGAATTAGCCTGGTCCGAGGGATGGGAGTTGGGCTAGTGTTGAAGTTCTTGGCCACTTCTACGAAAGCATCAGCAATCCCCATGAACACAAGCTGAGGCAGTAATATAAAGATGGTAATATAAAAGAAAATAGATGTCTTTTATGACCAGGCACCAGAGGAAGCATGGCGAACGCCAACCTTGAGGAGGAATCACAGGAAATAAGAATTGGGTTCATGGTTGAATCTGCAAGGGTGTGTCGAATTTTTTTTCAAAAAAATGCAACAAAAATATTTCATAAAGACTAATGAAAAATTAACTTGGTGTTTTGTTGTGGAATTTCTAGGCAAAGCAAATCTTGTCACTGACTGAAGTTATGGAATGGGCCGTAACAATGCAGCACGCCGGATCGTGGCCCACTGCCCTCGAGTTTTGGTTTCGTGTTATCCAGGCCCAGACCCAAAATTATAGCACGGAGAAGAAGCCCAGCCAAAATTCTAGCCAGATAAAATGCCCCCATCTTATCGCACGAACGGAACCAAGGTAGAAGTGAAATCAAAATATGAATAAAATGGAATTAGCATAATGATTTCATTGTTTATTTGGAGTAGGAAATAGAGCATGTAATGGAATATATGATTTACTATTCTATCCTTGTATATAGAATGCGATTTAAAAAGTCAATAAATCTTATTTTTAAAATGTTATAACATAAAGTGATGGCATCAATAAATTATAAATTTAATAAGATATATTAATATAACTTGTTAATAAATCGCGAAGCATGATAAAAAAGAGATATTAATGTAACTTATGTCACAGTTATATTATACTATTATTTTTGTATAATATTATAACATTATTAATATTATATTAATTATTATATTATATTATATTATATTATAATTTACTATTATACTATAATGAAAATTGTATTAAATTTTTTAGTAATGATAGGAAATAAATTATATTAAATTTAATATTAGAAGTAGTATCATTTGTGAGTCTTTTGGAGAAAAAGGCACATCTCTAGTTCATGAAGACTCATTTGAGATCAACTGATCCTTTCAATATGATAGCATATTTGGGGAAAAAAAAAATACAAGAGTTTTTTACTTTGAGAACCTCATCCCTTTCAGCTACTTTCTATTTCAATAAGAAAAGATGGGAAGTTCATTGTCACCCTAAAGTTTTGCTAGGTCTTGTTAGATGGCCCAATCATCGTATACTCTAAATTTTATATGCAAATAATTATTAATAGAGTGGAGAGCATGTCTTTCTATTTTTAGTAAAAAAAAATTACTAAGACTCCCTGTATTTTTAACTTAAAGTGAACATTATTCCCACATTTTTTTCATTACTTACCTCCTCTAAATTTATCGAAATAGAAAACAAATCAAATTTGAGATAATAACCAAACATAGTATTAGGTCACATGACTTCATATCACACTTTTAAAGAGGGCCATAAGGGTTAGAAGTTGGAAAATAACAGAAGTGACAAACAAGTTCAACAAGCATGACAAAGAAATAAAGGACCCTTTCTTGTGCATTAGGGTTTCAAAATTCATAGAAAAAATTTGATAAAAACATAGCGATCAATATTTAATCATTAGAATCAAGTAAATTGAATTGCACATGCCAAGATCATAGCATTTGAAATCTCGAAGCAATAAGTTACAAGGTTTCTATGCTTCAGTTGTATGGCATTAAAGGAGTTTATAACTTCAGCTATGAATAAGTATAATATAACTTGATTTCATAATATAAATATTATTTTTTAATTAAAAAAAGTTGTTATAATGCTCTTTTGTGTAGCAAAATTATATTTTTGCTAATAATCTATATGCATTAGTACTAAATAGCAGGTTGGATACTATTTTATAATACAAAAATATTAAGTTCATGCATTCTAATTACCTTGATCATTGCCTGCTTGCGTCACATATAATATATTTGTGCAGAACAATATTCTCCTTGGGCTTTGACGGTATAAATAATGTGTGAACTTTTCAAATAGTTTTAAGTATGAGAGGTCTCTGTGTCCTACTAGTAAACATCATTTAACTTAGAAATGAATTTTGAATGTTGCCTGAACCTATTCCTTTGGCTTTTTAAATAGTTTTTCATGGTAATTGTACCTCATGAATTTTGGAAATGAATTCTAATTATATTGATAATGATATTATAGTCCATATCCACTACAACTTTCATAATATTAAATTCATTGTTGGCTTTTTTAAGAGCTGCTATTGTACTTTTGTCTTGCGCCTACTGTAAAGTATTTATTTCGGAGGAAGTTTAGACATTATCCTACTACTAGATATATGGATGGAAGAAATTGATCTAATAGAATTAATATGTTGTTTATTTGAATAAATTTAGAGAAAATGAGTGATGAAAAAAAAAGCACCAAGATTCTATTTTTTTTTTTTTAAAAAAAAAAAAAAGTATTAGTAATGGTATGCTCCTCCCAACAACCATGAATCAGGCAATTAATATGAGCTCAAATTGATGCCCATGGACTCTTCCTCCCATTCTTACCAGATGTCCATCGCCATTCTAGCCCCCATGCGAATCAGCTGGCAGCGAAATTAATGTCAGATGGCCGCTTGCCGCTGCATTACTTGAGGACAAGAAGAGGCATCTCAAGTCAGCCGGAGATTCACTTGTCACCTCTATCTCGGCCCGGTGGGTGGCCGAAGGATGCGACGTGCCATCTTTCAACATCTCCTCCATTCCTTGGTTGCAATACTTGGCCTACCCTTGGAACCAACCGAATGGAGATCATGCAAATAATATGTGGGCTAGAATGCGAGGAGCTCGTACCTTGAATCCACCCTGATTGCCGAGTACTTCGTCGATTTCACTGTCATCCACCTTGGCTTCCCACGTTCCGACAGAGCTCTTCATCATAATACCTATTTAACATGACATCGACGGGGACGAGGAGTTGCTGCTACACGTGTCTCTTCTCAGAAGAGCCCAGCGAAGAGGGCAGTGTGAGTAGCTTCAGCCAAATGGAGCCCACAGCTCCACACCTTGGATTTATGGCTTTGGATGCACCAAGGTGAAAGCTGTCCTCGTTTCGTTCATGTATATTATTTTAAGGCAGGTCAGTTTCATCGCCGGCCGGCCTGATGCCGGAGGCCGGAGAAACTTTTGATATGGCTATTGGATCTTTTCGTATAAAGCTAGACAGGTATCTTTGTGAAGTTCGTGACAAAAATCCAAAGATATAATCTTTTAAAGCCGAAATAAATTTCTTATTCCTTCGTGTTCCCTGGATGATGGCAAAGAAGACCACCATGTCGCTGAAAGTAATATTGGGATCATCTCCTACCGGCCATAACCATATGGTCAGCAACATCGCAGGCTTCCGGTAGGGACAGTAATTAAGGCAGTTGACTTCAGCGAACGGCTGAGGCTAATCTTCTTTTAGTGCTTTCTGTCCATAATTTCCCAGCCACCAAATTAGGCCAGACAAACTTAAACGTCTCTTTCGCACCTTCACCATGGACACATGTGGCAGGTCTGGCCGCCTAGACTATGCCATTTGAGCTCGGTGAACTCAAGGTTAAGAGAGAAGATGAAATCAGTCACATCCCATGCACGAAGTATGACTAAAATTTAACTATTTCATACTTTATTTAAATGCCAAGGTATCATTCGCATGACCTCCAACTGCCAGCATTACTGCTCCCACTGCACCGTAATGGGGGAGGAGGGAGGAGAGAAGGGTCTGAGAGCTGAGGAGGACATCACGAAGGATGGTACTGTGGATCTCAAAGGTCGACCCTGCGTAAGATCAAAAGGAGGGAGATGGACAGCATGTTTTTTTATTGTAGGTGAGACTTAAATACTCTGGGAATTCATTCAGTCTGATCTCATTCTTCTTTTCCTTCATCTAGTGAGAAATTTAAATGGGAACCAAATGAATCTGGAAATATCTTTTAGGAAGTTGAACACGAGAAAGCTATTCGTGTGGTAGAGGTGCATCGAATCATTTTACAAAGAAACGTCTTATAAGCCGATGCCTCTCTTTTTCCTGATGCTTATTTATGAACTGCAACATTTGCAGCAAGATTTCTTGCTAAATGACACAAATTCAAGTTTAATTTCCAGGTTCCTGATATTTAGGCTCTTTTCAATGATGCATCTAATCAAGGACTGGTGATATTTCTTTGCTATAAGAAATCTTTGACTTTGGGATCATAGATTTTGCTACTGAACGAATGAACTTCTGAGCAAAGTAATAACATCAAACCATCAGTTCAAGTCCCACAACTATGGGTGACAAAGAGTCCGTCCAACTCAACTCAGTTGTTTTACAAGGAAATTATACATGCAGGTTATGAAGTGTTTGAGAGGATGGCATTCTATGGGATCGCATCGAACCTAGTTTTGTATCTGACCAAGAAGCTCCATGAAGGCACGGTCTCTTCCTCGAACAATGTCACCAATTGGGCTGGAACCGTGTGGATGACACCAATCTTGGGTGCATACATTGCTGATGCATATCTAGGCCGATATTGGACCTTCGTGATAGCCTCTGCAATCTATCTTGTGGTAACAAATCATTCTCCTCTGGTTCTTTTTGTTTCTGTTAAGTTTATTCAATCCTTTGGAAGCAGATGCCTGAATGCCACCAACTTCCATTGTGAACAGGGGATGTGCCTCTTAACCCTCACGGTCTCGCTTCCCTCTTTGAGGCCTCCACCGTGCAGCAGGGCGCAGGGCAGCGACTGCAGCAGCCATGCGACAAAATTCCAAGTGGGGATCTTCTATTGCTCCCTCTATATAATCGCGGTGGGAACTGGTGGAACAAAGCCAAACATCTCGACCATGGGTGCAGACCAATTCGATGACTTCGATCCCAAAGAGAGAGCGCAGAAGCTAACCTTCTTCAACTGGTGGATGTTCAGCATCTTCTTTGGGACCCTCTTCGCCAACTCCTTCCTCATCTACATCCAGGACAACGTCGGTTGGCCTGTCGGCTATGGACTTCCAACGGCCGGTCTCGCCATCTCCATCTTGCTCTTCCTGGTTGGGACACCCTTCTACAGGCACAAAGCGCCATCAGGGAGTCCATTTACGAGGATCAGTAGGGTTATTGTGGCAGCCATTCGAAAATGGAATGCTCCCCTTCCTCGCGATCCGAAGGAACTTCATGAGCTTGATTTAGAGGAGTACTCAAAGGCTGGGAGGTTTCGAATTGACCACACCGCATTTCTAAGGTCCGCTACTCCCATTTTTTAAGCTAGCCATCCAAGTCTGTACGTAGCTTCTTGCAGTATAATTTGGTGGTGGTTATTGTTACAATATTAGTAGATATTGTTGCTAGGAATATGGTACGTGCTTCGCAATATCTGTTTTCATCGTTTGCTCATGGTTTCAGGTTCTTTGATAAGGCTGCAGTGAAGAGTGGTCCAAACTCCCCATGGAAGCTCTGCTCTGTGACCCAGGTCGAAGAAACCAAGCAAATGATCAAAATGCTACCAGTCCTGCTGGTGACCTTGATACCGAGCGTTATGGTGGCACAGGTCAACACCCTCTTCATCAAGCAAGGGACCACACTCGACCGCAGCATGGGACCTCGCTTTCAGATCCCTCCTGCATGCCTCACAGCGTTTGTGACGATCTTCATGCTGATAAGCCTCGTGCTCTATGACCGACTCTTCGTTCCTGCCATAAGGAAGTACACCAAAAACCCAAGAGGCATCACACTGCTGCAAAGATTGGGAATTGGCCTCGTCATGCATGTTGTTATCATGGTCATTGCATCCTTCACGGAAAGGTATAGACTGAAGGTGGCAAGAGACCATGGCGTAGTGGAAAAGGAGGCAACAGTCCCCCTCTCTATCTTTGTGCTCTTGCCACAATTTGCCTTGATGGGAATCGCTGATACTTTCGTGGAGGTCGCTAAGATTGAATTCTTCTATGACCAAGCGCCGGAGGGTATGAAGAGCTTGGGGACTTCCTATTTCACTACCAGTTTGGGAGTAGGAAATTTTCTGAGCAGCGTCCTTCTATCCACGGCATCTAACATCACAAAGAAGAATGGAAGTAAAGGGTGGATTCAAGACAACTTGAATACCTCCCATTTGGACTACTACTATGGATTCTTTGCCGTTCTCAGTACCATCAATCTCTTATCTTTCCTAGTTGTTTCAAAGTTCTATTCCTACAATGCTGAAATCATGGAGTTAGAACTTGAGCCCAGGAAAGAAAGTGAAATGTCGCCAAAGATGGCTATAAGCCAAGGGAATGAAAGCCTTCAATCTAAGAATACATGATCAAAATTGTAATATATTTGGTTTACATCCCAATAAGTGATTCATTGACTCTTGATTTGCGTTGCATAGCACACTTGTGAAGCTTATAAGCCACCCTTTCCTCACCAAAATATCTTTCGCATATAATTTGTTGAGAAAAACTAGCGAGAAAAAATATCTTCACTTTTTTTAAGGACAAAAGCTCCCTAAACTAGGTTATAGAAGGGATACATGACTCTTTTATAATTAATGAATTTATAAAAGAAGCCAACACCATATCTGTTACTATTGTAAAGATCCCATACTAGTATATCTACTAATGCAGAAGGTCGAAGAGATGATAGGAGGCTTTGAAGCTGCTAAAATTGTAAGAATTTTGTAGATAAAAGGGGGTTATATAATTAGATTCTCTATGCAACGTACTACTACTCCATGCTACGGCAACTAAAAATTACTTCCTGATAGCTCAATCATATAGATCCTCAAAGAGGTAGGTGAGAGGAATGAGGGCTAACAGTTGTTCTCCCAAAATCTTAAACTCTTTCTATTACCAAACTTAAAAGATGTACAATTATAGAAGATATTTAAATTCCTACATATATCCTTCTAAGTTGGAGAAGCTTTTTGCATTCCACTCCTCTTACAAAACAATATCTCTGAGTAGTAGGATTTGAAGATGATAAATCTTTTCTATATGTTTTCTATAATATGTCTATTGAAGAACTTTTAAACTTATTTAGTAAAGACGTATTTATAATACCAAGATTCGTAATGGCTTTATCAAAATTTTCTTTCCTCTTACGCAAGATTCACAATCAAATAAAGCACCATAGCTATGATGGATAATCAATTATGAAGAACAACACATGATCAAGGATTAAAATTATTAGCTAATTATGGTGAATAAATAAAAGAATATTGCAAAAGTAATCAAAGATTATATAGACCATATATTAGAGATCTAAAAGAGTCCCTTCCTTGGATGATCATGGTGATTTTATAAAAGATAATGAAACCATAAGCAAGGATTATAAGAAGGGAGAATCTACTTTCTAGAAGGAAAAGGACAAAAAAAAAAAATTGTTTGTAAGGAGAGAAACTCAAGATCTTGTAGGATGTCTAATCCAATACAATTTATATTATAAATTTTATTTTTTAAAATGATGAAAATCATCTTTATGCACCATAGAATGTGAAATTTTCTTGGCCCCCTTTCTCATTTCTCTATATAATCATATTTCTTCGAAAAGAATTCAACCTACTCAACTCAAATCTTTTATAATAAAATAATAATATTTATTAATCTTTTTTAAAACAAGATTATGAACCTTCCACTTTTACTAAGATAAATAAAACTATTATACAAGTTCTCCTTTTGTGCCAAAGAGGTTTGAGTTTTCCAATTCAAGTTTTCGAATTCCTTTTTTTGGTTAAAATATAAATTAAGTAGAAAGAAAAATAAAACCCTTCCCTTCTATCAACCAATGTATATAAAAATATTATATAAGACTTCTATTTGTACTAGTAAAATGTGCCTTTTTAGAATTATGGTTGAATTCCTTTTAAGCTATAATTTTTTAAAATAAAAATTATTTGCAATATTTTTAAATTTAAGTACAAATTAGATCTTGACTCTTATATCAACTTGCTCTTTTTCTGCATCATTTAACTCCTTCTAGTTTAGCAACTTTTAGCTTCCTAAAGATTAGTTTATCATTGAGTCTCAGATGTCGTAAATTTTGGTTCTACATCTTATCTGGTTTTATCCAAAGCATCCATAATGATACAACCATACTCTTAGACTAGGGCTTTCCTTGTTTAGAAAATTTAGCTCCCACTAAGTTAAAATTAAAAGTGGTAAATACTTGCTTCTCTATCCAATGCCTTATTTTTCTAACTTTTTGACTTCTTAATGAATTTATCTTCAATTGTGAAGTATCTACGTCTTTCATCATTAGCAAAACAAATATCTTGTGGGTACCTAAGGTTAGAAATAAGCCAAGGCTTCAATGGACCAACTTCAAGTTAAGTTTTGAGCTTAGTATGATGACATTCTAGTTTGGCTTAGGTTCAAGTTATAGAGCCTAATTCAAAATCATGTCTAACCTAACTCAACTCAATCTAAAATTTATCCTTAGTTGTGAAGTATTGAAAGTCTCTATCTTTTTCATTTGAGATTATGAAGCCTGTGACGCCTTTCTACTTTGCCACGGCCATAAACTCCTCTATTCTAATCTCCACTCTCTCATGAACTCACTTGCTCAATGCATTCACCTTTTCTCATAGTCTCACAACCTCCTCCACCACTGCAATTTCCTCCTAGATAGTTTCCTCACAATCATCTTGCTTTTTTTTTTTTATTTGATTTATTCCTTAACCTTTTTCTTCTATTTTTTAAGCCCTAAACTTTACAAGATCTCTGTTATATTTTGAGGTCTCTTATCAGTGTTAATGACTACCACCAATGATCACCCCGGCCTTACCACCATAGATGAATGCAAGAACCTTAATGGCTATCAATTTTTAAGTTGGCCAAAAAGATTCCCCCACCTCCTCCTCCAAAAAAAAAAAAGAAAGAAAAAGAAAAACAGTCTTCTAGCCCTTTCTATATTCCTTCCCACTTTTTTTTGATTTGTTTTGGAATTTTTTGATTGGTTAAGTTATTGTTCTTTTCTCTTCATAATCCTAGTTCGAGCTGTTGTAACCACTTTTGTTTTTTTAATGTTGTAGTTGTTTATCAATAGCATAATATATTGAATTTTATGTGTAGATTAGTAAATGCGAGTATATATTTTACAATTAATCTTAAATTCTCATGGTTATAATAGTAAATGAGTAACTTAATCCTTAATAGGGTGCTAAATTAGATTCTTTAATATTTTTGATATCATTACTTGTCAAATTATATCTTTGATATGGTTAATGGCTAGGTAAAATAATAATGAACATGCTATGATGTTAATTATGAAGTATTGTGATATTTTCTTTTATTTTTGGGTTGGCATTTGGCTATTTATATTAGTTTTTTATAATTTTTAATAGTTGATAATATATATGGTCTTTATGGAGACATTCACTTGTCACCACCCCTCCTCTCAACAATCCATGGCTTGAGACAGTGTTAATAATAATATAATAGTTCATATTATTAAGAAAGAAGAAGAGAGAGAAAATGAATACTGATATTATTATTAGTACCATGCTCTAAAAAAAGAGAAGAAAGCACTCTGAAATATAGAGTTTCTTTAAAAAAAATTTGAGATTATTAAAAAATAAGTAAAAATACGGTGAATGAAATATAATTTGTGCAAGTATAAATATAATATACCTAAGTGGGGCACCACTATATTTTAAAATACTTTAAAGAATATCATTTAAACCCATCTAAAACCAATACATTTTATTTTTCTCACTAGTCCATTGCTACTAATTTTGGATAGAGGTAACTAACATTAGCTATAAAGAATCGATATAATTAAATGATAATTAAAAAAATTATCACTGAAATAACTCTAGTGCATGAGTATCCTTTTAGAATAGCTAAGCATGAATAATTTTAAACACAAAGCATGAATAATTTTAAACACAAAGTTTGAAATAATTTATTGCTAAAGTATCGATCGGTAGCCTAATCAAAGTATCATATTCAATATGATTGTTAAATTATTATGCTTTATGTTGTATAAATCCTTTTATATTCTATTTCAGAATTTAAGATGGAATAATGAAGCTTTCATTTATGAATTGGCTTATCTTTTATATTTTAAAGAATGATCAGATATAAAACTTTGATGTGATGATTTTGTTAATGTATTATGATTAGTTGAAGGCTTTAATTAATACATATTTTGGTTTTATGAATCTATTAAATGTTAATTTATCTTTAAATCAAACTTAATTCAAGCTCGAACCGATCAGACCAAATCAAGGCGGCTCCTTCGCACCGCTGCAATCAACTCCACACGTGTGACCAAGGAGAACCACCCACGCTCCGACCCCTTAAAAACCCTATATCAGATCTCCGCGGTCCATTCCACCGCTACTGAACACCATCACCGTCCAATCCCACCATCTCCGCCCTTCGTTATCCTTCCTTTCTCTGTCCTCGCCTCTCCCTCTTATTCCCTCTCTCTCCTCTCAGATATTTCTGTCGCCCATCGCCGTCGTCGCCCGGTTCGCCCGCAAAACCCTAACCCTCGCCCTCTTCTCTTTTCCGTCCTTATTCTCGGAAGGAGAAGCCTAGAATAAACGAAATCTCCTTCGATCTCGATCTCGATCTCTCTATAGAGAGGAGAAGGAAGCGGACAGCAGGGGGCGATGGATTCTGATCAGGGTAAGCTGTTCATCGGGGGGATATCGTGGGAGACGACGGAGGAGAAGATGAAGGAGTACTTCTCGAAGTACGGGGACGTGCTGCAGACGGTGATCATGAGGGACAAGATGACGGGCCGGCCCCGTGGTTTCGGCTTCGTCGTCTTCGCCGATCATTCCGTCGTCGATCGCGTCCTCCAGGAGAGTCACACCATTGACGGCCGGACAGTGAGCACCCCGCCCTTCCATCCCTTCTCTCTGATCCGATCTCGTATCGCCCGCGACGCAAAATTTCGATTGTTACGGATTTATGTTTGAAGATTTAAGTTTGGTTCTTGACGAAGGTGTTTTTTCTTCCCTTTAAAGCAATCAGAACGCCTGATGCTTTCGTGATTTTGAAAAAGAAATGGAATCGTTGGACGTATTTGGGGTTTTATTTACATGGGTTTGGTCCCTTGGTTGATCTATTACGCTGTTCTAGGGTTCTTGAGCAGCTAAAAACACCTAATCTCGTGATGGTTTAAGAGAATTTTTAAGGCTTCTTTTGATTTTTCTGAGTTGATCTGAAATTGAGGGGTTTTTTATACATTCAGAATGCCTCCATCGATGTTTGATAACTTTATCGTTGCTCTCTGGTCGGAATTAGCAGTTGCTTTCGTCACTCTCGATTTTCACTTACTCCTATTGATAATCATGAGTAAAACTTGTATATTTTAGGTTCTTCTTAGTGTTTTGAATTCCGTAAACCTTCTACCGTTGTGGGTATTTTTTTCTTCCCGTGTTTAATCTGGACTCAATGAACGGAAATATCTGATTACTTTGAGGTCTAGTAGTTTCTTTTAGTTTTATGAGTTGATCCCTCATTTTCTTACTAGTTTTGAGACAAAACTAATCTATTTGTGAGTTTTGTAATAATAGTGGATCTCTCTCCCTTTTAATAGTTAACGCTGCAGTTTTTGCAATGAAAACTAGATAAATGTAAGCTTCTAACCATCTTAGCGGTAAATTCTTTTGTTCTTGTTGTCATTGTCGTATTATATTTAGCAGCAGAGATTTCAATTGCTGGTCATGTAATCTATGTTTGAGGGTGATCCGTCTAAATTTATGCATTAGGTTTGATATTTAATGCTGATGCTTATGACTCTATGTTGTTTTCTTCTGTTGGTGGTGTTTGATGAGTTATTATGCATACTTGGAAAATTGGTGCATTGAACTCAAAATCCTCTTTTCCACTTGATAAAGTAAAGAGAAGAAACCTTAATATGTATGTAGGGAGTGTAAGAAGAAGCTGGATTCATATCAGTCAAACTTGTAAAAGGGGTATATGTTAGATTCAGGCTGATAAACTAAATTTTGTGGGAAGGAAGAGAAGCATTATTATTAATGATGTTTACAAGGGACAGGATAATGGGGAATGGGGGCCATGTGGGTAAGGTTATCAACAAGGCTAGGTAAGCTTTAAGTTAGTTGGGCAGATTGCTTAATGACTGAAATGACTGTTTTATATATTTAAAGAAAAAACTAGTAAATATTTCTCAGTGTTTTAGAAGATTAGGCAATTAACCAAGGGCCTACCTAGCACCTAACCATAAAGCCAGTTCCCAGATGTCAATACGATGGCTGCAATAGCAGTCACATATGTTGCACTCAACAACAATAACAATTGTAAGTGCATTCTTGCGCATGATGGAGGCTGTAGTTAGATTCACTGCCCATGACAGAGGCTTGCCGGTGGTAGGAACAATGATTAGGTGAGGGGATGCAGTTGGGAGAAGCTAGGATTGACATGTATTGTGCCATTACCTAACTGCATGTGGTATTGGAACGTGTACTGTGCCAGTGCCAAGCTGACAAGTCTAGTTTTGTCAAAGGCTTGTCTGAGTGCAATGTGCACCCAGGCACCATCTTAGCACCTTACCTACCTCAAAGCAAGTTGACTTTGCCAAAGTGCTGAAAAGGGCACCTTGTATGCTCCTTTGTGGGCCGCTAAACTGCAAAAGGTTTGCACCTTCGTGATTTTGTGTGTGATGCATGTTGTATGTGTCTGTTCTGTGCTGTGATGTGATGACTATATGTGTGTTTGTGTTGATGTGTTGTGTATACTGTGACGTGTGTTAGTGTGACTGCTGGTGGGCATGGCTAAAATTATGGTGGATTTGTGCACATCTTTTTCTTTTTGTTGCTCTTCTTGTCAAATATGTCGAACATCATGAATTCATTATCTATGTGCATGTATCTATGTAGAATTATAGATGTATGTGCATGTCCATAGATGCACACAGACATAAACATGTTTTTTGAGGTCTCTTGTGTGATGTGATGACTATGTGTACATGTATTGTAGATGTGCATTTACCATGATGTTTATGGGAGTGTCTTTGTCGGCCAGTGTACATGGCTGAAATTATGTATTTGGATTTATATACATGGTGTTTTTTGTGTTACTTTTATTGTCCAACATGTTTAACATCATAAATTCATTACACACATACTTGTAGTTAATTACGCATATATATTATTTTGTGCACCCATATAGACATAAACATAATCACACATATACACATTACGTGCATTTGCTTGAATACATAAATACACACAAAGATGATAACATTAGGCATGGAACTGATGTGTGGTACTTAAAATGTTGGGTAGAAGAACGGAAAAGAATCAGTAAAAGAATTGTAAAACATGAAGGATAAAACTAAAATTGAAGCTTAACAAGTAATAGACTCTTGTGTCGCTCATGTAAGCACTGGTTTATGGACAAAAGTGGGCCCACTTATAGCATCAACTGCTTGGATAGGTTGCTGGAGCCCAAGGCAAGGCACGAAGAGGTATTTGCACTTAAGATGATTTACTGAGCTTTTGCTCAAGCTATTTCTTAGAACAAAGATAATCTTCTGGAACAATGAAGCAAAATAAAGGAACGAAAGCAAAGAGGAATCTCAAAGCAGCTAACATTTTTTTTTAAATAACATGATATGAGGAACAATTGCAGGGAAGAATTTAAGAACAGAATTGAGAAAAACAAAATGAAGAAAAATTTGAAGTGAAATAAAAAAAAAAGAGAATGAAGCAGAGAGCAAAACAAGATTAAAAGCAGAGAAAAGAACAAAAAAAAGTAAAATAGAAAGAAGATATTGAAGAAGAAGAAGATAGTAAGAGGTATAAGGAACATAATTAGGGGAAATACTAGATAAAAGGAGGAGTTCAATTATATTATTAGGTGTGGAAAAAGTGACATGAAAGACTGGAAGAGGCAGAAAAGAGGAAAATATATGGGGAAGAAGAAGAGAATAAAGGGGAAGATAACTTGCACATGAGGGGCTTTTAGTGCGAGTGTGGGATCATGAAGATGCTTAATGTGAATGAGGGGGATGAAGTAACAACGAAAGAGGAAGTGGACAAGGTGGACAGCTTGATAGAATAGATAGATGAGTGGTGACCACAAGTCCTAGTACATTGGATTGGGCTTTTGGAAGGTTGTCTTTTCTGTGTCTATTTGCTCTTTTATTTATTTATTTTTCTGTTAATGGAAGGTGGGGGGTTGAATTGGATGGGCACCATAACCTAGCTTGCTAAATGGTCCACATGGCGAAGCTACTTTCTCAGAATGAACTTAGCAATCTGTTGGATGCTTGAAGTTCGTAGGGCTGAAAATGGATCAGACAAGGATCTGATACCAATATAATCCATTATAAGTCAATGGATATAGATATGGATATGGATATTAATTGAACACTAAACATTGCATTTTTTTTAATACTTTAAACGGATACTAGTGCAATTGGATATTGATGGTGCAAATATAAGTGCAGGTACAATTTGGATAGTTAATCTTTAGGAACCACTTTTCAACCAAAAAAAAGGATTCCAACTAAAACGTGCTTCATGAACTGCTAAATCAAAGATATCAGTGTGTGAAATGTGGATTAAGTTAAAAATATGTTAATATTGTCACTTATTTTTCTCTTAAGGTTCATTTGAGCTGTATAAGACTAAGTAAGATTGCCAAAAAAAAAAAAGGCTATTCCGGTATGGATCAGATAGCTATCTATATTGTATTTGGCTTTCTTTGAATATGGATACATATATGGATGATAGCTGGATGCTGAAACTAATATCTGTATCCTCATAGATTAAGACATGGAAACAGATCTGGACAGACTATCCTGTCCATTCTCACCCATTCTGAAGTATCAGACACCAACGTTGTAATTTCAAGCTGAGGCACTTATCCATGAGTTGGTTTCTAGGTGTCAGTTGGTGATAATCCTGCCACACATTTGAATTTGTTGTTCTCATGAATCCTTCTGTCTCCCAACCACATGCTCTGTGACGATGATAGCATTGTCAGCTTGACAGTGAATATTGATCCCATTCCTCAATTTAGTCTTTTTTGCAATCTGCCATCTATGACTTGAACCTGTTGCCTCTGCTTTACTTGGAGGGGTGTGACCAAGGCAAGTTCTATTTACGATTTGATAATGTTCCTAGGTTAATGGGCCGTAATGTGTGAGGATGGCTTTGATTGCCTTATCTAGTAGGGATTTTTATTGTTTTATCATCGGCATTGTCATATGGAATTGTGATTTTCTAGAGTTTCCTGGCCTTACATTATTTGTTTTTGTCTATTCCCCCTTTGTTTGTGCTTTCCACTCCCTGTGGCAGCTCCATTGTTTGTGCCTATTTCTTGACATTCTATGAATATCTTAAAAAATGGGTTGGTTCTTTGATCAAATTCGCCACTAAAATTTTCACTGTGGACTGAAATTTCTCATCCTGTTGGTATCGTAAAGCCACTGTATGAGTAGACTGACTTTATTTGGAAATTTCTATATTTCCTGTTTTTGGTTGAGCAGTTTATGAAATTGAAATGAATTTTTATATGCCCGGCAGCAGCATATTTGTATGATGGCTTTGTTTTTTTGAATCTATTTTGGGCATAAATTGAGTAATATGCCCTGCAGTAGCTCCATTGTTTTGTTAGAGTTGTTGGACTTCATGGATGGCTTGTTAGAACTGTTCTGATCTTAGTTAACTGTTTATAAATCAGATGGTAACATGACATTTCAGGCAATCATATCTTTTTCTCCTCCCTTTTGCCAATAAGTATTTGCTATATTTTGTAAATGTTATTGTATTTATAATTCTCTTTATAGGTAAGCTAACATGCACGTATTGGAACTTCTACTGGAAGTATGAAGAGCTGACTATGTGCTCATTAAATTCAAAATTATGTATTTTTTGTGAAATGGCGCTTTGTGGAACAGGCAACTGCATTTGGTTTCCTTTATTATTCTACCATTGTTGACATTTATTATAAATTGTTTATAAGTAATTATTTAGAGAAGACTCTTTCATGATCTTGGTTTATGATTGCTGCTGACAAAAAATGCATTTTGGTGCGTTACGTACCCTAATCGTATATAACAGTCTTTTTTGTTATCAGAGCCTTGGGTCACTCTTTTAACGTGCTTGTTTCTTCCTATGACAGTTTGATGGTCTCTTCCATCTTTTACATAACAAGAAGAAAATCTGTTATATTCAGAGTTGTGTTAGAAACTTATAGGATGAATTTTTTTTAGGGGCTCATTAATTCCTTTATCATTTCTATTTCATTTTATTTTTGCAAGTTATTCTCTCATTGTTTATTTGGGCAGTGTTATTTTATTCATGATTTACAAATATAACGTTTAAGTACTGAATGATATGATGCAAGTTTATGCAATAAAGTTTCAAGCCCTTTTTTTGCTGTATTGTTGCAAATTGCTTGCAAGGTTTTAGATATGTTGCCTCTTGCATGTGTTTCTCTGTAACTTCTGCCTTGATTTCCAGGTGGAAGCAAAAAGGGCTCTCTCAAGAGAGGAACAGCAGGCATCCAAATCTTTAAACCCTAATGTTGGCAGAACTGGAGGAGGACCTGTTAGTGGTGGTAACTTCAGGACTAAGAAGATATTTGTAGGAGGTTTGCCCCCGACTTTAACAGAAGAAGCATTCCGCCAGTACTTTCAGAGTTATGGAGATGTAACTGATGTTGTGGTGATGTATGACCAAAACACCCAGCGACCCCGAGGGTTCGGTTTTATTTCTTTTAATTCAGAAGATGCTGTTGATCAAGTGTTACACAAGACTTTCCACGAGCTCAACGGAAAACTTGTGGAGGTCAAGCGTGCACTCCCGAAGGATGCAAACCCTAGCAGTGGCGGTGGCCGCCCGATGGCTGGAGGGCCCTATCAAACCAACAGTGCTTCTGGTGTCAATATGAGTTCCTATGATGGTAGAGCTGATGCCAGTAGGTACATGCAACCACCAGCAGCTGGTGGTGGTTACCCAGCGTATGGTTCAACAGGCTATGGTACACCTGGTTATGGGTATGGAGCAGCAAACAATGGTGTAGGATACGGAGGTTATGGTGTTGGTGGCTATGGAAGTGCTACAGCTGGATATGGTGGACCTGCCGGAGCCTATGGAAATCCAAATGCCCCAGCTGCAGGCTATGCAAATGGTCCACCAGGTGCGCCTCGAAGCCCATGGAGCAACCAGGCTCCATCTGCTTATGGCTCTGCAAGCTATGGCGCAAATGCGGGCTATGGGGCACCAGCTTCATGGAATGCAGCAGGTAGTGGTGGGGCTGCTGCCCCACCTACCGGTCAGTCTCCCGGTGGGACTACTGGTTATGGGAATCAGGGATATGGGTATGGCGGATATGGTGGTACTGAAGTCTCTTATGGCAGCCAAGGTGGCTATGGGGCTGTTGGTGGACGTGGCAGTGCTGGTCCAACTAACAATCCTGCTGGTGGCCCAGGAGAACAAGGAGCTGGTCCTGGCTACATGGGTGGCAGCTATGGTGATGCAAGTGGTGGCTCTGGTTATCCAAATTCTTGGAGGACTGATCCTTCTCAAGGAATGGGATATGGAACTAGCCAAGTGAATGGGCCTCCTGGTGGGCCAGCTGGTTACGGTGGTGCCTATGGTGGTGCTCAGTCAAGGCAGGCTCAGCAGCAGTGATCTTGATGGTGGGATCATAATTCCACCTTGGAACTCAGGCTCGAGAATTGGTTCTTGAATTTTGTCATGAGGCCTGCATCACTTGGTTTCTTGCCTGTTGAGAGGACAGGCTGTTGCTGAGGAAAGCAGTTTTCCAGGACGGGTTGGAATGCTTGAATCCTCAGTAGTTTAGTAGTATTCTATATTTCCAGTATATTATAAGTAGCTGTTATGAGTAGAATATACATCGCACTAGCTTGCTTTGAAGTTTCCTATATTATTTGTCGGCGTGTAGTTGTTTCTTTAAGCAGTTTTCTGGAGTTGATTTCCCTAGCTTTTCCTCTGGTCTTAAAGCTAGAGTAGCTTATGTTAGACCTTCTATTGCTGTCTTGCATGGTTTGGTACTTAGTTGTTTACTATGTTAATGGTAATGGCATTGATTCTCAAAATCTGACGATAGGGATCCTGGCAATTTCTTTTGGTTCTGATTGACACTTCTTAGAACTATTTCAATTTTACTCTTTGGACATGATAAGGAATAAAAATTACACATCTGTCAGCAGCTTCTCTGATATGGACAGTAGAGATGTAAACTGCCTTCAGTAGCTTATCAATATGTGATAGGGGGTTATAGATTTATATATCCTTCGGTAGCTGCTATGTACTGTGATAAAGATGTAGACTCCCTTCATAGCTTCTCTTATACGTGGTAAGACTTTTACAAATAACTTCTTCTTAGCACTGCCATATGAAATAGAGAATTAGAGATGTAGTGGGTAATGGAGGCTACTTTAAGGATGGTGTAAGAGCTAGAGAATTTGCCATTCATAGTAGTAGTTGAGACATTTGGCAAAGCATAATCATTCTTTCCTCCTGTATTTTCCCTTTTGTACAGGGGCTGCTGCTCTTGTTCTCTATCCTCGCCACCAACATTGAAGCCTTTCACCAGGGTGAGGTTATAAAGCACTGGGGAACCTCTATTAATAGTCTGGCGATAACTCGAGCACAGGAGGATGCTTCCAAACCTGATAATTTGTTTTTATTCATCACACTGAAAGTGGCTTTTGACTAAATCATTATTGAAGGGCGTTGGCTTGCACTTCACAGCAGGTGGTTTTTTGAAATGGATGATCCCATCTCCTTCATTACCTGTTGGGCAGCGTTACTTATTTTTGGTGATTTATACTGCAAGATTTCTTTGGAAATTATTTTAGGGATGGTCAATGAGCCTTGTGAAATAAACGATGGAAATTTAATTTCGTGAATCTTGTCTTACTACTAGGATTGAAAACCTTCAAACATTTAAGCTTTCATATACTTGCGAAAGAGAGGTGGTTGGTGAGGTCTGGCTGTATTTATGTTTGTCATTGTGTTTGTAGATTTTTCATTTGCATCATTCTACTGAAATATGAAATATAGAATTTAGCAGCAATGTGATGGGTAGGAGATTTGCATGCTTGTGCATGTAGGTTATGCATGCTCACCCTTGAAAAAACACTGTCGGATAAATGAAAACTTATGGCAAGAATTTGTATAGGTAGTTGTCTTGCATGTTGATTCTTATAGTTGTACAATTCGGAGATACACTACTGATGAGGTCTCTAGACTACTTGGTGAGTCTTTTCGTGAGGACGGCTTCTTAGTAAACTCTTAAGAAGTTGATATTATTTAATAAAACAAGATTTATTGCTATTAGCATTGTCTTTATGCTATTCACATTTATTTTACTTTCTGACTACCACCACCTTGTATTCTTATTGTTAAAACACTTGCATCATTTAATGGAAAAGTTTTCTTTATCCAATTTCGGCTCACTTCAGTCCAATTCTTGGCTTCTGTTGACAAATGTAAACAGAAAAAAAAAAAAAAAAAAAAAAATCCGTATCTATTTGAGATAGTGAGTTTAATAGAACACAATAAAAGACGAGATGTTTCAACGCAAAGAAAGAAAAGTAAAGAGAAAGAAAGACAATTGTATCTTACATGCATACCATTACATGTACGTACGTTCACAGTGCCCTCATTGCTCCCAGGGTCTTTATAAGTTTTACAGTAAATGGCAAACAACAGCTGCAGCTATCGCTCGTGGCCGTTCACCGTCTCTTTGGCAGCTGAAACATCCTCTTCAAGAACTGGTTGGCTGTGCCGTCGTCCCTATGGCACAACACCCTCAGTATCGTGTTGGGGTCGGTCCGGTTCCACCTCCCCGTCGTCGGGGGCATCGGCAACTTGTGCCCTCCTGCCCCGAGGCCACCACTGAGGAGGCCACTGGATTCGCACGCGGCGATGCTGAAATCCTCTATGAGTCGTTCGGTCGGCAGCCCCATCAGCCCCACTACACCCTCCACCACCTCTGCCTCCCTCTCGATGACCTCCTCCGCCACCAGCCCCTCGCCGCATGTGCAGAATGCTTTCTTCAAACTCCGGAAGTCTTCCAGGATCATCTCATGGTCAGCCCGTATGAAGGCCCGCTCGCTTCCGCCGGCGAGAAGCACCATAAGGAATGCCTCGAATGCAATCCTCATCACCTCCTTCACCGCGAGCGGCTGTGCCCGATCGACGAGGATGGAGATGAGGAGGGTGAGGTTCTGTTTCAGGATGCGGAGCCCTGGGCGAATCCTCGCATTGGCCACGTCGCCCAAGTAGAGGCCGTCGTAGAAAGAATGGTGAGAGTCCAGGAAGATTAGGCGGTAGGCGGCCAGCTCGGTCACGTACTGGATGGCTGACTGGACGGAGGAGCGGGCAAGGTCGAAGTGGTAGGAGGGCGCCAGGCAGCGGTTGCTGTTGGCGACGCGGGCGCGGGGGGAAGACCTGTTGCCCCGGGAGAAAAGGGAGAGCGACTTGTCCAGCGAGTGGAGGTGGGCCAGGACGTAGTGCAGGGTGTTGAGCCGGATGTAGAAGCGTTGCGTGCCACGGCTCGTGGACGGCTTTGGTTGGTGCCCTTCGGCACTCATGCTCGCCGTCGGTTGGTAGGCACCGCCGTTGCAGGGGCTCGACGCCTTCTTCCATAACCTTGTCACTGTGGAGTCCTGGTTGCATCTTGTTAGTGGGGGAAGCGCGGGAACGTAGGTTTGCTTGGTCCCTGGTGGCAAGTCAGCAGAGCAAACAGAAGAGAGATCAGATCAAACTTACTCTTGATGTAGACTTTAACAAAAAGGGCTATTGTCTGTTTCATTCTTAATCAGTTCGCCAGAGAATCAGCAAGAGCAAGCTTTCTTTACCACACGATGCAACGAAGGAAATGTACTCCTGAAAGATGGTCTCCAGTCCAGCAGCAAGGTCTTGGACCATGTCGTTCTTGGCTCCTACTGGAATATCGAAGAACTCATCCACCGTCACCTCGGCTAGCTTCATCAGATCCACAGCAGATTGGGCATAGGGCTCGCTTTTGGACCTCGGGATCCAGCTCTGAGATACAGCAGCAGATTGCACGAGTCAAACAATGAGCAGCAGATCGCCCTGTGTGAAACGTGTTATATATATATATATACGAACTCACCTCTGTTTCTTTAGCTCTCTGGAGGCACTCCTTTCCAATCCTCAGCCTCTCGTCTATCCAAGTCTTGAGGAGGTTCACGACGATGGTGTCCACTTCGTATGGGATCATCTCCCTCACAATCCCCTTCCCACCATCTTCGCAGTCTACTGAATCCTCGACAACCATCTGAACTAGGAACTTCTCCAGCTTTGCAGCAGAGTGGAGCACCCGAACCAGATCGTTTGTCAGGCAATTAACCTTGGCTAGGTACTGCTTCAGCACGATTCCAAAGCAGTTGTGGATGGTCGCCGCCGCGCCAGCAGTCGGATTTGGGTGCCATGTCCTCAGGACCGGGCTAAACGTCTCCCTCTCAACGAGCACCAACTCTTCCGTATCCTTGGCCAACTTTATCAATATTTCACTCGGATCCCGTTCTACTTCCACGATCATGTCATCGGCGCCTCCAGCTCCATTCTCGAATATCTGCCACCACATCGAAGAGCTTCGATTTGAGTCGACGACGACTATAAGATTTCTGGGAGAGAGAAACGCAAAATGTGATCAAGCGCTACCTATAAATGCAAAAAAAGTCGCACCTTGGTGAATGCATTCCTCATAGCAGATCTTATGTAGTAGTCCACCCTGTTTCCCGACATGGTCATGCTCATCCCACTCCCCATGTTCGGTACGTCTTCAGAGATGATCCTCGCCGTTGCAAGCGCCAGAGAAAGTATGTTCTCCATGTTGCCCAGAGTTCCCTTGTCGAAGTTCTCGTGATAATCCAACAGCCTCTTCTCCGTCCATCCCTGGATCGCCAACAGCACACTCGACAAGACCTTCAAGTAGTTGGGCTCGCGGTCGGACCTCTTTGCGTCGTTGGCCACCTCGACGAGCATCGCTATTGCTGCACATATGAGGTCCGGTTCGATTTCCCCGGTTATGACGTATTGCTGGAATAGCACCCAGGTGAAGCACGCATTGTGGATCATCCTATTGATCCCCAGCGTGGTCCATGTCTTCTTCATCAGCTCGAGAAGCTCGTCCACCTCGTCCAAGACCACGGTCTCTTCTCGGAGGTCGAAGATGGACTGGAGGAGAGCCAAGTAGAGGTGGACGTTCATGGGGTAGCCGTCGGCCCAGTGGCAGACCTCGGGGGAGGAGCCGTTGGTGCTGCGCCATGCCAAGGCGAGGACGGAGTTGCAAAGGTTGCGCATGGCTTCGGAGTTCTTGCTGGTGTCGATGGGCTTTTGCTCGCTCGACCGGATGACTTCCCGGAAACGTAGCGCAGAGGAGTTGAGCCGGTCCAGGGGAACGGGGGCGTATAAGATGAGGCCAGCTTCCAGGAGCTTGAGCTGGCGCATTTGCCATTGGTGGTACTCTTGTGTGTCATTGAATTCAGACGGTTTTAGCTGGCGGAGGAGCTCCAGGGGGAGGATGATCGTCTCTGCTCTTCTACCTACCTATTACCGGCAATAAAATTGACGACATTAGCGCACCCAAAAATAAAATGGCATTAACGTTCTTCTTCCCAGTGATTTAATTTTCAGATGGATGTGGCATTAGCCTAATCTCTACACATGGATTATATTAATACCTCTATGTATATATTGTGCTACGGATTTGCCTATATATAAATGCGAGTTTCTCATGCAAATCAGTATTTTTTTTTTTTTTTTAATGAAGTGCTAAAAAAGTTTATTCATTTCTTTTCCCTGAAATTTTGCAAGATATCACTAAAAAATTCCATGACAACTAGTTTCTCGGTTTCTTCTCCATTATTTTTTTTAATCTATTTGCATATTTTATACAATTTTTTTAGATAAAAATTGTTATTTTAGCTTCATGCCATCAAATTTTATAGTAGCACTTTCTTGGATAAATTTACAGGACCTGATTATTTCTTCTTCTTCTTTTTTTGAAAAAGACGAGTTTACCATGTAACTATTTACAGTTAGAATTTTTTGGACCAGTACATTTACTCTTTAATTAAAATATCAATTAAATGAATGTTAGATTAATAGAGTAAGTAATTTGTGTAAGCCTGTCATGGTTAGCAATTGCTTTGTTATTTGACTATTTGATGAAGGATGATCGACTCTTCTACCTACCTACCAATGGCAATAAAAATGATGGCATTGCTGGCAAACAATAATGAATGGCATTAATGTTTTTCTTCTTAGTGATTTAATTTTTAGATGCTTGTGGCATTAGGTTTTCTAATATCTGTACATGGATTATATTACTACCTCTATTGTATATAATGTACTACGGAATTGCCCATATAAGCATGAGTTTCTCACGCAAATCAGCAAATTTTTTTATTTTGATTTTTTTGAAGTATCCATTTCTTTTTCCTGAAATTTTATAAGATATCACTGCAAAATTTTATGACAACTAGTTTCTCGGTTTCTTCTCCATTATTTCATATTTTCTGTATCTATTTGCATGTTTTATATGATTTGTTTTAGATGAAAAATGTTACTCAGTTTTATGCCATTAAATTTTATTGTAACACTTTCTTATATAAATTTATGGAAACTTGTTTATTTTTTTTAAGATGAGTATATCGTATAATTATATCATGTAAATATTAAAATTGTTTTCATTATATGCCTTAGCATAGTAGCTTTTAATTAAAATATAAATTAAATGAATATTGGATTAATAAAATAATTTATATAAGTTTATTACAATTAGTGATCATTATTTATATTATTGAATTATTTAATAACCCCTACAGCTTATTCTAAATGAAGGTCTTATAAATATAGCAGGTTAATTATCAAAAAAACAGATATTATGTAATTAATTTATTGAATCATAATACTTTTATTGGCTATAGGAAAAAAAAAAAAGCCATAAAACCTGCAATGAACTTAGAATTCTATTTAATATTAATATTATTTACAAGCTTTAGAATTTTAATAAGTAAATACATCGAGATAAAATAGAAGATGGTTTGTTTTTTTTTAAAAAAAAATTAATTATTATCATTTATCATAAATATTATATCTTTTCTTTTTAATACAAAATTATTCTATGGGGTCTTGCGGGGATCGGCAGTGGAAGAAAATTGGTAGGAAAATGAGGCGGACCTGGCCGACGAGGGTCCTCATGAGGGTCTTCCGCAGCCGGCTGTCGCTCTGATCGGTCACGCGCATCTGCTGCCGCATGATCTCTGCCGACGTCATCGGCCGCTTCACCTTCCCCGGCGAGTGCGGCCCCACGTTCCCCGCCGTCGCGCCGGACTGGTTCATCGTCCGCATGGGCGGCGGCCGCCTCGCCTTCAGCCCCAGCGCCTTCTTTATCCTGCTGTTCACCACCATCATCCCCGTCCCGCCCTTCGGCCCGCCGGCCGTCGAAGACCCGTCCCCGCCGCCGCCGCCGCCGCCGCCGCTGCCGCCCTCCGAACCGTAGTAATTGAGCGCGCTCCGACCGCCACCAAATCCGGCCGACGAGCGGCACGACATGAAGAAGACCTCGTACGCGGTCTCGCGGAGCTCCGACCGCCGGAGGGTCTCGAGCCGCCCGAATGGGCTCTCCAGCTCGCCGTCCAAGTCGATGCTGCTCTCCGACCGCGAGCCCGAGGATGTGGAGGGGGGCATCATGGTGGCGCCGGCCGCGGCGGCGGTTCAGGTCACGGCCGTCGGGGGGAGAGAGAGAGAGATAGAGAGATCAAACGTGAAGAGAGGGAAGCGAGGGTTGGATCCACGGCATGCTATGCTTTCTTTTTTAGTCCGGCAGAGGGGATTGGAACTGAGGAGGAGGGGGGGAGAGAGAGGGGGTGGGAAAAAGGGGTTCGTTGGGCGGCATTCTGTTTGTTTTATTGCCAGCGATTAAGGTGGGCATCTATGAGGTCGAGGAGAGAGGGGCTAACTAAGAGAGAGAGAGGTGGGCGGTGCGCTCGTTGAGTTGGCCGCTTTTCTTTCTCGGCAGGGACGGACGGGCACGCGTCGCGCAGTGCCGGGTCTAATTTTGGGACAATTCCAGTTCCAGCAGGATAGCCCTGAAGCTCCTCAGCAGCTTGTCAGTTGCAACGCTTTTTTTTTTTTTTTTTAATTTCATCTTCTTATTTCTTTGTTGCTTAATGGAATTAAGTTCAGATTTAAATACAGTTGGATAGACATTCATTAGCTCTTGATCATCCACAGAATTGTGAT